>OX392464.1:80681256-81037992 GCA_947623515.1 Neoascia interrupta | reverse complement strand
AAATTAGGCTCAATTGTAGACAAAACCAATCTTTGCAGGCAAATTTGATGTTTTTCTAGGAGAATTTTGTGGGCGTGTCCCAAAACTTTGTATTAACAGTGCTGGAGTCAAAATATTTTTATACCCCATCACATAGGATAGGAATATATTAAGTTTGATTCGTAGTTTGTAACATGGAGAAATCATCACCCTAGACCCCCAAGACCTTAGGGCCATATGATTGAGACCGAATTGTAAGTCGAATGAGTGTCTGCCTTAAATATTGAGCCAGGAACTTGAAACTTTATACATATCATTTTATTTGTTTATTTAATGCCCCAAAGCAGTAAGATACAACATACAATCATCATCATCATTTTGGAATGCCGCTTATCCTTTAAAAAGAGTCGCGGAGCGAGGATGGCTAAAAGGTCCTTCCATCTTTCTCGATCCTCCGCCACCAACTTAAGAGACTCCAGCGCAATCCCCAGGCGGGACTCAGAGAGGTTTGTTTACCTGATCCCACCACCTGTTTCTTGGACTACCAGGGGGGCGACGCGCTCTCATCTCGGCTAGCATGACCTGTCTAGGAAGTCTGTCAGGGGGCATGCGAACAACGTGTCCAAACCATCGAAGAATCGATCGCTCCACTCGGAGAAGTAGCTGCTCAACATTAAGATTCCCACGAATACTGACGTTTGCGAAGGGTGCCGACGACCACCCAGTATTTGCCTCACACCACTTATCTATTTATTAGTAATAATAATTATCGCAATCACCCAAACAAAGTAAACGCACAAAAAAATATATAAACAATCGTCACACGACGAATACGACGTCCACTCGGGTTACACAAGAAGAACATGTGTACCCGACACGAGCAATGTTCAGCGCCCGTTCGAAGGTAATTCGAATGCAAGTCGACGAGCGAGGCAAATGACATGGTGAAGCCCACTAAACAAATCTGCTGGCTAAGCAATTCTGGGTTGGTGGCCGATATAATTTATTGTCGTAAGTAAAATATGTGTTGCATAAGTGGGTTAGACAAAATATTGCATATTTAAGGAAAAGGGAAAATTAATAGGTTACGTTATGTGCATATCTGCACTTATACATATTGTTTAGTTTTTAGAACGGTAAAATATGCTTACACATATGGTCTAGTTTTAAGAACCAAGAAATGTATAAATACCTACAGGAACTAAATAAAATGGTCATTATCGCACCACACATCACTGGACGTTTATCTCTCGAGCAACACGCTTAAGATAGGGTTTTCAGCGCAGCGATAGATATTTCCCTTCTCGAAGAACGTAGCGGTTCACCGCTCTACGAGTATCACATACGGGCTGACCTAAGCCTAGCCTGAAAGGGATTCCCGCAAAAGAACCTGATAGTTGACCTACGGACCAGACCAACTTTACACGTTTCTCACTCTATCCCTTAGAGTAACACCAGCAACGCACCTCAGAAATCTCATTTCGGCAGCTTGTACCCGCGATCTAATTCTTTCGGTCATTGACCAAATTTCATGACCATAGATGAGGGTCGGACGAACACTGGATTAAAAACTGAGATCTTTGCTTTCACTCCAAGCTCAGCTGTCCTGATGACCGGCCGGCGCAGTTCCTTTACTATTGCTCCAGCTTGGCCAATTCTAAAGCACGACTCAGTATCACTACTCCCATCTTTCGTGAAAAAGACCCCGAGATACTTAAACTTCTCCACCTGTTTTAATGCAACTCCATTTATGTGCAGGATACACTGCACAGAAGTTCGGGAAACAACCATCACTTCCGATTCGTTCACGTTTACTTTCATCCCAGGATCACCACAAACGGCTGCAAACCTGTCCAGTGCTTGTTTAAGTTCCTCTTTGGATGATGCAAGGATGGCCATATTATCTGCGAAAAGCAGATGGCTCATCCTGATGCCATTCAATTCGAAACATTGCTCGCCAAGACTGCGCTTTACCATCCAGTCCAAAAACATTCAATATCTTATAAAATTGTCTTAAGCTAAATTCACAAAATAAAATAAAATAATAGTTTACAAAAAAGAGCTGAGAGGCAGATTAATTCAATTAAGCTAAGTTTAGTGAATACAAATTTTTAAAAGAAAAACACACATAAGAAATACAAACATATATATACAAATTAAGTATTTACTGAAAAATAATCCTCATCATCATTTTCCGTGGCCTTTTACCCTTAAAAGGGTCGTGGAGCGAGGTCGATCCCCAGGTCTCGGAAATATTTTTTACCTTATCCCACCACCTGTTTCTTGGCACCAGGTGAGCGACGCTTTCGCATCTCGGCTAACATAACCTGTCTAGAAAGTCTGTCGGGGGGCACGCGAACAATGTGTCCAAACCATCGGAGAATTGATCGTTCCACTCGGAGAAGTAGCTGCTCAACATTAAGATTACCACGAATACTGACGTTTCTCACTCTATCCCTAAGAATAACACCAGCGACGCACCTCAGAAATCTCATTTCGACAGCTTGTACCCGCGATGTAATTCTTTCGGTCATTACCCAAATTCCATTCCCACAGATGAGGGTTGGAACGAACACTAAATTAACCAGTGAGTATGTGCAACAGGCGTATGTTAAGGATTCGGTCCGTCTCTAACGGACCGCGGCATACCCTATTTCTTTTTCCTATTCTCTATTCCATTCCTAATTTCCCTTCCATTCCTATTTTCCTTGCCATTCCTATGTCTCTTCCATTCGTATATTTTATTGTTTTCCATCCCCGTTCCTTTACCATTGATGCATCATTTTTAAAAAGAAAAAAAGAAAAATGATTCCTTATAAATTTTTGTTAAATTTGTTAAAAGATTTTGTTAAACCCCTTTAACCAAAAATCAATATTAGCATAGAAATATCCAAGTTTGTATCTAAGATGTACGCAAAAATGTAATATTTTGGCTCAAATATTATGGATGATATTTGGATAATATTATGGATCAAAAACTTTGTATGAACGAAATCGAAAATAGTGTCCGGTGTACTTTATGTGCTGAATTTTATTTCTTCTTCTTTCCATAGTAAAGCTAAAAAGCAGTCGAAATCCATGTTTTCATCATCATAATCATTTGAAGATACTAAATGTCAAATTTCAGCTTTTCAGGACGTCTTACTGTTTTGAAAGCACTGGAAGTAGTTGCACATTGAGACCGATTTTGGGTGTGTCTGTGGGCGGATTCAAAAACTTTTAACACTTGTTATTTTTTCGGAGGAACCTGCGTATAAATTTTATGCTTTCCAGGTCAAAATTTCAGGCCTAAAAATTGGTGACATACGGACGGACGGGCATGACTCATTCAACTCAGAATTCGGTCTCGATCATATGCCCTTTGGGGTCTATCCTTGTTACTTCACTGTGCTACATTTTCGCCTGTATCAAACTTAATACACTCCATTCCTGTGGAATAGTATATAAAAACTGACATATTTGCTTTCACATATTTGATCCTTTACTATTGCTCCAGGTTGTTTGAATGGGACTCCATTTATGTGCAGGTCACATTGCAGAGGAGTTCATGAAAAGAAGAGGCGATAGAACACAACCCTGACGAAGTCCAACGCACACATCTAAAAGTTGGGATTTGATGCCATTTTTCCGAACACAGCTTCTGCAATTCCCATACAAAGACTGAATGGATGTCAGAAGAGGCCCACTCAGCGCATACTCCTGTTATACTCTCCAGAGATTATCCCGAGGAGCCCGGTCATAGGCCTCTTCCAAATTTACAAAACACGCGTAGACCGGTTTGGCATATTTCCAGGCCTTCTCAAGGAATAACCTTCAGAGCAAAAAGCTGGTCGGTGGTGTCTCTGCCGGGCCGAAAGCCGCATCGCTCTTCCCGCAACAAAGGCTCGATTACAGCTCTGGAACGCGCTTCCAACTCGTATTCGCCACATCAAGCCGCTTCACTCCACAAACATTTCTTGCAGAGGCAATAACTGCCGATGAAAACAGCTGCCATTCTTCCTCTAAACTTAAAAGGTCAGTTGGAATTTGTTTAAACTTCTGCGAAACGTGGTGTGCAAATCGCTCCCTATAATCAGATTCACCGTCCTATAATCTTTCCAACCGTAAAACACCGAATAGTCTTCAGAGTAAAAAGCTGGTCGGTGGAGCCTCTGCCAGGGCGAAAGCTTTATTGCTCTTCCCGCAACAAAGGCTTGATTACAACTCTGGAACGCGCTTCCAAAACGTATTCGCCACACCAAGCCGCTTCATTCCACAAACATTTCTTGCAGAGGCAATAATTGCCGATGAAAACAGCTGCCATTTGGTCAGTTGGAATTTGTTCAAACTTCTGCGAAACCTGCCGTGCAAATCACTCCTTGTAATCAGATTCAGCATCCTGTGCAGTCATGTTATGTGGGATGCCAGACCAGAAAAGTCTATACCCATCAGCGTAGTCTCTGGATCCAAAACCTTTCCACTTTGTCAAGGAAATGGCAGTAGCATCGAGCTGCTACTTTTCAGCTTGATCTGGATGTTTTGCGATCTGTCAAAGTGGTTTAGCATTAAAAATAGCTCTGTGATTAGTTTAAATTTAAATAAAGACAAAAGTATCTAAACGCTTTATTTCTGAACGATTCGCATTATAGAAGTTACTTGTACAGCTGTAAAATATTAACATAGTAAGCACTAGTGAATAGAACACACTATTTCTAAGTGTCATTTGTGCGCAGCCTAGCCCATGAATAAAAGAGGTATTCATAAGAATTCACCTGAGTAATACAACAGCCAAAAACGTCGCGCAAGCGAAACTACATCTAATCCAGAAGCTCAAAGAGATTCTTGACGACGGACCTCGCCAAAGGGCTCGCATCTAAATCAGTCTTTGAGCTCCTTTGTTCTGAACTGACCGGCCTCAAAGCAAAGCACAATGAGATTTCAGCTAGGGTTATCCATCTGGAGAACTGTTGGAGGCGCAATTGGAAAGGCTCTTGTTGAAAAGCACGGAAACAAATTTAATTGTGCACTTGCCTGTGGAACACAGTAAGGACCCGGTGCACAGTGCAAAGTCCATTTGCGACGGGCTGGTTGACAAAACACCCCCATCGAAACAGCGTACAACGTAGCACGTCGCAACAAAACTATAGCAACAGTCCTCGTACAATATAAATCACGGGCAGACACTATTGACGTGCTCCGCAACGCCAACGCCAGAAGGATCTGCCGCACAGCTTTCGCCACAAAAGGGCTTAGCTTGTCCCAGTAATGAAGACCCTCCGTTCAATCCGATTCGATGCCAAAATTTCATTGAAGGACGATAAACTTTGGGTTGATGGAAAAGTTTTTTACTGGGATCAATACCAAGGATTAAAATACGGCATGGAAAAAGGCGACGAAGTTATACGGCAAATTTTTGGTGAAATTCCATTATCATTTTTAGGTTTATTAAATAATTTGCAAAATGGAAACAATGCATCAACAACTTCAGCTGGAGCTGTCAATCGTGCAACGTGTTGTATGCCTGGTGAGGTCGTCGTACGCAGAACCTGCAGGGTAAAGAGGTGTAAGCTTTCGTTATACATAGCATTGAAATGTAACTCGAGCAGTGTGTGAGCCAGTTGCGCTGGCCAATTCTATGAGATCCGATTTAGGCTGACTAAGATTAAAGTGCAACGAAATTGTCTGGCCTTGGCTAGGGAGGTTTGCATTCTTGGAGTCTGAACCGCAATCGCTAACTAATCGGCCGTAGTAAACTTCCAACATTTTGGCGCAGCCCGGTTCGCGAATTTACGCATTTACGCGGATTAACTTCCTAATTATAAGTGCAAAACGAATTTTATTTCAACTTAAATAAAGACTTAAAAAGTGCAACAACTTGAGAGAAAACAAAATTATTGTGAGTGAAAGTGTTCTATTGAGTTTATAAAACGTACATTTTTCCTGACAATATTCCTGTTAAAAATAAAGAAGTCAAGTCAATCAAAATCAAAATCATCTTCCAACATTTTCAGTGAAATGTACTGACTTTACAGATACAGGTAAGTAATTCAATTTTTCTTTGATTGTTTTTCTTAGTTTTCCACTGTTGTTTCTTGAGAATCTCCTAAAACCTCAAATTGGTTTTGTTCTAGACTACGCTTAGTTTTTTCTTTTTTTTTTTTCTTTAGTTTCTTATGTACCTTTTGGGGAGTTAGAATAAGAGCACGGACAAGTGGGAAGAAAAAGCTCAAAGTTCGAAGGGGTTGAATAATTACGCAAGCAAAAACGAGATACAGGCCAAGAAATTCAAAGGCTCATTAACTTCTCGGGACGTGTATTCGCTTATTTGAGATCGAATAAGTTCAACGTGGGGTCAATTCACAAGAGTTAAAACCACAAACGCTATCGTCCAAGAGCTTCTCTGTGCCACGAAGACTGAAATTGGTAAAACTAGCGCCCAGTTAGAGGAGCTTAGGCACCAAAACAGGGCCCAGTTGAAGCAAATATCTGCTTTAAAGGAAACTTTGCGCGACGCTGAGATCGAAAACGAAAGCGATTACGAGAGTTAATGAACTTATCGAAAGGAGTAAGAGGACATCTTCTTTCAGCTCAGGCTCTTTACGTAAAGTTGAAAATTTGCAGAAACCACTTGAATCAGGACCACAAAAAGGCACTACGACAAAAGTTGGTTTTGTTTCAGACTCCACTTGAACAAAAATATCGTTCGAAAATGTGTCTAAGGTGGTTTCCCGTTTAGTGTCACAGTTCTCCGGAGAGAGAACTCCCGATCTTGCGGGCAAGGTTTATGAGTTCGTAAACGCGTGTCGTTTGGGTGTCAATTGCTTGGGAGAAAGTGAGACCGAAGAAATGTTCATCTACCTAATCTCAACTAGGTTAATGGCGATGCGTTCGAACTAGTTCGAATAAATAAGCCTAAAACGTTAACCGGACTCGAATCTCTGGTCAAAACAGCGTACCTGCGTACCAGCGTTATGACGGAGATAAAGAGGTGCACACAGATGATGTCCGAGGATTTTCAAACGTTTGCTAGGCGGTTAAACGCACTCGGGGTTAAAGCAAAAGAGATCATTGGTTCTCGGTACTCAGCCGTGGAGTCAATAGCTCTTGTGAAAGAACTACAGAATACAGTGATCACTGTATTCAAGACGGGTCCGTTTGACCCCGCAATGCGACAATTTATGCTTACAACCGCTGAGCAAGATCTACAGAAACTGACCGATTCAGCTCTTAAAACTAGGCTTATGATTCGGCCGCAGAATTCGGCCGCAGATGTGCTACCAGCAGCCGGTTGGGAATTATCCGCTGCAAATTAACAACTCCTCACCTCACTCTTCAACTGTTCCTAAATGGACAAATTCGTTTGCAAGTGATCTTTCCCAATTTAACTTGCAATCGCAGTATTCCTCCCGTACACCATTCTTACAACCAACTAGGAAAAAAACAGGAAAACTTGCAATCACAGTATTCCTCCGGTACACCATTCTAACAACCAATTCCTCAAATACCTCAAATAGCGTCAAACACACCATACATGCTGCCAGACGTTAACGCACCCATACAACAGGCACCGAAACCAAAAAATACATTCCAGATCAAGTGTGGTTTCTGCAACAAGCCTAACCACTCTTACGCAGAATGTCGCCAAAGCAAAAACACACCTTATTGCGAAAAATTTCATTCGTACGGGCATATACAGGACGCTTGTCCCAGATGCACAGTTTTCACTGTAAACAAAAACAAAAACGCCTTTGGTGCTCTCTTCTGGGACATTCGGAGGATGTTTGTTTCAGTATGAAAAATTATCAGAAGGTCAATTCGGTAAACTCAAGCGGGCGCAGCCAAGATTAGGCTGTGCCCTTAAGCCTCTTGAAAATGAACGACATAATATAGACAAGCCCATAGACAATTTCAAAACATTAGCCGAGGCAGTGAATGTAGGTAATAGGGAAGCCAATAAAAATAAACGCACACATCCGAAATGAAAATGCCACAATAAAATACGGTTTCGATTTCTAACAAGTATAATTTCACATACAAAAATTGCTTTCCTATACTTATGTCAAATGCTCTTATTGAGTAAAAAATTTGTTTTCGAGAAATCCACCGCTTGCCAAAAATACACAGGCAAAATAAAGAGCAATGCCAGAAAGTTTGTAAAAACTCAGGCCCAGAGACTAACTTCATTTAATGTTAAAGAAACATTAAAACTCTTTCCTAGGAAGTACTCTTGTACAAAAGACAATCTATTCCTAGCACATAAACGCAACGGACACGACGTTTATGTTAAGTTGCCGATCATTGAAGCAAAGGGAGGTAGCGCAATTTTTCTGATCGCCACTGGCGCTGATGTCAGTCTGATCAAACAAGGTAAACTACTAAACGAAATCGCAGTTAGTCCAACAGAGTGCCAAGACTTAGGCGAGGCATTTGGAGGAATAATAGTAACATTAGGTACACTATCAACAACAATACAGTTGGCTAGAAATTATCAACCCAAAGCGAAATTCCACGTCATATAAAATACTTACGGAATATCTGCAAATGGTATCTTGGGTCGCGACCTGATTTGGAACTGCTCAACAATTGACTCGTTCAATAAAAAAATAATTTTCTTAGACAGGCAGTCTAAACAGGTAGTATTTGAACTTCCTCTTAAGTCCTTCGAAGAATCGGAAAGGTTCGGCAGAGATCATCGTTCGAGTGTCTTCGAAATCGAAGCTAGGATTAAAACGGCAATAAAACTAAAGGTTAAGACTGGTTGGAAGGATATATTGGTCCAAAGCCAGGAGCTCAACCCTATCCACTTAGCCAATACAAAAACAAAAAAAATAGGGACGGTCACATTCCAGTAATCCATCGCAATAATAAACGCCAATACAGACTTTTCCGCTTGGATAAAAATTTCACTCCGAAATTCAGTAGCCTAAATAAATACAAGATGGTAACCGTTAGAAACCCCAGAAAATCGGTGTTAAATATAAGTAAACAGGAGCCGACCAGGCGAATTTCCGAATTAAGTAACACTTTAAATCTGGGCACGGATTTAAATAGAGAAGATAGAGAGATAGATTTAAATAGTAAGCTCTGGAAGATATTTGCGTTAAATTTAATGACATTTTTCATTTAAAAGGAGATTCAATTACACACAAATGTTCTTACACATAAGATACCTATTAAAACTGACCAAGCACCTATTAATCAAAAACAATGTCATGGATTGCGCGGCTTTACCAGATGCCGAGACTTCGACAGTTGCAAGGGTCTTTTACGATCAAACAATTAATAGGTAGAGAATACCTAAAATTCTAGTAACCGACAACGGTACAAACTTTGCATCTTAACTATTTCCCGAAACTTGCAAGTAACTGGGAATTAAAAAAATTCATACGACTGCTTACCATCCGCAATCCAATGAATCATAGGAAAGAAATCTTAGGCCATTAGCCGAGTATTTCCGATCATTCGTCTCCAATGATGAAAGAAATTGGGATCAATGGCTGCGACAAGCTATGCATGTGCACAATAATTCTATACATACAGTTACAAAACTCACACCACTCAGTGCTTTGTTCGGTTTCACATTTGAGATGCCAACAAATCTCAAAAGAAGACCAACACCATTGTACAACGCCGATTATTATCCATCCCAACTTAAATACCAACTAGGGGTAGCTACATCCAAGGAATACTAGGATAAGGATTCGAAAAGTGTCTCGTTCAAAGTAGGGCAGCTAGTCCTAATTAAAAACGCTACGAGGAAAAATAAATTTTCTCCCATGTGGATTAGATTAGACCACATGTGCTCATTAATGATCCGGTTACAACTCCAGTCAGAATAAATAAGTCGATCAGAAAAGTACACAACAATAGATTAAAAGTTTACCACCAAGAGAAACCATTACTTTTATTGGTTTGTTTGTTTTTATTCCATTGTTTTTTTTTATTCTATATTTTGTCCTTCTCTCCTTTAAACTTGTAGGACAATAACAAAAGTCTTCATTACAGATCCGGAACTCCAATTAAGCTAGGTCTATTATAATTTGTATGTGTTCGATAATTTTTTTTTGTTATGTACCTATTCAAAATTATAGATTAATTTTTGTTTGTTAAGCAACCGTATTATTGTATACATCTCGTACAATTTTTTTTTACGAGATACGTGGTTTTAAATATTGTACTCCTTTAAAAAAGAAAAAAAAAACAAACATGTTTAAAATTATTGTATGTTTGTGCCACGCGATTGTTAGTCTCGGTCAACTTGTGGAATCAACCATGCAGCAACCGGAATTGACACCGTTCGTTTTCAAGCAACTCCCTGCATCACCGGTGATTTTTGAAACAGTAGGTAGTGCGTTATTCTTCAAGGATTCATGGATGGTTTTCACACAAATAAACCCTATTGACTTTTCAGTGGTCCTTAACTTTACCGAGGTGTGCGATCAGCAAATAGATCAGCTTTGCTTGAATGTGGTTTCAAAAGGATCTAAAAAAAATGTAAGCTTATGACAAATGAAGTACGTGTTATAGAGCTTTTACCGTGGCTGTCAAAATCTGACGTCTTTCACATTTATCGACCGCGGGATGCCAAGCAAGTCGCGTTTTTATATGAAAAAATCCAATAGTTTCTGTATAAGTGCGAATGTATAGTAAACTACTCAACCTAGAGTGTGCCGAAAAAGAAAGAAGTTATTGTGCTTATTCCGTTCTTTAAGTTAACCCAAAATTTATTTTAGTAAAATATGTGGAAAGTATCAAAAAAGTGTTCCGTATGTGAGATCTCCTTGAATCTTTGTACCTTTTTGTACACTTTTCCAATCCTTTCCGTGTTTTATAATTAAAATATTTTTAGCCTTACCTAGGAAGGCTGATCAAGTCTACAAAGAACATTGTTTGGAATCCCTCACTCGGAAATATCAGTAGACGTCTAACCGTTAAAATCTCTATAGCGGGTAACCTACACCAAAACAACGACCATCTGCAACATGTATTTACACACACTAGGAGGAAACGATCTATTGAAGCAGTGGGAAGTTCTGCAAAGTAGGCTTTCGGAATTATGGACAGCAAGGACGCCAGAAAAATTTACAACCAACTACGCTTGATTAAAGGCCATGAACAACAGACTCTAGATTTGCTTAAGAAGCAAGTTTCTGTTATGAGCTCAGAACTAGATAAAGTCCACAAACCTATGAAACAACTTATATCAGAGATAAAGCAAGTATGGTGCAACCTCAACAACGTAAGTGCAGATCTCAACAGTTTTGCTGCCATCACTCACGACGAAATTGGCTACCTTAAGTTGCAGGCGGAAATAAACGGTGTAGTGTCCGTGGTTATATCAAAATTATTATAAGTCCAACATCGCCAATCTATGTTTTTCAAGGGAAACTCCACCCGCTCTTTATGGGTACGAACTGGATATCTTGGAAAACCCCAATTCAAAGACGTACTTTAAGGACCACTCCGTGTTGTGTAGAAGGCAGAGAAAGTTTCAACATACCCGGATGGCAGTTCCATAATAGTGAAAATAACACTACCATTACCGGAAACTACTGTATGTACCCAATGTAAACAGAATGTACCCAATGCCAAAAAACGTCAACTGCAAGTGGGATTTAATTGTCGACACACAAAATAAATACATTGCTGAGGCAGTCAGCCAAGAATGTCCCGTGCTGATGTCCCCAGAAGATTACACGGATTGTGTCAGAGTGCATTTTAATTCTACCCTGCCACTGAGAGCATGCAGTTACGATAAGCCGATCCATACCAGTAGAACGTCAGTATGCGAGGTGGAGCAATGACTATCAACTTCAACTTCGACGGTGCTCAATATGCCCCAGTTTTTAAACAACTTGGAACACTCAACATTCTAAGAAACTGCGAAATCTATACAAAGGAAATGCGGTTACCCTACGAGCAAGCTTGGGAGACAATTGCCAAAATCAAACTACCAAAAATTTATCATAGTGACACATCACTTAACACATATCATAGTGAGATATCATCAAACTTTACCCCCGTTGCATCTTGGATTCGCTATCGAAGGGGGAAAAAATCATTCGACGAATTGAAGGTGGAAACGAACCAAATAGACTTCAACCAAAAGGACGCAGAACAGCAATGGGAGTTAGTGATTCATCGTTATTCTCTGCTATCAAGCGTCAGCATTGTAGCAGCGACATTGGTTATTGGAGCGTTTGCAAACTGTACAAGAGAAACACATTTAACTGATCCGCAATGTGTTGTAAGCATCGCACCCATGTGCCTGTTTTCATTTGGTTTATCCTAACCTAACCCAAATTTTATTTCTCAAAATAAAACTGAGGTTGAACGGTGGCCACCACACTGGCCCTTCCCCTCACCATAGTAATTCTGACACATCAGGTTAGGGCAAACCTAATGAAAACAGGCACCATGGTGCAAGTAGCAGCTGACAACCAAACAACGGATCTGTCAGTCAAGACATTTGAAGGGAAGGAGACAGCAGCGCGGAAGTCCAGAAGAGAACTAACATTCGCGCGTGTTTAGTTTATCAATTTAAATGTAGTCTGGTAAAGAAAAAAAAGATTGTATTCGATCATTCTCAGTTTTTGGGAAATGAAAAATGGTACATAAATTCAATATTTGAAATGAAAATTAAAACGAATCAATATTTAATAAAGAAAAAACAAGTCAAACTATTACCCTGCTTTAGGTGGTAAAATTAAGTTTATTAAAAAAAAGATTACAAGATTCAAATTCTATTTTGAAAATAATATTGTGCTATCTATGTACATTATGTTTTTATGTATTATTTTTATTAAATAAGATGTAAGAATTGAAAATATAATAAATAATATGTATATTAGCATTAAAAATATGTATAAAAAGAATTAGGATATCAAGAATAAATGTTAGTTAGTAATTATGTCAAAAAAAAAGAATGATTCCTATCTGGATTCTGTTATCGGTGTCACCACTTTCCATTGGGGTAGGGATGTTGTATGATACCTTTCTGACTCACTCGTGTCAGGTGAGGTCGTCGTACGCAGAACCTTCAGCGTAAATCGGTGTAAGCTTTCGTTATACTTAGCACTGAAATGTAACTCGAGCAGTATGTGAGCCAGTTGCGCTGGCCAATTCTATGAGAACCGATTTACGCTGACTAAGATTAAAGTGCGACTTTAATTGTACAATACTTCATGGGAGCTACAAAGGAGACCGTTTGGGGGAATATACTTTTCTCCGTGGATCCTGTTGTTCCGTCATAAACTATTGCTTCTTGTCTGGGTTTTGGTGTACTGTTTTAAGTGGTTTTTAAGTAGCAACTCAAACATTTTCTGATCACATGGCTCTCGAGGTTATGTTCAAAATTTCTACCCGATCGAGTGAAGCAGAAACAACCCGATTAAGTCTTTGAAAAATTTCATTTGAAACCAGTGAGTTAGTGCTACAGTGTGTACGCAGAAATTACAGTCCGCGTACGAAAACGCGGCCGAAACGGACCGTTGAACAGCTCATCCTATCTCACATTGTAAAATGCTGATGGCATTGTTATTTTTTGACATTTTATACGTAGTGCAAACTTCGAAAAGGGGCGTGGTCCAACCGCCTCTAATAACAAACTATCAATTATAAGATATTTCCAAGTTACTCTTAAATGTACGTAATTTGAAATTAAAATGAAAAATGAAATTTTTCGTAAAATGAAATTTTTTGGTTCAAATTCAATATTTTTGGAAAATCGAACCCTAAAAGGGGGCGTGGCTAAATTATTTATTGTGAACGAAATCTGAACTGAAGTCCCGTTTACCTAACCTGCTACTTTTTGTGTTTGTTTTCCTAAATTAGGCTCAAGGCCAGTCGAAAGACGGTTTTTCTGTAAAATTTTAGGTTTCTCTTCACTTCTGCCTCCAAGTGTGGGCGTGGCTAAAAGTCTTGTATGAAGGGAATGTAGGACTATGTGTTTTCTACATAACATATTGAGTAGAGTTTTTTCGTTTTGGTACAAAAATATTGAATAAAATGCAATTGAAAAATTAACCTCTAAATCGATGCCACACCCACGAGGGGAGGTGAAGCGATAAAATTCTTATTTTGAATATCTTACAATAAACAGGAGATAATAAATACCAAATTTCAGGCTTTTAAGACGTCTTAAAGCTTTGAAAGTTTTGGAGGTAGTTGCACAATTGCATCGACTGTCGGCGTGTCTGTAGGCGGATTCGAAAATTTTTTACACTTGTACTGCTTCGCATGACAATAAACCCATGTAGAAAATTTCAGGTTCCTAGCTTAAAATTTAGGGCCTTAAAACGTGTTACATACAGACAGACAGACGGACATGGCTCATTCGATTCAGAATTCGGTCTCGATCATATGCCGTTAAGGTCTTGGGGGTCTACCATTATTATTTTGCCGTGTTACAAACTATGTGATAAACTAAATATACCTTCCAGGATGGGGTATAAAAAAAATTCGTTGTACCACTGCACAAATGTTTCTTAAGACTGACTTAAACCTCTCTTCTTCATAATGTCGAAAGTTAGGTATACTTATTAAGGCACCTACAATACCGTCAATTTATGCGGTTTCATCTTATGCTGAAAAAAAAAAAAAAAAAAAAAAAAAAAAAAAAAAAAAAAAATCTTATGCTGCTAGATCTAACGGTCTCATTCGTTGTAGTCGGCGCGTAAGATTTGTCTGATCGAAAGTTCGGATAATTTCATTGTTGCAGTATCCGCGAAGACGAGTACTAAGTTTGCGAGCAAAGTTTGTTACCTCGTCAGACACGGTTGCGATTCCTAGATCTCGGTGTAGATCGCTATTTCTTATGTACCATGGAGCATTAACGATTGCTCTGAGTGTCTTATTTTGAAAAGTTTCTAAAATAGATATATTGCTTGGTTTAGAACAACCCCATAATTGTATACCGTACGTCCAAGATGGTTTTAGCACTTGCTTATACAAAAGCAGTTTGTTATATGTGCTAAGTTTCGAAAATCTTCCGATAGGCCAATTCATTTCTCTTAACTTGATTTCAAGCTCGTCGCGTTTGTTTTTAACGTGCGGCTTCCATTTGAGTTTTGCGTCTAGAGTCATTCCTAGATATTTCGCTTCATTTGAGTACGGGATTTGTACCGAGTTAATGAATAAATATTTGTTGTTTATCTTTTTACAACATGCGTTGACTTAGTCTCGTTAAGGACGACTCGCCAGCTCTTCGTCCAGTCGCATATTTTGTCTAAAGCACGCTGGAGTTTCCCTGTTGATAATTCATTTGTCGTATCAATAGCGAGAATAGCAGTGTCGTCTGCGAACGTAGCTAAAATTGTTCCCTCATCGTGGGGAATGTCTCTTGCATTAAGCAAAAATAATATTGGGCCGAGAACGCTTCCTTGCGGGACACCGACATTTATCTCTTTGAATTCCGAGTACTCATTTTCGTACCTTACGCGAAAGATTTTGTCTTTAAGGTAAGACTCTAAGATTCTATAGAGTTTTTCTGGTAAGCTAAGCCTTAACTTGTACTTCAGACCTTCGTGCCACACCTTGTCGAAGGCTTGCGATACGTCGAGAAAAGCGCTAGTACATTTCTTTTTCGCTTCCAGAGCTTTTTCGATTTCGTTTGTTATTCGATAAACCTGGTCGATTGTTGAATGCTTTTCCTTAAATCCCAATTGGTGATCCGGAATCAGTCGTCTTTCTTCAATGATTGGCTGCAACCTTTTAAGCAACAGTTTCTCGAATACCTTAGATATTATCGGCAGTAGCGAAATAGGTCTGTATGACTTTTTGTCGTTTGAACATTTTCCTGGTTTCGGAACCATTATGACCTCGGCCACTTTCCATTGCCGTGGAACGTATTAAACTCTCATGGAAGCGTTAATGATATAGAGTAGCTTGACTAAAGCTTTTTTCGGTAGCTCCTTTAGAATTTCGCTAGCAATTAAGTCGTAGCCAGGGGCTTTGTTGTTTTTCAGATTATTTATCGTTTGACGAAGTTCAGCCAATGACACGGTTTTTATTCTATAATTATCTTGTACCGCATAGGGATTGAGATCCTCGACCAACGGTTCCACGTCAAACGGTTTGAATGTTTCTTCTAGGTAATCTGCAAATAAATCCGCTTTTTCTTTGTCTTCTTTTGCCCATTCGCCATTGGCTTTTCTTAATGGCGCAAAATGAACTATAGGCTTCTTTATGAACTTCACTGCTTTCCAAAGAGAGTAGTTCGAACCTTTATCGGCAGTCAAACTTTCGAGGTAAGCAGTAGTCTCGCGACTTTAAAATTCTTGAAGTTCGTGCTTCAGTTTGTTAGAAAGGTGGTTCAAGATAGTCTTATCCGGGGGTGCTCGCGAACGTTGCCATATCTTGCGCGCTCTCCTCTTTTTCTTCTATTTCTCGCGAATATATTGTTCCGCTTTTCGATTATTCGGACCCCCGAAAAGAAGTATTATTCCACGCAGCGCTCTGAATAACTCTCACGAGTTTATCTAGTTCGTCTTCTATTTCAAGTGGCATTTTGTGCGGTACATTTAAAGCTATGTTTTCTTTGCAGTGTTTTCTAAAACCGTCCCAGTCGGTGTAATTGTTAGTTAATCTAGGCGCTCTTTTCTTTTTCGCTAAGCTTCCACCGATATTCAAAAGAACTGCCGTGATCTTAACAGAGATCAAAGCGTTCTTCTACGTTCGTAAGGTAACGAGGTACCCCCTTGGCGATAAAGAAGTCGACGAGATCAGGTATTTTATTTCTGTCGGTTGGCCAATATGTTGGCTTTCCCGTCGATAAGAAAATCACTCCGCGTTTTGTACTTGCTTTAAAGAGGGCTCTGCCTCTTGTTGAATTGCACCGTGAGCCCCAAAAAGTATTTTTCGCGTTAAAGTCCCCGCCGATGATAAAGTTTGACCAAAGTGAATCAAAGAGCAGTGCAAGATCTTCATCTGCCAGCCGATACTGCGGAGGAAAATAGCTCGTCGCGATGTTGTAATTTATGTGACTTAATTTTACTGAGACTGAGGTTATTTGCATAGAGTCAAGTTCTATTTCTTCGTTTTTGGAGTGCTTAATGCAGTCTTTAATGTAGAGAGAGGATCCATCTCTGAAATTTTCTGAGGGATGATGCGCGTGATAGTCAATGTAACCTTTTATTTTGCGTGCTGAACCCTTTTTAAAGTGGGTTTCCGAAATCAGGCATATGTCTACATTATTCTTCCGTAGGAATACTTCTAGTTCGTCAATTTTTTGCAAAAAGCCGTTTGCATTCCATGTAATTATTTTGATTGGCTTTCCCATATTCATGATTTTTTATTAAATGCTTTTCGGGGTTTAAACTCGAGCTTGCTCAATTTGTTGAATATTACTTGATTAAGTTTCGCCTGTTGCTCAAACTTTTCTAAAATCATGCTTAGAATTTGAGAGACCGAATCTGATGCGGCCGAGTGTGGTTTACTTTCACGTGATGCGACTTGAGCGTACGATCTTGGACCAACAAGTGTGGATTCTCCCTTTTGACTCCGGTGGGAACTAGGACCAGCGACGTTTTCTTGTGCATTTTGAATTTTGCCTTTAATCAAGCCCTTACCCCTTGTCGACTTAGGGGTTTTTGGCTTATCTACTTTAGGAGGTTTTAGGCTTGGGCCCTTATTTTCACTATTTTTCTTTGGAGCTTCACGTCGTTTTTGCAACTCAATGGGAATTTCGCAACCTCGGTAGCTCGCTGGGTGACTTCCCCTGCAATTGGCGCAAACCGCGGGGGCTGACTGCTGACATTGCAATCCGTCGAGAGATGTTCGCCGGCGCGTTTTACGCATCGCGGCTTTTTCTGGCAGTACGCTTCCGTGTGTCGGAAACCTTGGCATCGCTTACATTGGGGAACTAGCCTGTTGCCCTTCCGCTTGGGCTCGATTTTTACCTTGATGTTAAGGATTGATAATTTTGTAGATTTCGTCAATATTTACAGTTCTATCAAAAGAAAGCATAAAAATGTCCAGGCCGCGTCGGACAACAGCGGAATCTTTGCCTTCGTCCGTACGTTTCGAGGCTTTTCGTGGTGATTTTCAAAAGTAAACCATTGGGTTTTCTCTAAGTTTAACTTTTGTGACAGTGACCGATAGGCATCAGAGTCATCGACGTTAACTTTCCATACGTTGTTTCGAAGTGATGTTAAGTTACATTTCGTCCCAAGAGTATTTTTAAGGATGTTTCGCAACTTTCCGTAGTCCGCGATCCCAACGACATTTATTGCAGGTGGTCGGCGGTTTTTTTTCTTGGGGTATTCCTGTCGCTTTGTTTGATACGACTGGTGTTTCTTCTTTTTGCTGCACGGTTTCTACTTCGGGTGAAGAACCGGCCTTTCGTTTTTTGGTAAGACTTTTCCTAAAGACCGGATTCGTTTCGCGTGCATGTTCTTCCTCGTCCGTCTGGTATTCACATTGACGTTTCGGCGTTTCATCGCATACTATAGTACCACGGGGGTTCCTTAGGGCTTTATTTTCTTTAAGTAACGAATCTACTTCGCTTTTAAGCTCATGGTAGAGACGTTCCATTTCATTAAACTTAGCATTAACCGGCGGACTTCCTTCCCCGGAGACCTTCGATCCAGCTGGTGGAGATCGAGGCACAATTGATTTTTTCAAAAAGGGATTTATTAGCAATAAATGGCTCTCCCCAGAATCCGTAGAGCCTACCTACGAAGAGGGTGGATTTGCCAGTGAAACTGGATTGCCACCTGGGGTCATTTACAGATATATTAAATCAAAATATCTTTTAGACGGCGGTAACATTTTCCACTCGTAAACAAGCTATAGGAAAGTTAGCTTAAACTCTTCGCTTTTACCGGCGTCTTAAACAGCTACCGAACTGGCGGGCCGCTCCAACGTTCCAGTCTCAGATCGCACGTTCCAGATTCTAGTGTTCGTGATGACACCTTTGGGCACCAAGTTTTGTAGTAGGTTCTCATCTCCAATGACCACCACACTAGGAGATTGTTTTACAAACCAATTACCTCGTCGTGTCAATATTGACGCGTACTCTCTCACCAACCTATGGCAGAAATGATTGGCGAATACCTGAGTTTTGTACCAGTGTATTAGGAGAGGTCTAAGTTTTCTTGACAAGTAGGCTTGTATCCGGTCTATGAGCCCAATAACAGGTGGTTCGGCGACTCCAGTGACACAAATGTAAGCGGGCGGGAATTGATTATGAACTCCACTTCCCACAACGCGCATCTCAGAGTCTCATCGTTGAAGTTCGTCGGATTCATACTATACAGTACGCTCTTAATGGATCGAAAAAGTCTTTACCAGAACCCACCCCATCCCCCCCCCCCATGTGTGGCTCTGCCGGCGGGTTCAACTTCCATTTGACGTCATCGTATTTATTTTGATGCGACCGTTGAGTAATTGATGTTTTTAGACTCGTCGCAGAAGATCATCTCTGTTGCCTTGAAGTTTGTACCGTTGTCTGTATAGATTTCCCTGGGCATTCCCCGACGTGAGATAAAATTACGTATGGCCATTACACAGGAACTGGTGTCCAGACTATGCATACCTCTATATGATCAACGCGTACGGTGAGACAAGTGAATTTCTCTCCCCATCTTTTTTCTAGCCTTCGGCCAATGATCGTAAAAAAGGCTAAAAGTAATCTTTACCGACAATCGGCGCTCGAAAACCGCTTGTCTCGCTCGAGGAAAGACAACCATTAAGGGGGAAAGGTGAGCGTAATAATTTTAACATAGGTGGCAGCTTTTTGTACTGTCTTTTACCACACACGGAGTCGTGGAATATAAAATATGGCTCTGATTTTATTAAAATGACACGTGATGGTGAGTCGCATACCATGAGCGTATGCATGACCTTAAACATGGAAAAAGGGCAAAATAAAAGATCTAAATAGGCAGAAAGAGACATTCAAGACTCTCGTTAGTTTATTGGTGTTCTGGATAACGAAAATTGGCAAAAACCACACTCCATCACTATGCCGGCGGCTTCCTCAGGGGTCAGTTTTGTCGAGTAGTCCTTTGATTGTCGACTTTAGCTTGTACCTTGTCCTTTAGTGTTGGATCGCGTCTGAACTTCTTCAGAACGCACATTAAATGGTTGAAAACGGTTGAAGGCTATTAGGCATCTTCGGATTATCCTTTTGCCAAAGCGATCCAATATCATACTTGTTAGTCAAAGAATTGCATGTAGACCCCAATATGCTCCTCGTTTGAGCATATGGTCGTCGACAACTGCTTCATGAAGACCTTCAGAGCGTCGTTCACAACCTCAGGCATGGGTATTGAGGCGCTGGACTTGCCGACTATTCGTCACGCAGCCTCACAAAGCCCATCCAAAACGTTTTTTGTAGCTATCGGCAACCTTCGTGAACCTTAAATGGCACAGGGAGCTTCCAGTTACCTAATCCTATGAGAATAATTGCTTGCGCGTTATTGTACTGCTCGATTGGTAGGCCGGTCAGGTAAGGTTACTCTCTTGACATTTTGTCCAGTGATTAACTGGAAAACTAAAGGTTTTCCATTGTGTGAACTCCCTGCAGAGCGTATTGGGCTTTTTCCCTTCCACTCGGCGCTTGATGCAGCATGGAGTTCGTACAGATGGTTTCTCCACTAGTATTGCGAGTCCAGCGGAAACATAACGGCTTGCTCACACCTTGCATACCAAAAGCGTTAAAAATTTCTCGATCCATGAGACTTACCGATGGTACCTCATCTAGAAAGGCAAATGTGTCGAGGAATATGTGCTTTGAATAAAGGCGAATGGGTAGAGTATGATGCGACAGAAAGTTGTGTCTGTATCTTGTTTACGTCGCTGTGAGTGTGTTCGCTACCGGATTCATCCTTATATGTAGAGTTTTCGTTTGCACTTATTTGTTTTATTTCCTCCGTGGCAAATGCGATAAGTCTATTCAGCAGTGGGTGATATTTCGCTTCATAATTTGCAATCCCGTACTCTTTATTGACGAAGTACCTCCCTAGGTGTAAATTCAAATATTGTATTGTTTTATTTCTCTTTATTTGTATACATTTATATCGTCACAATGGTAAGGTATACATATAATTAAAAACTGTGCAAGAAATAAGAAAATGACATTTGTTGTTTATAAGAAACTTTAAAGTTTATAAAAAAATAGTTTTAAATGCCAAATCAAAAGGCCAAACTGTTACTTCAATTACTGGGTGGGGTGACACTTAAAATCAAATTCAAAACAAATAAAGCAATGAATTAGAAGGAAAAGTATACAGTTTGATTGAATTTATGAATAATACATTTAAATGAAATATTGGCTATCACATCAGAAAGGAGTCCGTCCTTAGTTGTTATATTGCATGCTAAAAAGCCAATTTTTCACATATCTTGCAAACATTTCAGGAGCTGCTAACGATCTGATTGAATGGGGAAGCTTATTGAACAAACGAAATGATGTGTTGGAATAAAAGTTACGGAAAGCAGTAGTTCGAAAGTGTGGAAAAGATGCCAAATTCAGAAAATAACCGCGCAGATTGTGATTTGAAATTAATCTGAAGTTAAGATTACTTGATTTTAAAAAGAACAACATTAACACTTTAAAACAATACAAATGACAAAAAGGTGTAAGTAAAAAGAGCACCAAGGAAATATTTCCTTGAACTTTCAATATGGTTTGCGAAACTTAGCCTAGAATCAATGATGAGCCCCAAAGTATTTAAACTCGGTGACGTTCTCAATAACAAAACAATTATTGTTGCAACTTTTATGACTACTAAAAATGTTGGCAAATAAGTCGTAGGTGTTGCAATAGCATGTTTTCAATTTAAAGTGTTTGCACTCAGGCGCATGGAAGTACAAGATAGCTTCAAAACGACACTGAGCTGACAAGTTGAAAAACATAATTCTTGTTTTTCAACTTATTAACAACTTGTGTTCAGCAAAACACAACCTTAGTAGATTGAGATCCCAGTTCATGTCGCTGACTAAGTCCAAACTTGGTGAACCATAAGTGATTCCAACATCATCGGCGAAAGCCGTTAGTCTGCCAAGAAAATATATAAGGAAAAGGGAATTTATATACACTAGGATTAGAATTGGTCCTAAGACTGAACCTTGCGGTACACCCAAATAGACAGACTATTGGCAACACAGTTTGTTGGTCTTCACGAGCTTTTGATAGTTCGACAATTTTTGAACGTCCCACATCGAGAAATTTTGTGTTCACTTGTTTGGCAAGCAACACATTCCATTTGTTTTGATTGTTTGACCTAGGTGTGGGTGTTCATTACACCGGTACTCTTGGCTGAAACTGGTGACAGGACCTGGCTGGCGGCTTCGGCAATGTTTTGCACCCATTCACTGAACGCTTTAAGGGTACTCGCTACTAGTTATCGATGAACTCCTTAACTAGCATCGGGTTGTTCAGTACGCCTCCATTATAGAGAAAATGTTACCCACTGATAACGTCGCGTCAGTTCGATGATGTTTACTAGTTTGTCTTTCGGCGGAGGTATTCTCCTTGCCTTTTAATTGTAATTGGGAAGGAAAAGCTTGTTTATCGCGGATACGAATGTTGTGCCCAGATCCGATAAGTATCTGGGCACAGCTCCTTTTGCTGGTTTGAAGTGTCAAAATGTCAAAATGAAGTGTCAAAATGTCAAAATAAAGTGTCAAAATTAATATCTGATTTTGATTTTGATTCGAAATATTTTCTTTATTTTTGTAAATAGTGATCTATTTTTTTTGCCTTAGCTATATTCTGTGAATTTCCTAAGCCTTCACAAATAATAAGATGTAATCTTATTGTGAAATATTCGATGTTAATAAAAATACAAATACAAATACAAATACCAATGTGTTGGCCATGCTGCAAGCGTAGCTGTCATTTGCCTAAATGCATTATGTCATGATGAGGCTGGACTAGCTGTTACTTACTGAAAAACATGCTGCGAAGATTTCATATACTGAGATCGCATTCATCAGTTTATTTTATCGATGTCTGTTTCGTTCAACGATCTTGGCATTCTAAATCTGAACACTCTTCAGGGGGTGTTACGAAGAAAGTCCACCCAGACTCACATCTTTTCGACTATACCCGAACATCAACGATAATATTTGTTGAAAATAATGATAATGTACCCTACGGCCACTACCAAATATCTGGTAGTGGCCGGAGGGTATACAACCAAATACTTAAATTTGGTTGTAACTCCACCAAAAACTTTAAATTTTTCGTCCATTTTAACCGCAAACCTGTATATTTCTATGCTAAAATTGATTCTAGCTGGACAAGCCACGCTCCTTTTAAAAAATAAGTTCACAAACCTTATAAGGAATAAAATATTCTTTTTAATTAATAATAGGTGGTATTTATAGGTGGTAACGGGACGGAGATTGAAAACAAACAAAAAATAGGAATGGGAGGGGGAATAGGAATTGAAAGGAGAATAGGAATAGGGTAAACCTCGGTCCGGGACAGAGGGCCTGAAGCTATTACATACGCTAATTGCACTTGCTGACTGAATTGGCTTGTGGCTTTTTTGACAAGCCTTTTTTTATACAAATACTGTGTAGATATTAAAAATTAATTAAAGAGTTTATACTAATAATAAAAAAAAGCCATATAACGTCAATTGTTAGACAATTACTAAAAACAAATTAAAAAAAAAAACTCACAGACAATGTTCTACAACGCAACCCCAATCAATCCCAGAAATACTTGGGAACCTAGATTTAGAAAATATCACAGTTTTGTCAGTCTTCATAATATTAACTTTTAATAATAAAAAATTATATCTTAACAAATATTTATTACATAGATACATATTGTAAATAACAAATAATTTGAGTTGGTTGTAATTTATTTTCAAGAGTCAAAAGCGCTGACAGCTAGTGCTCTTATCGAAATTCTAATTTCAAAATGTTAATTTATGTTTTATACCCGACCGAGGGTATATTAATTTTTATGCATTGTTTGTAACAGAGTGAAAGAATCACCGTAGCCCCCTAGAACTTAAAGAGATATGATCGAGACCGACAGGTAAGTCGATTAAGCCATGTACGTCTGTCTGTATATGTATATGCAGTTTTGAGGTCTTTAAAATTGAGCTAGGAAACTGAAACTCGCAGCGTTGCTTGCATCTCATTTTGTACAGACAAAGTATCAAATTTGAGAAGATCCGCCCCCAGCCACGCCCACAATTGCCTTGAATGCCAGACATTTTCAAATTTACATTTTATTTCAAAATGCCTTTTGGTCAAGATAGACAAAACGTATGAACTCAAATTTTGGTGGTGAGCAATATCGACCAGAAGCCTCTAATTAGACAAAAATTGGACCGCCCACTCTATTGACCATGCCCACTTTTAACATCTGAAATCTTTGAAAACCTGATTTCTCGGGAAATTCATTCTAAATTGAAAAAAAATTGTATGTATTAAAGATATTACTATTTGCTAAGTTTGTTGCTTACAAAGCATTGAGCTCCGCCCACTTTTAGGGGGCGTTTTTGGGAAAACTGTTTTTTAAAGTATTAATATTCGCTTTTAACGCATTTTCGTGATTCCCATGAAATTAGAGTTGATTGATTTTAATTTTCAGCCTAAAAAATTTTAAATTTGTTGTTAATGGGTATAGAGGGTCGGGCATTAAGAAGTTTGTTACAGACGAACTCTTGCATTTACTTACTTTTTAGTTCAATGATTGTTTTTTTTTGAGGTTGCTAGTATCCGATGGAGCACTCAGGCACAACAACTGGTCCATTTTACTTACATGCAGACATTAATGTATTTAGTTAACCCATCTTTCGAAGAAAGATGAGAAGGAGCTTCAGTGATGAAGAGCTCAGCCGAATTTATGGTTAAAGTAATAATAATATTAACCAGTAGAGTTTACAATCCGCTCAGACGAATAGTTGGATACCCCATCCCAATTGTTGCCTGACAATCTTCGAATCACCAACTGTCAAATATGACAATCTATTTTACTAAAAAGGGGCGTGGCACATTTGGAACATTTATAGTGGAACATTTTATAGTGTAAGTTTTCTGGATCTAAATCAAACATGTTGAATAAATACCGTTTACCTATTAGATGAGATCCTATTAGATTTCAGTGATCGCTTATCCTCAGAAGGGTCGCGGAGCAAGGGCGATCCTCCGCTTCCAACTCAAGAGACACAGGCGCGGCCCCCAGACGGGTATCGGGGATGTTCTTTACCTGATCCCACCACCTGTTTCTTGGCCTACCAGGCGGGCGCTGCGCTCGCATCTCGGCTAATATAACCTGTCTAGGGAGTCTGTCGGTGTCGAGGGGCTTGCGAACAACGCGTCCAAACCATCGAAGAATCGATCGCTCCACTCGGAGAAATAGCTGCTCAGCATTAAGATTCCCACGAATACTAACGTTTCTCACTCTATCCCTTAGAGTAACACCAGCAACGCACCTCAGGAATGAGGAACGCCACCCTCGCTCCGCGACCTTTAAAGGATAAGCGGTATTCGAAAATGATGATGATGATGAATTTTTTTTTTGATTTAAAGCAAATAATCAAATAACAAGTGGGAAAGTACAGTGGGTATGCAAAAGCTTCAATCCATCTACGACGGCTTGCAAAATATCCGACCATACCAAAAAGAAAACTGCCACGCCTCAAAAAAGTGGGCGGGATATAAAAATATAACTGTTGAATGCATTATACTAGGTGGTTGCATACATTTCGGCCTAAAACTCCGCCTATTTAACTAAAAAAATCACTTTTTTTTTAACGCCACATACAATATATACATAAAATCAGGCACATACAATATATGTATACATAAAAGTTAGAAAATGCTAATATTTTCTTTTGTCATATAATTTTTTGTCAAATTTCATATAAATTTATTGAAAAAAAATCCCTTAAAAAGTGGGCGTGGTCAATTAAAAAGCTAAAATTTTTTGGTTACCTTAAAGACAATTATAAGGCAATGTTACGTACCAAAAATGAATGCGCCAGCGCCATTGTAACATAGCTAAAATTTGCAAAATGTATTTTTTAAAATTAGAGATGGTCGCACATACAGGCCTGTAGTGTCTGTGGGCGGATTCAGCTTATTTTCAAACTTGATCTGAAGGACTGGACTTCCAACCAACCCACGAAATTTCAGCTCTCTCGTTGACAAACTTAATGTACCTCCTATCCTTTGGGGTATAAAAAGAATTTGAGTTATTATTTTAACCTTGCTAAAAAGTGGGTGTGGTCAATGCTAGCCTAATTTTTTTTTCTAGCACCTTAAAGACAATTCAAAAGAAGGGCCTCACACCAAACACTAAAATTGTAACATAGCTAAAATTTTATTTAAGTATTTGTTAAACAGAGGTGGTTACACTTACAGGTCTATATGGGCGTGTTTACGGATGGATACCACTAATTTTAAAGCTTTGGACTTCCAGCTCAGCTTTCAAATTTCAGCTCTTCTCTGTAGTTCTTGGCCCAAATTTAATGCCTTAAAGTTGTTTACATACGGGTGATTTTTTAAGAGTTTGAGAACTTTTTTTAAAAAAAAAACACAAAAAATTTGAAAAAATTAATGAAATATTTATTTGAATCGATAGTTTGAACCTTGCAATTTAATGTTTAAAGATAATTTCATGCAAATGTTGACCGCGGCTGCGTCTCAGGTAGCCCATCCGCTGAGTCCAATTTTGGCATACTCTTTCATACATATCGGCCGGTATCTCACGAATGAATGCATGGATGTTGGCTACCAGTGCGTCAATCGAAGCGGGCTTGTCCCTATAGACATTAGCCTTGACATACCCCCACAAAAAATAATCTAATGGTGTCAAATCGCACGATCTAGGCGGCCAATTGACCAGCCCGAAACGTGAAATGCTCAGAAGGTCAAGAATGCCGACCATAAAATGGAAGCAGCGCGCGATGAACATTTCGAACCGAGCACGAATTTCGATAGTAAAATTCAATAATTTGCAAGCGCTGTTCATTTGTAAGATCATTTGTACGAACCATGGTTAAATTGCAAACCAAACTGAAGCTGTTTGACAGTGACACAAGGTACTAAACACACGTCTGCTGTCAAAACCAGTGTTGCCAAAACCAAACCAGCTAAAAAATCACCCTTTATAATTTAGCAACAAAGCCTTCAATGGTAATGAATTTAAAATTCAATATAAATTTGTGCCTATAATATGCACTGAAACATAATACTTAAGAACGCGTAGGTGTATGGTTGGAACATGACTGAATCATCTTCACAGGTATAGCACATCTTGCATCACCGTCAAAATTGGCTACCGCAATTACTCCACTCAAGGTTAAGCTATAATATTGATCTACCAACATTGTAATATTTATTAAAAGAGAGGTAGATTAGTAAAAGTATAGTGTGTGAACTTTCCACACATCTGCCATATATCTATCTACCTTCAACAATTGTTTACACGCTTTGGGTATAATTTTTCCAGTTTTTAAAATGTTTCTAGTCTTTGTATGATTCTCTGGGGAAAGCTCGTAGGGCTAACGAACTTTTGAGACATAATTTTTTCAGATGGTGATTAAGCGCCTTGTTTTTATGGGATATTATGTAAGATTTCTTAAATTTTTGTTAGCATAGGTACATACCTACCAATACGCATGCGCCATGTATTTTTTTTGCGCATTTGCATATTTCTTTGATTGGAGTTTAGACAAAGAAAACTGTTTTCGGGATATATGCACGAGTCATCGAATAACAAAACAAAAAAAGCATTTAGCAAGTCTTTAATAGACCCATAGGGCTGCTAAACCCCAAAAAAAAACACGCTTTTAAATTACAAAATGAGTTTGTTGACCATCAATTCGTGTGGAATTTAAAGGAGGTAGGTATAGACTATAAAGAGATAGCCAATTCACAAGAATTCTCTTTTTGCCCCCAAGCTTCCACTGACTGGGGAATGCATATGTGTTCTGTGCTTTGCCTGTCACACTACTACATTCTCAGCTGGCGAGTGTTTCACACAGAAAGGAAATCAGAGGCAAGTCCCATGGCAGATGGTGATTATTTCTCTATGTTACAAACTATGAAGCAAACTTAATTTACATCCTATCCTATGGGATGGGGTATAATTATTTGAATAATTATGAATTAAAGTAGATTCCGGCAGCAAAAACAAGTTCTTTTGGGAGACAGTGGTGGGATGCTTTTAGCCTACCGTAAAATACTTAAAATCGTAAAAATTGAACAAAAGTTGCTTCATTGAGTTAAAAATTGGCAAAACCAATCTACACATCGTTACAATATATTTAAGTTAGAGCCAGTGGCAACGTGATTATGATCAGCTAAAGGATACTCTTAATAGTCTGGGTCAACCAACTTCGTGCTCATTGGGGCTGCAAGGGTAGTATTGGGCTTTTTCAAAAAAAAATTTCCGAGTGGGCTCATTGGAGCCAACAACTACGCTTACTGTAAGTCCAAAGATAAAATCTGTGATAACGGAGGCACTCAGATTTTGGATCTAGCTGATGCTTTCGACTGCGGAGTATTAAATGAAAGCTGGAACGGTGATTATTGTGGCTACTTAACATTTCTCCTTGTAACGACAGGTTCCGTTATCGATTATTGCCTCGTGACTGGAGCTTGGTATTCCTACTTGAGTGAATTTAAAGTAGCAACGACGACATTTTCGGATCAAATGCCCCTCGAATTCTTCGTTAAGCTGTCTGGCACCTTTTGACCTTTGGCCTTATTCACCACACCTCTGTTTAACCTAACCTAACCTATCTGACACCCTGCACGAGGAAAGTGGTCATCAATTGCAACTCTTGCCGAAATTTATGTGGAAAGATGGACTAAGGGACATGTAGCAGGAAAATCTTAGCAGTGAGCTCGCGAAGTTTTCATCTTTAAACATAGTGCCACGAATCGAGGTTTTGACGAAGATCATTAAAGCAGCCGCCCTTGAAAACGGTGTCGAGGAGTTATACTAAAGGATTAAGAAAGCCAAAAAGGTTTCGCAAAGAGTGCATGAAGGCTAGGTAAAACTCTTTTGCACTACTGAAATTACTCAGAAAGAACAACAGCCACGTCTTTAAAACTCTGTACAGAGTAGCCAATTAAAACTTTAAGGCCATGTGCAATTTCAAAGAATGCAGATGCTTATCAGGAATACCAGTCTCTAAGCTAACCACATAATTTTAATTAATTCAGTTTACATACATACATACATACATTTCCTAAAAGGTCACTTATCCTCTACTAGGGGCGCGGAGCGAGGATAGCTAAATGGTCTTTCCATCGTTTTCGTTCCCCTGCCACCAACTCAAGAGACTCAGGTGCAATTCCCAGGCGGGACTCGGAGAGGTTCATTAACTGATATAACCACCTGTTTCTTGTCCTACCAGAGCAGGGGGGCAACGCGCTCGCATCTCAATCAATTTAGTTTAAAAATTCAAACTGTAAACTCTGGCAGGCCAAACAGTCGTTTCAAGAAGAACCCCTGAAGTTTTTCTACTGCGTCGAAGTTTGAAAATCCCAAGAATTGTGCCCCTTAGCAAAATACCAAGCGTGGACATGCGTTAAGCAATTTATATTTAGAAGACAGTTAAATTATCTCTTTGCCCCAAAAAGCATTTCCATGGCCAAACTAAGCTTTGCTCTTTGCTCCTTTTTCTTATGATGATCCGCCATTTGAAGTTCCGGCGACATAATTGGACCCAGATAATTGTATTTGCTAACAATCTCAATTTTTGCATTATTGGTGTAAGCACCGTTGTCTGTTGTGTCTGCCACCTCAGTTCTTTCTTCTTCTCTATACACCACTTTAATTTTCTTCTTTCTCTGAGCATTTGTACCACATTGCACAAAGTAGAACTGAAATAAAAAAGTCTTTTGAATACATTGCTCAATGCAGTTCCAGTTATGGAAGGAATACAAATAAAGCAATTACTTAGAAAACTTAACAAAAAATTGAACTAATTTGCAGAGTAACCACATATTTTGACTCAACATCGATAGCATGGTAGCTATTTTGTTTTGCACTTATAAAATTTGTTTGATTTGCAGCAAATAATAGTCAACCAGTGAGTAAGTGCTATAGTGTGTACGCAGAAGTTACAGTCCGTAAAACGGACCGTTAAATACCCCTCCCAAGCCCACATTGTAAAATGCTGATGTTATTGTTTGAAATTTTCTAAGAAGTGCAAACCTTGAAAAGTGGCGTGGTCCAACCGCCCCTAATTACAAACTATCAATTATAACACAGATATTTCCAAGTTACGCTTAAATGTTCCTACGTTGAAATGCAATTTTTTGGTTCAAATTCAATATTTTTCAAAAATCGACCCCTAAAAAGGGCGTGGCTAAAACTTTGTATGAACGAAATCTGGAATAAAATCTCATTTATCTAACTAACCTGCTAATTTTTTTTTATTCTATCCTAAATTAGGCTTAAGGTCAGTCGAAACTACATTTTTCTAAAAAAATTTGGGTTTTTCCTCAATTCTGCCTCCAAATGTGGGCGTGGTCCAAAGTCTTGTATGAAAAAAATGTAGAACTATGTGTTTTCTACATAATTTACTCAGGAAAATCTTTTCGATTTCGAACAAAAGTATTGAATAAAATGCATTTGAAATGTTAACCTTTAAATCGATGCCACGCTCACTAGGGGAGGTAAAGTGATGAATTTTTTTTCTATGTTACAATAATCATTAGATAGATTTCTGTCTTTTAAGACGTCTTACAGATTTGAAAGCTCTGGATGTAGTTGCAGAATTGCATCGAATGTGGGCGTGTCTGTGGGCAGATTTGAAAAATTTTTACACTTGTACTGCTTCGGAAAACAGTGAACCTATGTACCAAGTTTCACCTTCATAGCTTATACAATTTGGCCTTAAAACGTGTGACATACAAACAGAAGAATGGACGGACGGACCTCGCTTATTCAATTCAGAATTCGGTCTCGAACATATGCCCTTAAGGCCTTGGGGGTCTACCATCATTATTTCACTGTGTTAAAAACTATGTGACAAGCTTAAAATACCTCCTTTCCTATGAGATGGGGTATAAAAAGATAGATACCCAACCCAGCAAGAATACCAAGCTTCCTCCGCGAAACTGAACAAGAGCCTGTACCGAAGGATCAATTGTCTCAGCCAAAGCGAAATTTGAGCACATATTCACAAATATTCTCTGGATCGCAAGTGCCTTCGGTCCGTGCGTCGGTGGACCGCGGTATACTTATATTTATTCTCCTTTCCATTCGTAAATTTTCTTATTTTCCATCCCCACCCCGGTAACATTCATGCATTATAACCAGTGAGTAAGTGCTACAGTACGCAGAAGTTACAGTCCGTAAGACGGACCGTTGAATACCCCATCCTATCCCACATTGTAAGATGCTGATGGCATAGTTATTTTATGACATTTTATAAGTAATGCAAACTTCGAAAATTGGCGTGGTCCAACCGCCTCTAATAACAAACTATTAATTATAAGACATTTCCAAGTTACACCTAATTGTACGTAAAAATGCATTTTTTGGTTCAAATTCAATATTTTTCAAAAATCGACCCCTAAAAGGGGGCGTGGCTAAAAACTTTATATGAACAAGATCTGAACGGAAGTATTGTTTACCTAACCTGCTACTTTTTTTGTTTCATGCTTTCCTAAATTAGGCTCAAGGGCAGTCAAAATTAAGTTTTTTTTGAAAGTTTTAGGTTTTTCTTCAATTCTGCCTCCGAAAGTGGGCGGGGCCCAAAGTCTTGTATGAACAAAATGTGGGCGTTTTCTACATAAAATATTAAGCAAATTTTTTTCAATTTCGAGCAAAAATACTGAGTAAACTGCATTTGAAAATTTACCCTTAAAATAGATGCCACGCCCACTAGAGGAGGTTTACCAATTAAATTTGTCTTTTTTGTGTTTTATATTCACAAAGAGATGCTAAATGTTAAATTTCAGCCTTTTAGAACGTCTTACAGTTTTGAAAAATCTGGAGGTAGTTGCATATATAGACCGATTGTGGGCGTGTCTTTGGGCGGATTTTTTACACTTGTACTGCTTCGCATGACGCGCATCTGGTGTACGAAGTTTCAGCACCCTAGCTCAAAATTTAAAGCCTAAAAACATGTGGCATACAGACGGACGGACGGACGGACATGACTCATTCGATTCAGAATTCGGTCTCGATCATATGCCCTTAAGGTCTTGGGGGTCTACCATTATTATTTCACCGTGTTGCAAACTATGTGACAAACTTAATATACCTCCTATCCTATGGGACGGGGTATAAACAGAACAAGTGAGTAAATGCAAGAGTTCGTCTGTGACAAACTTCTATATACCCGACCCTATATACCGTGTAAAACCAAATCTTAGAATTTTTTGTCCTGAATTTATATATTATTTGTAAAGGCCACGCCCCCAAAACTGGACCTGGGCTTAAAATTAAAATCAATTAATTGTATTAAAAATTTAAAAATTAAAAAACTGTTTTTTCTTAAAAACGTCCCCTAAAAGTTGGCGGAGCTCAAAACTTTGTATGGGCCAGACTCAGCAAATAGTAATACATATCTTTAATATTTCTCTTATAATTGTTTTCGATTTTGAGTAATTTTTAAAGTTAAATGCTAAAAGTGGGCATGTTCGATATTGTGGGCAGTGCAATTTTTGCTTTCTTAGAGGTTTCGGGCCATTTTTGCTCCAGGTAAACCAGGCTTGTCTATACCAAAATACCAAAGGGCATTTTGAAAGAAAATTTGAAATAGAGCTGTCTTACATAGAAGCGAATAGTGGGCGCAGCCGTTGGTGGATTTTACCAATTTTTTCACACTTTGTCTCTACAAAATAAGAACCAAGATATACTCCAAGTTTTAGCGTCCTAGCTCAATTTTAAAGACCTAAGAACTTCACACATGCAGAAAGACGGACGGACAGACATAGCTTAATCGATCACCTGTCGGTCTCGATCATATCTCTAAAAGGTCTTAGGGGTCTACGGTGCTTATTTCACTGTGTTACAAACTATGCATTAAAACAAATATACTCTGCGTCGGGTATAAAAAGAAAAATTTAGACCGATTGTGGGCATGTCTGTTGGCGGATTGTTTCGGATGACAGAGAGCTTACCTGCAATTTCAGCTTCCTAGCTAAAAATGTAAGTCCTGCAAAATGATGACATACAGACGTACGGACGAACGGACATGGCTCATTCATCTCAGAATTCGGTCTCGATCATATGCCCTTGAGGTCTTAGGGGTCTACCGTAATTATTTCTCTATGTTATATTTTCGCCTGTATCAAACTAATATACTCCATTCCTGCGGAATAGGGTATAAAAATGAAATAGGTCTCAATAAGAGTAAAAAATAATTATCTACCAATTCTAATTTTTTTATGATACTCCAAACTGGCAACAGATGAATCAGTCGAGTCATCAACGAGGAGACTCCAACAAGCATTGGACAGAATTTGCGTCCGGACCAAGACTTGGCTCATTGTTCTTAATGAGAACACGTCAACGCATGTCAATTTTGCGTATAGAAGGGTTAACAAATTACCTCTGTTCATAAACTCTGTACATATACCTTATGCAAACGAGGCGAATTATGTAGGCATGACCCTAGATGCTAAGCTTAAGTCTGAGTACAGGTTAAGGAGAAGCGTGATGAGCTCAAAATCAGGCTCAGATTAGTGTATTGGCTTATAGGAAAATATTTGAAAGTAAGCATAACAAACTTCTCTTGTACAGGCAGGTGTTCAAGCTGTCCTGGCCATACAGTATACTACTTTAAGGTCGTACCCCCAAGCAATATGTCCATATTGCAGACTTTCAAAAATAAAACACTGAGGGCAATTATTGTGAATGCTCCATAGTATATTAGGAATAGTGTTAGTCTTAGAGGTCTAGGAATAGCAACAGTGAGCGAAGAAGTAACAAACTTTGCTGGAAAGCATAATACTCGACTTACGGATTCTGGGGAGGGCCTTTTATGGCTTATAAATCCTTTTGAGAAAACGACAAAACTAAATCGCTCACCACCACCTAGATCGAGGATATCCAAAAAAAATCAGTCCACCAGCAAGCCAGGACCCAGTCAAAATTAAGAGCATAGAAAAGAAGAATAATGAACTCCGAGCTAAGCTAACTGAAACGGAGCGACTCTTTCACGATCTTAAAATGGAAGTTGACTCTCTGCGCAAAGAAAACGAGGATATTAAAAATACTCGTGTATAGAGCTGTGTCAATCGTTTATTATCTCGGATCGAATCGATCCAGGATTGATTTGAAAAAGGACCTGATCTTTTCAGTCAATCATTCTTTCGTTCCTTTTTCAACCATCATCGTTCTAATTGACTTCGTTCTTCTTTCAGTCATTGATCGAAGTCAATCACCGTTCCTCCGTTCAATACGGATGGCTTAGCGTGTGCCATATCAGCAGCCAGCATGTGCGCTGCAAATACAAATTTTTCGAAATCTCGTAGCAGTTTCGCTACGGTCATCGATGTAGGAATGGAACGTACCGTTCCATCTCTTTCGCTCATTTGACCAAAGATAATGGAGAGAGAAAAGTATTGTTTCGTACCGATTTCATTCGGTTCGTCCATTTGAAAGAAAAAAGAATTAATATTGTGGGAACGATTGGTTTTACTTTTTCATTCGTTTCGGTCATTTGAACGGGAAAGAGGATTCATATTAGGAACGATTGGTTTGCCCAACCGGGATTGCAATCACCAATACTTTTAGAGGAACGGGTCCAAAGGATCGAATCAATCACGATTGAAAAAGCTCTACTCGTGTAACGAAAGACTGTGGGGTAACAAAAGAGTGTGTAACACCGAACCGACCAGCAAGCGAATACTTTACGGACGAGGGCAAACTTGCACTTGAGACCGATTCAGTTTTAAAGAAAAGGTCCCGAAGTAATACAAAGAAAAGATTAGCCCTCTGGCCCATGCAAAGCTAAACCAGAAGCGCAAATTCGTCCACCCCCTCGCAAAAAGCATCGTCGGGATAGCAGACTTCGGGAGATTGCGCAACCTTCTTGCAAACACGTTGGGAACAGAAAACTATAAGCTTACAGCGCACCGAAATAAAGTGTGGAGAGTAAATGTTGACAATGCCGATTCCTATCGTACGCTGTCTCTAAGATTGAATGCAGAAAGGATCGAGTGGAGGTATACTTATCCAAATAAGTACGAAAAACTACTGCGAGTCATTGTTAGGGGCTCCACCCATCATGCACAAAAGAAGACGTTGTAAAAGACGTAAGAACTAAAGGCGCTAAAATTATTGATGCCGTCAATATCATTAAAAAGCAAAAGCAACGCACGGAAGGAGAAAGAGATACTGTGATCAGACGCGGCCTTCCAATTATTATGCTCTCCTTTGAAAGAACTGAGAGCATAAACGATATTTATAAAAAAAATAATATTTAACATCCGGGCTAAAACAGAACCAATGCGAACCCATGAGCCAATAGACCGACACCACAGTGTAAACGATACCAAGAATTAAGGCACGCAAGTGCTTACTGCCAAAAAGAACCACGTTGTGTGAAGTGTGCCGGAAAACATCTTTCAACAGAGTACAAAGTTGACATGAAGGCTCCAGCAGTTTGCGCCAATTGCAACAGAAACCACCCCGCAAACAATCGAGGATGCGAAGTAGCCATAGAGCTGCAAAAGGGACGAGAACCTCTTGTTTGAGAGGCCTTGAAAGTCCAAAAACTGATGATACTCCTAAGCCAAAGACTCCAAAGACGCCAAAGCCGATTAAAAGTGCGAGATTAGAAAAGGAGGCGACGACAAAAGGTGTAAAAGTTTCGCGAAACAGTGGCGCCAGTTCAAGTGCAGCGGAGAAACTGCCTCTTATCGGACCGAAATCATACGCACAGGTTGCGTCTAACGAAAACAAGGCAAGATCGCCAACAACAGATGCAGTGTCTCATATCCTCGCTGCTATCTTGGAAACACTTGAGGATCAGACTAAAATCAACAAAGTTATATTTGACAAACTGAGCAAGCTCGAGTTTAAGCCTCGAAAAAATTACAAGAGTAAATGAATATGAAACAGCTATTTAAAATACTAACATGAAATGCAAACGGCCTTCTAAATAAAATAGTGAACTAGAAGCATTGGAACATTGGACAGAATTTGTGTCTGGAAGAAGACTTGGCGAATCGCTCTTAACGAGAACAAGTCAACGCATGTGAATTTTACTTACTAAAGGGTTAACAATTTACCTCTGCTCATAAATTTTGCACATATACCTCATGCAAATGAGGTGAAATATCTAGGGATGACACGAGATGCTAAACTAAAGTGAAAACCACATATAAAGAAGAAGCGTGACAAGCTCGAGATAAGGCTCAGGGAAATGTATTGGTTTATCGGAAATTTTTCGAAATTAAACATATATAACAAACTGCTCTTGTATAAGCAGGTGCTGAAGCCGTCCTGGACATACGGTATACAACTTTGGTGTTGTACCAAGCCGAGCAACATATCCATATTGCACTTTCCAAAACAAGACACTTAGAGCAATTGTGAATCCATGGTATATAAGGAATAGTGATATTCACAGAGATTTAGGAATAGCTACTATGAGCGAAGAAGTAACAAACTTTGTTCGAAACTTAATGCTCGTCTTTATGTTAATTGCAACAGTGAAATAATCCGTACTCTCAACGAGACTCTTAAAGATGTAAAAAACGAGCGACGACAATAAAAACAAGTGGGAAAGTGCAACAGTGGGCATGCAGAAGCTTCAATCCATCTACGACGGATTGCAAAATACCCGACCATACCATAAAGAAAACTGCCACGCCTCCAAAAAGTGGGCGGGATATAAAAATATAACTCTTGAACGCTTTATACTAGGTGGTTGCATACATTTCGGCCTAAAACTCCGCCTTTTTAACTAAAAAAATCACTTTTTTTAACGCCACGCCCACAAAAGTTGGCAGAGGAACATACAATATATACATAAAAGTTAGAAAATGCTAATATCTACAGCTTTTGTCATAAAATTTTTTGTCAAATTGCATATATATATATTGAAAAACAGTCATTTTAAGCTGAATTCGCTTAAAAAGTGGGCGTGGTCAATGAAAAAGCTAAAATTTTTTGGCTACCTTAAACACAATTATAAGGCAATGTTACGTACCAAAAATTATTGCGCTTGCACCATTGTTACATAGCTAAAATTTGCAATATGTATATTTTTTAAATTAGAGATGGTCGCACATACAGGCCTGTAGTGGGCGTGTCTGTGGGCGGATTCAGCTTATTTTCAAACTTGATCTGAAGGACTGGACTTCCAACCAACCCACAAAATTTCAGCTCTCTGCCTTAAAATTTAAGGCCTAAAAGTTGTTTACATACGGACGGACGGACGGACGGACATGGCTTAATCGATTCTCCTGTCGGTCCCATTCATATCTCTAAAAGGTCTTAGGGGTCTACGGTGATTATTTCACTGCGTTACAAACTATACATCAAACTTCATATACCCTGGGTCGGGTATAAACAAGACGCTTCGATCTAGCGACGTAGGGTGAAGTCGCACGAACTAACGGTTTTAGTGCGTGCATTCACTGGATAGCAACCGATAAATACTACGGAAGTGTAAACTACTTGTTAAGTTAAGTTAGTTGTAGTCAAGAATAATTATGAGAGAGGGAAAATTTATTACTATGGAGTGCGTTCTGACAGTTTCATAGTGTCTGTCATAAATGGGTGGCAACCAATATCGGCTACTTCGGTATTATACACCTGCTATAGTGGGCATATTGGTACCTTTAAAAGATTTTGGAGTTTTAGCCTCCGTCCACCGTATTCAAAGCACGTAAAAATCGGGCATAACAAATTCGGCTACTTCGGTATTACATACCTGCTATAGTGGTACATATTGGTATCAGTTAACGTGAAATAATCTATCACGTAATAAACACATGCCATCGTCACCTGGCAGAATATTCCCACGGAGCGACGGCCCGAAATCAGGGCACCCAGCTATGAGACTTGCAACGCCAACAGATTCGCACGGGCAAATGACACCGACCGGCGACGACGTGCGATTACAGGAAATTCACCTGTGCAACAAATGTGCAGTGGCTGCAGATTATTAGTATTTAAGGTAGTTGTAAGAATAATCATTGTGCATTCATTGTTCTAGGTTTACTTTCTGAAATAAAAAATGATTTTTTTTAAAAACTTTTATATTTAAAATTTCTAACTTATCTTTTGAAGATCTTGGGGTTTATACCTAAAACACACACCCGAGTTCCCGTGTACCCTTTTCTAACTTTGACCCGCTTGCTATTGAAATAGCCAACCTAATTTCAGTTAAGCCCACTAAGATCTCAAAGTTGACACCTGCGCAAACACACACCCGGCGTACCCGTGTACCCACTTCTACTTAGCACTGAAATTGTACTTTTCAGTGCAGTTTTGTCTCATTTTGCTGAGTTTCTTCTTCTTTCATTTAAATGTTGTAAACGTTAATTGAATAGGTTTTCCAAAGTTGTGATAGGCTTTTAGGTCGTTAATTAATGTGCAAAAAAAAAAAAAATGCTTTTATCCACTTTTTCCCAACGTTTCGTCGTGCTTTACGACATCCTCGGGGGTTAAATCTTTATTTGCGTTAATTCACTACAGTGATTTAATTTTTTATATGATAAAAATATAATTTTTTGGGGTGTGACTTACATGTTACTGTTGCATATTTATTTTTTTGTTGTCTGCTTATTAAAATTAAAGGTACTTGTGTGACAATTAATAAATTAAAATAAATTAAACAATCAAAAATAAACAAAAAGACTACCAAGAAACATTTAAACTATTACTAATATTGCACTTTCAATTTCTGTCTAAATGGCTGCACTGTAATTATTATTTATGTTGTCTTTATCCTCCTGCGTATTCATGGTCCTATGTATTTGTTGTTGGATTCGCAAGCCTTCCAGTGTGTAGCGTTTGTTGGTGTTTCTCTCTTCGTCTAGTATTTTTATGTTGGTGAAGTCATGGCACATGTATTTTATGCCAACTATTTATAGAGACTACGCCTTCAAAATTGAGCTCAGAAAAATATTTTTAATTAAAATTTCGTTAGAATCATAAGGAAATGGACTAAAAATGGAAAATTGATACTAAAAACAGTTTATTTTAAATATCCTTAAGAGTAAGCGGAGCTCAATACATTGTAAGCACCAAACTTAGAAAATTGTAGTACAGTGCATTCTCAATTTTCGCATTTTATAAAAATACGCCCCTCTTGCATTAAAATACGCCCTCTTGATAAAAAACCGAAAAATTTGCGAAAATGGAACTAAAAATTAATTGGGTGAAGCCTTAATGGAGTGCATAGATCATTATATTTCATCTGCATTTCGGAGATTTATTAAAATTATACTGATCACAAATCAGTTTCTATGAAAAACCTTACAACAGATAGCGTAAAGGCTACAGTTATTGGCACCCCTAAGGAAATTTTCAGTTTGAGCAGTTATAACTCTTTTATTTGTTAGGTTGCGATAGACTTTTGTATATCAAATTGATAAATGGAATATTTTTTGTTGCTGAACATTAATAAACATAAGCATTAAAGGTAAGGAAGTATTACAATAGTTAAATTAAAAAAGGTTTACCATTTACTACAATTATTGGCACCCCGACATAGTTATTGAGGGGTATAACTATTGGCACCCTGCTATAATTATTCGCATTCTAAAAGGTATAACTATTGGCACTCCGATACAATTATTGGCACCAAAAAAAGTATAATTATTGGCACCATAAGTCTAAATTAACAAAAAAAAAAAACTTTAATTTGGCTTTTGAAATTCTTTTCATATTATAATGAATGTAAATTATTAAATTATTAAATTTACATTGACATTGTAAAAAAATAATATTTTAATTAATATCTAGTTGCTTAATGATGTACAAAAGACTTTCTAAATATGGTGCCCTTAACCAAAACAGACGAAATTTTGCATTTATTTTATTAACTTAGGAGGGTCAACTACAACTTGTAAAATATAACTAAAAGTGTTTTAAAATGTCTAAAACAAATATACAGATGTGAGAGGAATAGATGCATTAAATAGATAAAATATTAAAACTTTAATTCGACCCATAATAATAAAGAAAATCCCTGTTGAATGCAGGGGTGCCAATAATTGGGTTAAAAATTAGGGGTGCCAATTATTAAATTTACATTGACATTGTAAAAAAATAATATTTTAATTAATATCTAGTTGCTTAATGATGTACAAAAGACTTTCTAAATATGGTGCCCTTAACCAAAACAGACGAAATTTTGCATTTATTTTATTAACTTAGGAGGGTCAACTACAACTTGTAAAATATAACTAAAAGTGTTTTAAAATGTCTAAAACAAATATACAGATGTGAGAGGAATAGATGCATTAAATAGATAAAATATTAAAACTTTAATTCGACCCATAATAATAAAGAAAATCCCTGTTGAATGCAGGGGTGCCAATAATTGGGTTAAAAATTAGGGGTGCCAATAATTGTATCCTTTACGCTTATCTAAAATTTTACATTTTTCTTTCAAGGAAAGTCCTTTTCCCATGGTATTCGCAACTTAGGACATTCGAACGTTGACTTTCACTAATTAAAATAAATTCAATACAAACTCGACAGAAAATATCTTTCAGTTGTGCACAAATGGTCATAAGCTCCACTGAAGCAAACGTGAAATAAAAACAGTGAGTAAGTGCTACAGTGTGTACGCAGAAGTTACAGTCCGTAAAACGGACCGTTGAATACCCTATCCTTGTCCACAACGTAAAATGCTGATGGCATTGTTATTTTTTGACATTTGATAAGCAGTGCTAACTTCGAAAAGGGGCGTGGTTCAACCACCCCTAATAACAAACTATGAATTGTAAAATATTTCAAAGTTACGCTTGAATGTACGTAAAAATACAATTTTTTGGTTCAAACTCAATATTTTTAAAAAACGACCCCTAAAAGAGGGCGTGGCCAAAAACTTTATATAAACAAATTTGGAATGAAGTTTCGTTTACCTAACTTGCTATTTTTTTTTGTGTAATATTTTCCTTAATAAGGCCCAAGTCCAGTCGAAATTACGTTTTTCTGGAAAATTTCAGGTTTTTCTTCTGCCTCCAAATGTGGGCGTGGTCCAAAGTTTTGTATGAAAAAAATGTAGATCTAAGCACTTTCTACAGAAAATATTAAGCGAAATTTTTTCAATTTGTAACAAATATATTGAGTAAACTGCATTTGAAAATTTACCCTTATAATAGATGCCACGCCCACTGGAGGAAGTTTACCAAAACATTTGTTCTTTTTTGTGTTTCACATTCATTATGAGATGCTAAATGTCAAATTTCAGCCTTTTAGAACGTCTTACAGTTGTTATATCTATGGAGGTAGTTGCACATTTAGACCGATTGTGGGCGTGTCTGTGGGCGGATTTAAAATTTTTTTACACTTTTACCGCTTCGCATGACGTGGACCGTACGTACAAAATTTCAGCACCGTAGCTCAAAATTTAAGGTCTAAAAACATGTGACATACAGACGGGCGATTCAGAATTCGGTCTCGAGCATATGTCCTTAAGGTCTTGGGGTCTACCATTACTATTTCAACGTGTTACAAACTATGTGACAAACTTAATACACCTCCTATCCTATGGGATGGGGTATAAATACAAGTTGATATGCAATTTCGTTAAAAAAAATACTTTTCAAAGAGAAAAATCTCTTTTGAAAAGTTTTTCTTATGGACATAATTTATAAAAAATATTTTTGTTTCTTATAAATTACATTTCTTTTTAGGAATTATGAGAGAGCGAAAATTTACTACTATGACATGCTATGTCGCAAGTCGCACTACGCATTCTGGCGTTTTGAATAGTGTCTCTCATAAAAGGGTGGTTTCTTAGCACGTAACCAGTGAGTAAGTGCTACAGTGTGTACGCAGAAGTTACAGTCCGTAAAACGGACCGTTGTATACCCCATTCTATCCCACATTGTAAGATGCTGATAGCATTGTTATTTTTTGACATTTTATAAGCAGTGCAAACTTCGAAAAGGGGCGTGGTCTTACCGCCCCTAATTACAAACTATCAATTATAAGATATTTCCACAGATAATTCCAAAGCACTCTTAAATGTACGTAAAAATGCAATTTTTTGGTTCAAATTCAATATTATGAAAAATCGACCCCTTAAAGGAGTCGTGGCTAATAACTCTATACGACCGAAATCTGGAATGAAGTCTCCTTTACCTAACCTGCTACTTCTTTTATTTCATCTTTTATTGCATTCCTAACTTAGGCTCAAAGCCAGTCGAATTTAAGTTTTTCTGGAAAATTTTAGTTTTTTTTTTCAATAACACCCAACAAATGTGGGCGCGGCCCTAAGTCTTGTATAAACAAAATGTAGAACTAAGAGTTTCTACATAAAAAATTGGAGGATTGGATATTTGGATTCTATTATTTTCCCCAGTACGGGTAAAAGCTCCCCTATGACGGTATCCGCTTGGCGCTTAGTTCTGGGACACCCTGTATATTCTTAAAATCTATATTAATTCCTCTTTTTTTAATTTAGAACGACTTTTCAGAGACATATATCGAGTTTCTAAAAATTTAAGGGCAGGCGAAATTTCTGCCTACAATTGCTAAACACCTAAATTCCTACAACTTTTCTGACTTCGTCTGAAGGTAATTTGAGATAAAATGAAAATTTAAGGTTGCATTCCATTCAAGCCAACAGTGGTCAGGCTCCGTAAAACATAAGAGCTCAAACGTGCCCCAAGCTCCAGCTCTCTACCAGAATTCTGATATTACAATTTTTTCGTTATACTCTGCTAGCACCGTCCGATATCAAAGTTTAATTTGATAGATTTCAAAGTATTTAGCCTATTTTTGTGAGGTGCCATAAAAAAAAAGACTTGTTTTTTTTTTCACGGTCCCCACCTCCGCGAGGGTCTGACAAGCCCTCCGAGAGTATGATTTGTCTTGAAAAACTTCTCAAAGTGCCGCTCGGATTCGGCAAAAAATTGTAGGTCCCTTTGTATGTAAAAGAAATTGACACACCTGCATACATTGTTGAGAAGTTGGCCCTGTTTCACCTCGAGCTGTTGCACCACTCTATTTATTTTTTATGTATATTTCCTTAGTCATTACTCCTACAGTTTTGCGGCCATGAATATATTTGTGATATTTTTCACAAGCGAAGCCTATTGCTAAGAGTTCTTTTTCCACTTGCGAATAGTTAATTTCGGCAGAAGTTAAACTGCGGGAAGCAAATCCAACGGGTCTAGATTCTTGCAGTAACGTACAACCTAAGCCAAACTTTGATGCATCAGCTTGTATTGTAGCGCTTGTTTTGGCATCAAATGGCTTAAGGGCTGGTGCTTTCGTAATGAGAGATTTGGTGTTTTCTAGGCACTTTTCATGGACTGGTAGCCATTGTAAAATTTTATTTTTTTTAATGAAATCTCGTAGTGGATATGATAACTCTGACAAATCGGGTATAAGGTCTCGCAAGTAATTTATCATCCCTAATAAAATTTGCACCTCCTTTTTACTTGTTGGAGCTTTCATTTCATTTATTGCTTATATTCTTGTCTCATCTATCCTAATACCTGTAGCAGAAATTATACGCCCCAAATAGTTTACCTCACTAGCTCGTAATTGAATCGTATCTCTATTGAATTTGATATTTCTCTCGAAAGCCCGTTTCATTACGATTTCCACACTGGTGTCATGTTCCTCAATAGTACTTCCACCCACCAATATGTCATCCATAAAAATTATGCCTCCCGGTATGTCACAGAAATTTTTGTCATTCATCCGTTGGAATGCCTGGGGTGCTACTTTTATTCCAAAGGGAAGTTTTTTAATCTGTAACACCCAAAGGGAGTGGCAAATGTGCATAAACTCGCCGATTCGCTGTACAACTTTATTTGCCAATATCCTTCTTTCAAGTCAAGAACTGTAAAAAATTTCATATCTGCTAGCTCAGCAGCTATTTCTTCAAAGATTGGCAAGGGATGGGCTTCATCTATTAAAAATTCATTTAAATACCTCGGATCCAAGCATTAGCTTAAGTTTTTATTTTTTTTTCTCTACAATCGCTATGTTTGATACCCACTCCGAAGGCTTATCTACTTTTATAGCATACAGCATAAGTGATGTAGCTCCTTTCGCAGCAATGGCTTTACGGCAATAGGCACCCTTCGCGCTGCTCTTACTACAGGAATCTCAGCTCATATGATTCATGAAATGTTCCTAGTCCCTCGAAATTTTCTTTAAACCTTTCTATCAACTGTTCTTTTGTTCTTACGTTTCTAGTGCTATCTATTCTTTTGATTAACTTTAAATTCATGCATGCTTCTAAACCAAGAATTGGTACAGATCCGTTTTCTACTATGACGAACGTGAGATTTTCCCGTTTTCCATCAATTACACATGTCAGTTTTGCACACCCGTTAACTCTTATTTCTGACCCGTTATAAGCTCTTAAATTTCTCCTCAGCCCATCAAATTTCGCACCTCTAATCGATAAGAACTGTTTTAAAGGTATCACATTCACATCAGCCCCTGTATCTAACTTAAAACGCATTTTCTGATTCATTATTTTTATTACTTTATGCCAAGAATGGCCATCACCAACGAGTCAATAAATAAATCATCACCATCATCTATCTCCCCTATTTCATGCACCCGTTTTTTCTTGACATACCACTTCAAAATGGTATGTCAAACTGTTTACCATATGCTGGACAATTCCTTTTTTCATGCCGTCTTCCACAAAATCAACATTCTACTAATAATGCACTACTATATCTACGTGAAATAATATCATTGTTACTTGCATTTATGTTTGCATAACTCTTCGTATAATCAGCTGTCTGCTTGCTGTGAAAAGTCCCACTGGATGTTGCTCTTGGTCTCTCTTGCTGTCTACAGGCTAACTGATTTCTTATCACCTCCACTTCGCCACTGCTGTTGTTTTCCACCCGATTCTGTAAATTGTTCATTTTTTCAGCTTGCTGTTTTGATGCTTCCGCCGCTCTTGCACTTTCTATAACTTTGTTGACTTCCAGCTTTTCCATTTCGAGCCACCGCTTCTGAAGTGTCTTGTCTGCTATTCCAACGACTAACTGATCTCGCAGCATTCTTCCCTCCTGATCACCAAATTCGCACTGCTTTATGAGTTTTTTTAGGTCCATTAAATAATTATCAAACGGTTCCGAAGCCGACTGTACGCGGTTGTAAAACTTGAAACTAACGTACACTGGACTCGTTTGCTGCTACCACATACTTGTATTTGTCTTTGCTTTCCTCTGCTTAAAACGTAAACGTATTGAAGAGTTCTACAGCTTCTGGTCCCACGATGTTCAGGAATACTGCTGCTTGCACTTTTTCTGATTTTTTATGCAACTCCGCTGCCGTATGAAAATAGTCGAAATTTTGTTTAAAAACTCCAGTTCTCTGCCACATTGCCATCGAGGCGCAGTGGATCGACTTTTTTTAAGAACTCAATGCATATTTTTGCGCTTTTTCGCAACTTTGGCGTTCTCCCACGTGGTCTTTTTTCCACGAATTCATAGTGTCCACTTTTGGCTATCACCATTAACAACTGCAACTTCTCTAGCTTTGATTTTCCTCGTCGCCATGTGGTATCGTCTACACTCTACAGTTCTCCAACTGTCTCTTTATTTCAATATCATTAGTACATCATCTGACTTAAGATTAACCTATACTATAAAACTTTATAGAATATTTGTGTGTAGACCCGCTACTTACACAAACACAGTATGTGCATCATCGGGGTGGCTGGTCTACTGGACAGCAATCTACTGTCCGCCACCCTTCCAGGTGGCGGACAGTAGATTGCTCACCAGATATGGTGTGGTGGGTACCGGAACGGAAATTACTCGGGGCGGATGAAACCAGAAATCCAGGCGCGTCTGTCTCGGCCGGCGTTTGATGTCTAGGTTTTTTCTATAACGAGGCTTAACTGACAAGACAGCCAGTTATATCATTATGCTTTCCCTCGTAAAGGCGTAACACTTACGGATGGTGATGTAACTGATACACCCTGTATTACGATCAACATCGAACAACCCTTTTACATAAGTTACAAAACTGTCAAGATAAAATGATATTATTTTCTTGGCGCGAAATAAAGAACTTATCCCGTGCAAATACTTTATTATGTATATTAGATAATTACTTGCTTATAAATCAAATGAAAACTTACACAAAAAAAAAACATAAGTATGTGCAATCAAAGTGAACATTATATTAATTAAACTTTAATTAATTCTCGTCCAACAAACGCTTACATTAATACTATTTATTATAATACTCGGGTAGGGGTTAGAACATACCCGAGGTAAGGCATGCCTGTCGTAAGAGGCGACTAAAATCCACCCTCCGTATGCCGAGCGCGTAGCGCATACAAGCTATGCAATGGACAAAACAAAAGATTTTATTACCCCAGGTGGCAATCCAGTTTCACTGGCAAATCCACCCTCTTCGGAGGTAGGCTCTACGGATTCTGGGGATAGCCATTTATTGCTTATAAATCCCTTTTTGAAAAAATCAAGGGTGCCTCGATCTCCACCAGCTGGATCGAAGGTCAAGGCTCAACGAAAATTAAATGCTTTGAAGCGGAAAACAACGAACTCCGTGCTAAGCTTAATGAAATGGAACGTCTCTACCATGGGAAAAGCGAAGTAGATTCGTTACGTTAAGAAAATAAAGCCTTAAGGAACCCCCGTGGTACTATAGTATGCGAGGAAACGCCGAAACGTCAATGTGAATACCAGACGGACGAGGAAGAACTTGCACGCGAAACGAATCCGGTCTTTAGAAAAAGGCTTACCAAGAAACAAAAGGCCGGTTCTTCACCCGAAGCAGAAACCGTGCAGCAAAAAGAAGAAACACCAGTCGTATCAAACAAAGCGGCAGGAATACCCCAAGAAAAAAACCGCCGACCACCTGCAATAAATGTCGTTGGGATCGCGGACTACGGAAAGTTGCGAAACATCCTTAAAAATACTCTTGAGACGAAATATAACTTAACATCACTTCGAAACAACGTATGGAAAGCTAACGTCGATGACTCTGATGCCTATCGGTCACTGTCAGAAAAGTTAAATTTAGAGAAAATCCAATGGTTTACTTATGAAAATCACCTCGAAAAGCCGCTGTGGGTTATCGCGAGGGGACTACACCCATCCTGTACCAAGGACGAAATAATACAAGACGTTCAAGCCCAAGGCTTTAAAATTCTTGACGGCGTGAACATAATAAAGAAAGAGAAGCAACGTACGGACGAATGCAAAGATTCCGCTGTTGTCCGACGCGGCCTGCAAATTTTTATGCTTTCTTTTGATAGAACTGAAAATATTAACGAAATCTACAAAATTAAATCAATCCTTAAAATCAAGGTAAAAATCGAGCCCAAGCGGCAACAGGCTAGTTCCCCAATGTAAGCGATGCCAAGGTTTCCGACATACGCAAGCGTACTGCCAGAAAAAGCCGCGATGCGTAAAATGCGCCGGCGAACATCTCTCGACGGATTGCAATGTCAGCAGTCAGGCTCCCGCGGTTTGTGCCAATTGCAGGGGAAGTCACCCAGCGAGCTACCGAGGTTGCGAAATTGCCATTGAGTTGCAAAAACGACATGAAGCTCCGAAGAAAAATACTGAAAACAAGGGCCCAAGCCTAAAACCTCCTAAAGTAGATAAGCCAAAAACCCCTAAGTCGACAAGGGATAAGGGTTTGATTAAAGGCAAAATTCAAAACGCACAAGAAAACGTCGCTGGTCCTAGTTCCCACCGGAGTCAAAAGGGAGAACCCACACTTGTTGGTCCAAGATCATACGCTCAAGTCGCGTCACGTGAAAGTAAGCCACAATCGGCCGCATCAGATTCGGTCTCTCAAATTCTAGGCATGATTTTAGAAAAGTTTGAACAACAGGCGAAACTTAATCAAGTAATATTCAACAAATTGAGCGAGCTCGAGTTTAAACCTCGAAAAACATTTAATAAAAAATCATGAATATGGGAAAGTCAATCAAAATAATTACATGGAATGCAAACGGCCTTTTGCAAAAAATTGACGAACTAGAAGTATTCCTACGGAAGAATAATGAAGACATATGCCTGATTTCGGAAACCCACTTTAAAAAGGGTTCAGCACGCAAAATAAAAGGTTACATTGACTATCACGCGCATCATCCTTTAGAAAATTCGAGAGGTGGATCCTCTCTCTACATTAAAGACTGCATTAAGCACTCCAAAAACGAAGAAATAGAACTTGACTCTATGCAAATAACCTCAGTTTCAGTTTAATTAAGTCACATAAATTACAACATCGCGACGAGCTATTTTCCTCCGCAGTATCGGCTGGCAGATGAAGATCTTGCTGTGCTCTTTGATTCACTTGGGTCAAACTTTATCATCGGCGGGGACTTTAACGCGAAAAATACTTTTTGGGCTCACGGTGCAATTCAACAAGAGGCAGAGCCCTCTTTAAAGCAAGTATAAAACGCGGCATGATCTTCCTGTCGACGGGAAAGCCAACATATTGGCCAACCGACAGAAATAAAATACCTGATCTCGTCGACTTCTTTATCGCCAAGCGGGTACCTCGTTACCTTACGAACGTAGAGGAACACTTTGATCTCTGTTCAGATCACTCGGCAGTTCTTTTGAAAATCGGCGGAAGCCTAGCGAAAAAGAATAGAGCGTCTAGATTAACTAACAGCAACACCGACTGGGACGGCTTTAGAAAATACTGCAAAGACAACATAGCTTTAAATCTACCGCTCAAAACGCCACTTGAAATAGAAGACGAATTAGATACACTTCTTTTCGGAGGTCTGAATTATCGAACAGCGGAACAATATATCCGCGAGAAATAGAAGAGCTTATATGCGAAAAGAGGAGAGTGCGCAAGAGATGGCAACGTTCGCGAGCACTCCCGGATAAGACAATCTTGAACCACCTTTCTAACAAACTGAAGCACGAACTTCAAGATTTTAAAAGTCGCGAGACTACTGCTTACCTCGAAAGTTTGACTGCCGATAAATGTTCGAACTACTCTCTTTGGAAAGCAGTAAAGTCCGTTAAGAAGCCTATAGCACACTCTGCGCCATTAAGAAAAGCCAACGGCGAATGGGCAAGAGAAGACAAAGAAAAAGCGGATTTATTTGCAGATTACCTAGAAGAAACATTCAAACCGTTTGACGGGGAACCGTTGGTCGAGGAGCTCAATCCTTATGCGGTACAAGATAATTATAGAATAAAAACCGTGTCATTGGCTGAACTTCGTCAAACGATAAATAGTCTGAAAAACAACAAAGCCCCTGGCTACGACCTAATTACTAGCGAAATTCTAAAGGAGCTACCGAAAAAAGCTTTGGTCAAGCTACTCTATATCATTAACGCTTCCATGAGAGTTTTATACGTTCCAAGGCAATGGAAAGTGGCCGAGGTCATAATGGTTCCGAAACCAGGAAAATGTCCAAACGACAAAAAGTCATACAGACCTATTTCGCTACTGCCGATTATATCTAAGGTATTCGAGAATTTGTTGCTTAAAAGGTTGCAACCAATTATTGAAGAAAGACGATTGATTCCGGATCACCAATTCGGGTTTAGGAAAAAGCATTCAACAATCGACCAGGTCTATCGAATAACAAACGAAATGGAAAAAGCTCTGGAAGCGAAAAAGATATGTATTAGCGCTTTTCTCGACGTATCCCAAGCCTTCGACAAGGTGTGGCACGAAGGCCTGAAGTACAAGTTAAGGCTAAGCTTACCAGAAAAACTCTATAGAATCTTAGAGTCTTACCTTAAAGACAAAATCTTTCGCGTAAGGTACGAAAATGAGTACTCGGAATTCAAAGAGATAAATGCCGGTGTCCCGCAAGGAAGCGTTCTCGGCCCAATATTATTTTTGCTTTATACAAGAGACATTCCCCACGATGAGGGAACAATTTTAGCTACGTTTGCAGACGACACTGCTATTCTCGCTATTGATAGCTCGCTATGATGACAGTTGAATTATCAACAGGAAAACTCCAGCGCGCTTTAGACAAAATATGCGACTGGACGAAGAGCTGGCGAGTCGTCCTTAACGAGACTAAGTCAACGCATGTTAACTTTACTTATAAAAAGATAAACAACAAACCTTTATTCATTAACTCGGTACAAATCCCATACTCAAATGAAGCGAAATATCTAGGAATGACTCTAGACGCAAAACTTAAATGGAAGCCGACGAGCTCGAAATTAAGTTAAGAGAAATGAATTGGCTTATCGGAAGATTTTCGAAACTAAGCATATATAACAAACTGCTTTTGTATAAGCAAGTGCTAAAACCATCTTGGACGTACGGTATACAACTCTATGGTTGTACTAAACCAAGCAATATATCTATTTTAGAAACTTTTCCAAATAAGACACTCAGAGAAATCGTTAATGCTCCATGGTACATAAGAAATAGCGATCTACACCGAGATCTAGGAATCGCAACCGTGTCTGACGAGGTAACAAACTTTGCTCGCGAACTTAGTACTCGTCTTCGCGGACACTGCAACAATGAAATTATCTGAACTTTGGATCAGACAAATCTTACGCGCCGACTACAACGAATGAGACCGTTAGATCTAGCAGCATAAGATGAAACCGCATAAATTGACGGTATTGTAGGTGCCTTCGTTGGAAGGCAGCCTGCCACACGCGATTACTACAGAAGCTTGAACTACTTTTTAAGGAAACTAAATCGTAGTCTGACGGAAAATGGGAGATTTTTTAGTGAGTAAGAATCTCACACTACTATGAGCACGCGCGGCCGGTCCTCGTAGTGCCTATGAAGGTTTTTCCTACCCACGGAAAAAAAAATACTATTCACAACAGTTATATTAATCTTTACTAATATTGACTATTCATTTAAATATGCGCAGACAATAATATTAATGTATGGTTTTATTGATTTCCAACCAAAAGTTTAATAAATTTGTAATCATAAGTACGAATGTGCTATTAGTACGTAATAATTAATAACAACAAATTTATTAAACTTTTGGTCGGTAATTTTTTTTTTTTGAATACTAGGATGGATTCTAGGATGGAGGCTTGAACTCCAAAATCTTAAAAAGATGCCAAAATGCACCACTACAGCAGGTATATAATACCGAAGTAGCCGATATTGCTTATACTCAATTTCCACGTGCTAAAATATGCACCTACTAAAACCGTCAGTTTGTGCAGCTCAACCCTACATCGGTAATTCGAAGGGGGTTGTCCTTTGTAGTCGTCGCTCATTATATGTCTCGTTAAGAGTACGGATAATTACATAGTTGCAATGAACATGAAGACGAGCACTTAGCTTTCGAGTATAATTTGTTACTTCTTCCCTCTCAGTCACAGTAGCTATTCTTAATCTCTGTGAATATCGCTATTTCTTATATACGATAAAGCATTCACAATTGCTCTAAGTGTCTTGTTTTGGAAAGTCTGCAGCATGGCAATTTTGCCCAACTTGGAACCACCCCAGAGTTGTATGCCGTATGTCCAGGAGGGCCTTAACACCTGCCTGTACAAGAGCAGTTTGTTATATATGCTTAATTTTGAAAATTTTCCTACAAGACTCCTACAGAGTCTTTTTTCGAGCTCATCACGCATCTTCTTTATGTGTGGCTTCCATTTATTTTTAGCGTCTGAATACCTGAAAGAAGTGAATGGGAAGATAAGACCATTACAGGAGATGACGAGATCGCCGTATATACTGACGGTTCTAAGATGGACGTCGGAACCGGTGCGGGCATCTTCTGTGGAGCTCTGGGGCTATGTAAATCTTTTCGGATTAATGACGACTGCAGCTTTTTTCAGGCGGAGCTGGCAGCCATAATCCAAGCTGCCTCCGAGCTGAAGAAACACAGCCCCGCAAACAAGACCATCACCATATACTTTGGTAGCCAAGCGGCAATTAAAGCCTTGGAATCAGACGTAGTGAAGTCAAGGGCTGTGAAACTAGGCAGGAAAATACTGGACGAGTTATCACTTGGCAACACTGTAACTGTGTGTAGGATAGGAACTGAATCCTTGATACGTGCAGACACACACCGCTATGGCCAGCGGTAAGCAAAAAGAGATCACTATTTTTGATCGGACTATCCTCACGGGGCACTGCGCTGTGGGTCTACACGCTGAGCGGCTAGGCAAACCGCATAACGATTACTGCAGAAACTGCAGGGACGTTGAAGAAATTGAATCTGTTCGGCACCTGCTTTGCGAATGCCCAGCCCTAAACATCATCAGGCGTCGTACCCTCGGCAGTTACTTCTTCAACGAGCTCGAAGATCTAAATAATGTAGATCTAAAGGACCTGCTAAGATTTGTATACAAATCCGGATGGGTCCAAGAGGGCGGAACTCTGAGCTTCTAACAGCGGTCTATTTCTGTTTTCGTTCCAGGTATTAAGAAGGTTCCCAATGGACACAATGGACCCAACTGCTGGTCTTATTGTTGGGTGTATCAACCTAACCTAACCTAACCTAAGTTTAGCGTCTAGAGTCAATCCTAGATATTTCGCTTCGTTTCGCATAGGACATCTGTAAAGAGTATAAGCACAGAGGTAAACTGTAAACCTTTCTGTACGTAAAATTGACATGCATTGACTTGTTGTCATTGAGAACGATTCGCCAAGTCTTCGTCCAGACGCAAATTTGGTCCAAAGCTCGTTGGAAGCTTCTCGTTGATGACTCAACTGATTCACCTGTTGCCAGGATGACCGTGTCGTCCAAGTTATATATTAGCCTTTTACAAGCACTGGAGATCTAAAATCAAAACACAATTTCATCAGAGAACGACCGAAACTTTGTTTCGCAACACAACTTTATTAACCTGCATCTGGAACAAGACTGCTTCTTAGTCTACTCATTTCTACTTACAAACTACCTTAACAATAATGCTTAAGCATTCAAATAAACGGAAAGCGACTGGTGTCATACGAAATCACCAAGCAAGCGATTTTTCTTTAGGTTTGAATTCGAATGCACTCGGCAAGTCAATAACTGAGGCAAGGTCAGCATTTCCTGTTGTGGGGCTCTTATGTTGCTGGGCTATATACGTAACTTCCGCGAACGTCGGACCGAGGACGCTTCCGTGGGTTACGCCAGCTCGAATTTGCTTGACATATCTTCTGGCAAGGTTTGCTGTAGCTTATCCTTTATCCTCGTCGAAGGCTTGCGATAAGTCGAGGAAAGCACTAGAACATATCTTTTTCCCTTCTAAGTCTTTTTCAATTTCATGCGTTGTTCTATAGACTTGACCTATTGTTGAATGATGGGTTCTAAAACTGAATTGATGATCCGGTAAACAAGCGTCTTTCTGCAATTATTGGCTGTAATCGCTTCAGCAGAAGTTTCTCAAAGACGTTAGATATTATCGACAGAAGCGATATGGGCCTATAACACTTTTTGTCATTCGGACATTGCCTTGAAATGTATAAGAGTTTAAGAGAGGTTCTTCAGTTCTTTCAAAATTTCGCCAGTGATCAGGTCGTATCCTGGGGCCTTATTATTTTTAAGTGTGTTACTGTCTGCTGAAGTTCGGATTACGACACTTTTTATACCGCATCTTATAAGATAGGAGGTATATTAAGTTTGTCACATAGTTTGTTAAACGGTAAAATAATGATATTAAACCCCAACTCCCAAGACCTTAAGGTAATATGATAGAGACCGAATTATGAATCGAATAAGCCATGTCCGTCTGTCTGTGTGTCGCGTGTCATGTTTTTATGGACTAAATTTTGAGCTAGAGCTAAAATTTTGTGCATGGGCTCCTTGTCATCCGAAGCAGTAAAAGTGTTAAAAATTTTCAAATTCGCCCACAGACACGCCCTCAATCAGTATGTGTAACTATGTCTAGTGCTCTCAGAACTTTAAGATGTCTAAAATGTAACTAAGACGTCAAACGGCTTAAAATTGACGTTTGTCATCTCCTTATGACTGTTAGAAATAAAAAAGAATAACCAAATCGATTGATCTCCTCTAGTGAGGTTTGTCAAAGGATAGACATGTGCACTCAAGACGATACAAGCATCCACAGGTTTTCTAAGCCAACCTCTGTCTATCAATTCCTACTCTCACCTCCCCGTGGTGAACACCGGGTGCCTAGTACCTCAACTGGAGATTGGGTTCCAACCCCTTTGGAAGGTTGTTGGGGGTAGCAGACGAGAGAGGGGGGAGGAGTGTTCCCACTAAGGCACTTCTCCTTGCATCCGGACGGCAGCGCTGGAATTCCCCAGATGGAATCAACGGTGGCGTCCATAGTTCCAGTCAGGCCGAACTACTTAGTGAACACCTTATATGGGCTACTACGACGTGTTCTGAGCTCAGGCCTATAAAGAGCGGGCTATCCGGCACTCCGTCCTTAGAGCTAAACAAAGGATCTGGTCTTCCAGGTTGGGGGTCTTGCCGTCGGGGTGACTTCCCGGCCACGTAAAGAAACACCAGTCACGAAGCAGAAACAAGCCTCGGATTCGGACGGATTTACTGTTGACGACGAATGCAAACGAGAAAAGGACAACGAGCTCCGGATCTGCACGTGGAATTTCAGGTCTCTTAACAGACCACGTGCAGCCGAGCAACCAGCGGAGACCCCTAACGACTGCGTGGCAGACATTACTGCCATCCAAGAAATGCGGTGGGACGGGCCGGGCAAAAGAAGGATGAAAAACTGCGACTTCTACTACGGCGACTGCTATCGGCATCAAAGACAGCGCCTACTTGGATGTGGTTTCGTTGTTGGAGGCAGACTTGAGCAAAAAGTCTTGAGCTTCAACCCTGTAAGCGAGCGCCTCGCGACGATCCGCATCAAGGCTAAATTCGCCAACATTAGCCTGATATGCGCACATGCCCCCACAGAGGAGAAAGATGACGACACCAAAGATATGTTCTACGAGCTCCTGGACAAAACTTATGAGCAGTGCCCTAGCTACGACATTAAGATTGTCCTAGGCGATTTTAATGCCAAGCTAGGAAGGGAGGGCATCTTTGGTCGTACTGTCGGAAAGCATAGCCTGCACGACACGACCTCCGATAACGGATTCAGGCTGATCGACTTTGCTGCGGGGCGACACGTTGTGGTAACTAGTACACAGTTCCCGCATCTCAATATCCACAAAGGGACATGGAGATCTCCCGATCAATCAACCGTCAACCAGATTGACCATATTGCGATCGACGCAAGGCACTCCTCCAGTATCATGGATGTCCGAACTTTCCGAGGGGCCAACACTGACTCGGTTCACTACCTTGTTGTAGCCAAGGTACGGCTGCGGATATCCCGACCAGCGCCAAGTAATGGAAATACTGTGAGGAAGTTTGACGTCGGCCGACTACAATCGCAAGAGATCGCCAGGTCCTTCTCCAACCGAGTCTCTCAAAACCTTCTACGAAGTCCTATGCAACCAGCATCAAGTATTGATAGCCAGTGGCAAAACTGCCAAAATGCCATCAGAGACGCCGCCTCTGAAGTGCTGGGTTTCACACGGCGACCACAACGAAACCCCTGGTTTGACGATGAATGCCGGCAAGCACATGCAGCTAAACAGGAAGCATACAAAGCGGCGCTGCACAGAAGGACTAGAGCTGCTCGCGAGCTCTACGAGCAGAGGAGGAGAGAGGAGCACCGGCTTCTCCGAAGGAAAAAGAGAGAGCACGAGAAGCGCGCGGTTGAAGAGATAGAGTGATGTTACAACAGGAATGAGGTTAGAAAGTTTTACCAAAGGATCAAAAGGTCCTGCCAAGGGTATAAACTTCGAACTGAAGCCTGTAAGGACCATCAAGGGAACATCGTTGTAGAATCGCAGTCGGTGCTGAGGATTTGGAAAGACCACTTATGCAGACTGTATAACGGCGAGGACGAACCAAATACCGCTGTCAGGCAGAACGAACCATTCAACCCGGGCGAAGACGTTACCGACGAAGCATACGAACGATACCGCCCACCCGACCTGGAGGAGGTGAAAGTAGCTGTGTCTAAGCTCAAGTGCAACAAAGCAGCCGGAGCAGACGGCCTAGCTGCCGAACTTTTTAAATCCGCTGGCGATGAGCTGGTTAGGAGCATGCACCAGCTCATCTGCAAGATATGGTCGGAAGAAAGCATGCCCGACGAATGGAACCTCAGCATTGTTTGCCCGATCCTGAAGAAAGGAGACCCTCTGAGTTGTGCCAACTACAGAGGCATAAGTCTTCTTAACATTGCATACAAGATCTTTTCTGCTGTACTGTGTGAACGCCTGAAGCCGTTTGTCAACAATCTGATAGGCACATATCAGTGTGGCTTTAGGCCAGGAAAGTCCACCATCGATCAAATATTCACACTGCGGCAGATCTTGGAGAAAACTCACGAATTCCAAATCGATACACACCACCTCTTCATCGATTTCAAGGCCGCGTATGACAGCATCTATAGAGACGAGCTATATAGCGCAATGTCTAGTTTTGGCATCCCTGCCAAACTCGTCAGTCTGTGCAGGATGACGATGGAAAACTCACGCTGTTCCGTCAAGGTCGGCAAAGACCTCACCGATCCCTTTGATGTCAAAAAAGGATTTAGACAAGGCGACGCGCTGTCATGCGACTTCTTTAACATCATACTTGAGAGAATTGTGCAGAACTCTCGCGCCAACACCAGAGGTACAATCTTTCAAAAGTCCGTTCAACTACTTGCATACGCAGACGACATTGACATAATCGGTAGAACAAAGCGTGATGTCAGTGAAGCCTTCGTGAGTATTGGGACGGAAGCGGAAAATATGGGTTTAGCAGTCAATGAGGGCAAAACCAAGTATATGCTGTCATCAAGAAAATCAACACCGACGTCTTGGACAAAACATCATCATCGACAGCTATAACTTTGAGGTAGTTAGGGACTTTGTCTACCTGGGTTCCGCTATCAATTCAGACAATGACACCAGCGCTGAAATCAAACGAAGGATAACTCTTGCCAATCGCTGTTTCTTTGGGCTAAGAAGGCAATTGAGTAGCAAAGCCCTCTCTCGAGCAACTAAAGTGTCCATGTATAAGACCCTCATCATCCCAGTCCTGCTTTACGGTGCAGAAGCATGGACCCTGTCAAAGGCGGATGAAAACACTTTAGGCTGCTTCGAGAGGAAAATTCTTCGGACGATTTACGGTCCCGTCTGCATAGACGGAGAGTGGAGGAGGAGATATAACATCGAACTGTACGGGCTGTACAGCGATACCGACCTAGCCAAAAGAGTCAAAACATAACGTCTACGATGGCTGGGTCATCTAGAGCGGATGGACACCAACGCCCCGGCCCGGAAAATCTTCGAATCCACACCGCAGGGACGACGCGGTAGAGGAGCACCGAGACTCAGGTGGCGCACGCAAGTGGAAGGGGACCTCAGCCAACTTCGCGTGCGAAACTGGAGACGGCTAGCTAGAGACAGAGCTGGCTGACGAAGCTTGTTGGCTGAGGCCCAGGTCCACCCCGGACTGTAGCGTCACCTTAAGTAAGTAAGTAAGAGCTGAAATTTGGTGGGTTGGCTGGAAGTCCAGTCCTTCAGATTAAGTTTGAAAATTAGCTGAATCCGAGAAAAGGACAACGAGCTCCGGATCTGCACGTGGAATTTCAGGTCTCTTAACAGACCACGTGCAGCCGAGCAACCAGCGGAGACCCCTAACGACTGCGTGGCAGACATTACTGCCATCCAAGAAATGCGGTGGGACGGGCCGGGCAAAAGAAGGATGAAAAACTGCGACTTCTACTACGGCGACTGCTATCGGCATCAAAGACAGCGCCTACTTGGATGTGGTTTCGTTGTTGGAGGCAGACTTGAGCAAAAAGTCTTGAGCTTCAACCCTGTAAGCGAGCACCTCGCGACGATCCGCATCAAGGCTAAATTCGCCAACATTAGCCTGATATGCGCACATGCCCCCACAGAGGAGAAAGATGACGAGACAAAAGATATGTTCTACGAGCTCCTGGACAAAACTTATGAGCAGTGCCCTAGCTACGACATTAAGATTGTCCTAGGCGATTTTAACGCCAAGCTAGGAGGGGAGGGCATCTTTGGTCGTACTGTCGGAAAGCATAGCCTGCACGACACGACCTCCGATAACGGATTCAGGCTGATCGACTTGGCTGCGGGGCGACACGTTGTGGTAGCTAGTACACAGTTCCCGCATCTCAAAGGGACATGGAGATCTCCCGATCAATCAGTTGGCAACCAGATTGACCACATTGCGATCGACGCAAGGCACTACTCCAGTATCATGGATGTCCGAACTTTCCGAGGGGCCAACATTGACTCGGATCACTACCTTGTTGTACCCCAGGTATGGCTGCGGCTATCCCGACCAGCGCCAAGTAATGGAAATACTGTGAGGAAGTTTGACGTCGGCCGACAACAATCGTAAGAGATCGCCAGGTTCTTCTCCAACCGAGCCTCTCAAAACCTTCTACGAAGTCTTATACAGCAAGCATCAAGTATTGATAGCCAGTGGCAACATTGCCAAAATGCCATCAGAGACGCCGCCTCTGAAGTGTTGGGTTTCACACGGCCACCACAACGAAACCCCTGATTTGACGATGAATGCCGGCAAGCACATGCAGCTAAACAAGAAGCATACAAAGCGGTGGTGCACAGAAGGACTAGAGCTGCTCGCGAACTCTACGAGCAGAGGAGGAGAGAGGAACACCGGCTTCTCCGAAGGAAAAAGAGAGGGCACGAGAAGCGCGTGGTTGAAGAGATAGAGAGATGTTACAACAGGAATGAGGTTAGAAAGTTTAACCAAAGGATGAAAAGGTCCTGCCAAGGGTATAAATTTCGAACTGAATCCTGTAAGGACCACCAAGGGAACATCGTTGTAGAATCGCAGTCGATGCTGAGGATTTGGAAAGACCACTTCTACAGACTGTATAACGGCGAGGACGAAGCAAATACTGACAGCGGCAGAACGAACCATTCAGGGAGGAGGCTGTGTCTAAGCTCAAGTGCAGCAAAGCAGCCGGAGCAGACGGCCTAGCTGCCGAACTTTTTAAATCCGCTGGCGATGAGCTGGTTAGGAGCATGCACCAGCTCATCTGCAAGATATGGTCGGAAGATAGCATGCTCGACGAATGGAACCTCAGCATTGTTTGCTCGATCCTGAAGAAAGGAGACTCTCTGAGTTTCAGTCTCTGCAGAATGACGATGGAAAACTCACGCTGTTCCGTCAAGGTCGGCAAAGACCTCACCGACCCCTTTGATGTCAAAAAAGGATTTAGACAAGGCGACGCGCTGTCATGCGACTTCTTTAACATCATACTTGAGGGAATTGTCTAGAACTCTCGCGCCAACACAGAGCTACAATCTTTCAAAAGTCCGCTCAACTACTCGCATACGCAGACGACATTGACGACGTCGATAGAACAAAGCTTCACAGAGGCTTCACTGACATCAAAGCCTTCGTGAGTATTGGGACGGAAGCGGCGAATATGGGTTTAGCAGTCAATGAGGGCAAAGCCAAGTATATGCTGTCATCAAGAAAAGACACCAACACCGACGTCTTGGACAAAACATCACCATCGACAGCTATAACTATGAGGTAGTTAGGGACTTTGTCTACCTGGGTTCCGCTATCAATTCGGACAATGACACCAGCGCTGAAATCAAACGAAGGATAACTCATGCCAATCGCTGTTTCTTTGGGCTAAGAAGGCAATTAAGTAGTAAAGCCCTCTCTCGAGCAACTAAAGTGTCAATGTATAAGACCCTCATCATCCCAGTCCTGCCTTACGGTGCAGAGGCATGGACCCTGGCATGGACCCTGTCAAAGGCGGATGAAAACACTTTAGGCTGCTTCGAGAGAAAAATTCTTCGAACGATATACGGTCCCGTCTGCCTAGACAGAGAGTGGAGGAGGAGATATAACATCGAACTGTACGGGCTTTTAAGCGATACCGACCTAGCCAAAAGAGTCAAAACACAACGTCTACGATGGCTGGGTCATCTAGAGCGGAGGGACACCAACGCCCCGGCCCGGAAAATCTTCGAATCCACACCGCAGAGACGGCGCGGTAGAGGAGCACCGAGACCCCAGCCAACTTCGCGTGCGAAACTGGAGACGGCTAGCTAGAGACAGAGCTGGCTGGCGAAGCTTGTTGGCTGAGGCCCAGGTCACCCCGGACTGTAGCGCTACCTTTAGAAGAAGAAGAAGAAGTGAGCGTGGCGTATATTTTAAAGGTTCATTTACTTATGCATTTCATTCAATAGTTTTGTTTGAAATAGAATAAAATTTGGTTAATATATCTGTTAGCACAAGCCATAACCGCTTAATGCTATGTTTTTACTAGAGCTAATGAGATCATTTCGCAAAATATTTCGAAATACGATCTCATTTCCCATACTGATTCACATTATGAAATTACCTCATTATCATCACATTAGCATTTAATTCGGTTGCTAATGAGGAAAATTCAAAACAAACAAAACTAAGTTCATCGCTTTGAAGGACGTTTTTTTGTTTGACAACTGAAAAAGCAAGTGGCGCTGCTGATGGTTCGCAGGGTCCACGGCACAGTGAGTTCCGAATTTAAAGAGCCCGCCCACCGCATAGATTATGAAGACATTAAACATAAGAACATTAAGATGTGTGCAGATTTTTAAAAACAAGTGACACACATCTGTTTAATGCGGGCTTTTCACCAAATCCTTTTTTTTTTAATTCTTTAGTAAAAAAGCCATTTGCAGTGATGGTTTTTTTTCTGTAACACGAAATTTTTAAGCAAATATATGGACTTTCTATTTTAAATATAAAAGCAATGAAAATTAATTCGCTTTGCCCTTACTCTTTGTAAGACACCAGTTGTAATGCCCTATTAACATAACAAGAGAGAATTTGACGTTTTGGAAACGTCACTGAAGGTTAAATGTTAATTAAAAAGTGTAAAACAAAAACGCCCGTTTCCATCAGTTTTTGAGAATTACAGAAGCGAAAAAATCACTGATGACGAATCTGTGTCTATTAAGTTCAAGGACGTTTGTAGGCTGTAAAAGGACAGTTTTCCAGATTTGGTGTAATTTTATGTACTGCAATTTGTTTACTTGGCATGCATCGAACGTTTGAAAGCTGGTTACACGATTTTTTTTACAAAAGCGCCTGTGCGATGGGTTTCAATTTTTATTTTTATTTTTGTTAATTGACATGGATTTTTACGTTTAATTCATTAATCGATTCTAAATTGATTCAAACCCTTTTCCCCCTAATCAAAATCCTGCATTGCACTATGGTGAAATAAATAAATAGATCATGCTAATGAAATTAAAATGGGCGCCCCATTGAGTTTTTTTTTTTTTGCAGTGAGAGTTCAGCTCCGTCCCTGGAACAGCTGCCAAAGCTAAACGAAATTTATAAATGAAAATGTCATAAGGAGCTCATTTTGGCTCTAATGAAAACGTAGTATAACTCGAGTTATGACTAAAGTTTAAGGCACCGTCTGGTGTGTGAAAACTGGCTTTTTTTAAAATTTTAGCAGATGCCAAATTAAATTGGGCGTTTTTAGCAAAAAAAAAAACAGTTTTTTCTGAAATAGTTTTCGCTCTTACTTTAATCCTGATTCTAACGAAATTAAAAGTAATTTCGTAAGTTTAATTTTAATTTTAAGCCCATCCCAAATTATATGGGAATTCGGACCAAGAAACTTTTAGATTTGCTGTTACATGACATATAGGGTGAGGTAGAATGTTGTTCCAGTCAAACTCTTGCACTTACTCACTTGTTAAGGTAACAATTTACCTTAACAACTTAACTCAAAACAAGTGGGAAAGTGCAACAGTGGGTATCTAAAAGCTTCAATCCATCTACGACGGATTGCAAAATACCCGACCATACCAAAAAGAAAACTGCCACGCCGCCAAAAAGTGGGCGGGATATAAAAATATAACTGTTGAATGCTTTATACTAGGTGGTTGCATACATTTCGGCCTAAAACTCCGCCTTTAACTAAAAAAATCACTTCTTTTAACGCCACGCCCACAAAAGTGGGCGGAGGCACATACAATACAAACATAAAAGTTAGAAAATGCTAATATCTACAGCTTTTGTCATATAATTTTTTGTCAAATTTCATATATATTTATTGAAAAACAGTCATTTTAAGCTAAAATCCCTTAAAGCAGTTAAAGTAACAGTTCGTAAAACGGACCGTTGAATACCCCATCCTATCCACTACTTTTATCCAGATACTTCCGCAGATATTTTCAAGTTACACTTAAATGTACGTAAAAATGCAAATTTTTTGGTTCAAATTCAATATTTTTGAAAAATCATCCCCTATAAGGAGGCGGAGGCACATACAATACAAACATAAAAGTTAGAAAATGCTAATATCTACAGCTTTTGTCATATAATTTTTTGTCAAATTTCATATATATTTATTGAAAAACAGTCATTTTAAGCTAAAATCCCTTAAAGCAGTTAAAGTAACAGTTCGTAAAACGGACCGTTGAATACCCCATCCTATCCACTACTTTTATCCAGATACTTCCGCAGATATTTTCAAGTTACACTTAAATGTACGTAAAAATGCAAATTTTTTGGTTCAAATTCAATATTTTTGAAAAATCGTCCCCTATAAGGAGGCGTGGCTAAAAACTTTATATGAACGAAATCTGGACTGAAGTCTCGTTTACCAACCTGCTATTTTTTTGTTTTATGCTTTCCTAAATTTGGCTCAAGGCCAGTCGAAATTAAGTTTTTCTGGAAAATTTTAGGTTTTTCTTCAATTCTGCCTCCAAATGTGGGCGTGGCCCAAAGTCTTGTATGAACAAAATTGAGAACTAAACATTTTCTACATAAAATATTAAGCAATTTTTTTTTCAATTTCGAGCAAAAATATTGAGCAAACTGCATTTGAAACTTTACCCTTAAAATAGATACCACGCCCACTGGAGGATGTTAACCAATTAAATTTGTCTTTTTTGTGTCTTACATTCATTAGGAGATGTTAAGTGTCAAATTTCAGCCATTTAGAACGTCTTACAGTTTTGAAAATTTTGGAGGTAGTTGCACATTTAGACCGATTGTGGGCGTGTCTTTCGGCGGATTTCAAAAATGTTTACACTCTTACTACTTCGCATGACGTGGACATGCAGACTGATGGACGGACGGACGGACGTACATGGCTCATTCGATTCAGAATTCGGTCTCGATCATATGCCCTTAAGGGTCTTGGGGGTCTACCATTATTTTTTCACCGTGTTACAAACTATGTGACAAACTTAACATACCTCCTATCCTATGGGATGGGGTATAAAAAAATAACAATAACATCAGCATTTTACAATATGGGATAGGTTGGGGTATTTAACGGTCCGTTTTACGGACGTTTGCATACACACTGTAGCACTTAGTCACTAGTTGTAACTCAATGGAGATTTTGCAGCCTCGGTAGCTCGCTGGGTGATTTCCCCTGCAATTTGCGCAAACCGCGTGGGCCTGACTGCTGACATTGCAATCCGTCGATAGATGTTCGCCGGCGTATTTACGTATCGCGGTTTTTTCTGGCAGTACGCTTGCGTGTTTCGGAAACCTTGGCATCGCTTACATTGGGGTACTAGTCTGTTGCCCTTCCGCTTGGGCTCAATTTTTACCTTGATGTTAAGGATTGCTTTAATTTTGTAGATTTCGTTTATATTCTCAGTTCTATCAAAAGAAAGCATAAAAATTTGCAGGCCGCGTCGGGTAACAGCGGAATCTTTGCCTTCGTCTGTACGTTGCTTCTCTTTCTTTATTATGTTCACGGCGTCAAGAGTTTTAAAGCCTTGGGCTTGAACGTCTTGTATTATTTCGTTCTTGGTACAGGATGGGTGTAGTCCCCTCGCAATAACCCGCAGCGGCTTTTCAAGGTAATTTTCATAAGTAAACCATTGGATTTTCTCTGTGTTCAACTTTTGTGACAGTGTCCGATAGGCGTCGGAGTCATCGACGTTAACTTTCCATACGTTGTTCCGAAGTGATGTCAAGGTATATTTCGTCTCTGAGTATTTTGAAGGATGTTACGTAACTTTCCGTAGTCCGCGATCCCAACGACATTTATTGCAGGTGGCCGGCGGTTTTTTTCTTGGGGTATTCCTGCCGCTTTGTTTGATACGACTGGTGTTTCTTCTTTTTGCTGCACGGTTTCTACTTTGGGTGAAGAACCGGCCTTTTTTCGGCCTTTCGTTTCTTGGTAAGCCTCTGCTTAAAGACCGGATTCGTTTTGCGTGCAAGCTCTTCCTCGTCCGTCAGGTATTCATATAGACGTTTCGGTGTTTCCTCGCATTCTATGGTACCACGGGGGTTCCTTAAGGCTTCGTTTTCATTACGTAACGAATCTACTTCGCTTTTATGCTCATGGTAGAGACGTTCCATTTCATTAAGCTTAGCACGGAGTTCGTTGTTTTCCGCTTCAAAGCATTTAATTTTCGCAGAGTCTTGATTAATCGCCGGACTTCCTTTCCCGGAGACGTTCGATGCAGCTGGTGGAGATCGAGGTACCCTTGATATTTTCAAAAAGGGATTTATAAGCAATAAATGGCTCTCCTCAGAATCCGTAGAGCCTACCTCCGAAGAGGGTGGATTTGCCAGTGAAACTGGATTGCCACCTGGGGTAATAACATTTTTTTTTTGTCCATTGCATAGTTTGTATGCGCTTCGCGCTCGGCATACGGAGGGTAGATTTTAGTCGCCTCTTACGACAGGCATGCCTTACCTCGGGTATATTCTAGCCCCTACCCGAAGGGTGTAAATAGAAAAATATTGATAAAATTGTGATTTATCAATTTCTTCAAACAGCAAGCCTGTATCAACATCAGAGACCAGTTTTTTACTTTTTGGAAAGGACACATTTTGATTAAAAGCGAGTTCCTTATACTGTATCATCTTGAGATATTACACTTCGAAAGCAAAAAAAAAACGTTAAATTTTATTTTATCACAGATTCATTTGAAATTGTTTCAGTTTGAAACTATTACCTTACGTTATCCCTGAAAAATCTGTCAAAGATAACACGACTTTTATGGGAATTCGTTTGAGATTAGTGCTTTCAAAAGAAGATAGTCCTGTCTTAGTATTTTGTAGCTGAAGTTAAATATAACTAGTGGGAGGGTTACAATCCGCTTAGGCGAATTCGGTTGGATACCCCATCCGAAATGACCGCTGTCAAGCTTCGAATTGTGTCATAAATCTTGGTTGTTAAACTTCATTTAAGAATCTTCTCCCTAAGAAAGGGGCGTGGCATCCACTCCTTCTCAACAACATCGTATTTTTGTTTATATATTAATCAGAAGTGGTATACACGTGTTGGCTGTATTTTCATATTAAAAATTTGGTTTATACTTAAAAACGCCCCCAAAAGTGGGCGTGGCGAAAATTTACTCACTTGAGTTGATAGCTTACGCACATATCTGATAGGTCTTGGGGGTCTACGGTGATTATTTCTCTATGCAACAAACTATATATCAAACTTAATATACGTCCTATACTATGGGATGGGGTATAACTAGTGGGAGGGTTACAATCCGCGTAGGCGAATCGTTGGATACCCCATCCCAATTGACCACTTTCAAGCTCCGAATTCTGTCATTAATCTTGGTTGTTAAATTTCAGCTTCAATTAACTTAAACTGTATTTAGAATTTCTCAGTTAAGGAATCTTCTCCCTTGAAAAGTCGCGTGGCATCCACCCCTTTTCAATTACATCGTTTTTTGTTTACATTTTTTATCAGAAGTAATATACACGTCTTGATTGCATTTTCAAATAAAAAATTTGGTTCATACTTAAAAACGCTCCCAAAAGTAGGCGTGGCAAAAATTTATTCATTTGAGTTGATAGCTTACGTACATATCTGAAGATTTTAAGGTCCAAGTTATTTGGATTTAAGGCAAATATATCAAACAAAAACCGTTTATTAGAATGCATATAAATATGACCACGTCTACAAGGGGCCGGTTTTCGCTTTTTTCTTAAATGCCAATCACAATATACTTAAGCGAGGCTAACGCGTACCAAATTTCAGCTTCCTACGACAACTTTGAATTTTCATGCTACTAAGTAAAGTGGGCGTGTCAGTGGGCGGATTTCGAAAATATTTACCCTTGTACTGCTTCGGGACCTACAAAGAACAGATATTAAGTTTCAAGTTCCTAGTTCAAAATTTAAGGCCTAAGAACTACCGACACACGGATGGACGGACGGTCATAGCTCATTCGACTAACAATTCGGTCTCGATCATATGCCCTTAAGGTCTTGGGGGTCTAGGGTGATTATTTCCTATCCTATGGGATGGGGTACAACTAGTGGGAGGGTTACAATCCGCCTAGGCGAATCGTTGGATACCCCATCCCAATTGACCATTGTCAAGCTCGAAAATGTGTCAAAAATCTTAGTTGTTATACCCTATTCCACAGGAATGGAGTATGTTAAGTTTGATACAGGCGAAAATGTAACATAATGAAATAATGACGATAGACCCCATGACCTTAAGGGCATATGATCGAGACCGAATTCTGAGACGAATGAATCATGTCCGTCCGTTCGTATGTCACCAATTTTTAGGCCTTAAATTTTGAGCTAGGAAGCGGAAATTTTGTACGTAAGCTCTCTGTCATCCAATGCAATACGAGAGTTAAAATTTCAAATCCGTCCACAGACACGTCCACAATCGGTCTAAATGTGCAACAACCTCCAGTGCTTTCAAAACCGTAAGACGACGTGAAAAGCTGAAATTTATTATTTAGCATCTTCTAATGATTACAAGTCATAAAAAATAAAAATAAAGTCCGCAGGCCGCCCTTTGTTGGTGTGGCATCGATTGAAAGTATAATCTTTCAGATGCAATTTATTCAATTTTTTCGTTCCAAATCGAAAAATTTTTACTTAGTATATTATGTAGAAAGCACTTTTTTTTAAATTTCTTTCATACAAAGTTTTGGGCTACGCCCGCATTTGCAGGCAAAATTTAAGAAAAACTATAACATGGATTTCGACTACTTTTTAGCCTAACTTAAGTAAGGATAAGAAATAAAATTTAGCACATTGGCTTCACCGGGTTCTATGCTAGATTTCATTCTTACAAAGTTCTTGGCCACACCCATGTTTAAAGGTTGATATTACGAAGTTGTTGAATTTTACCTAGAAAATTATATTTTTGGCATCGAATTAAAGAGTAATTGTTCAAATGCAATTTATTCAATATTTTTGCTCCAAATCGAAAAATTTTTACTTAATATGATATGTAGGAAATATTAGGTTCAACATTTAATTCTTCCAAAGTTTTGAGCCACACCCATATTTAGAGGCACAATTCCATAAAAACCTATAAATTTCTAGAAAAACATGGATTTCGACTGCTTTTTAACTTTACTAAGTATAGAATAACAAATAAAATGTACCACATAGAAAACACCAGATACAATTTCAGATTTCGTTCATACAAAGTTTTCGGCCATGCCCATCTGTAGAGGTCAATTTCACAAAGTTATTGAATTTGAACCAAAAAATTACAGTTTTGCATACATTTTAGTCGCAAATTTGGATTTTTTTATGCTTATATTGATTTTCGGTTAAAGGTTTGAAATTTGAAAGCTGAAATTTTGTACGTAAGCTCTCTGTCATCCGAATACAACTGTTAAAATTTTTCAAATCCGTCCACAGACACGCCCACAATCGGTCTAAATGTGCAACAACCTCCAGTGCTTTCAAAACTGTAAGACGTCGTGAAAAGCTGAAATTTACCGATTAGGATCTTCTAATGATTATAAGCTATAAAAAATAAAAATAAAGTCCGCAGACCGCCTCTTGTGGGCGTGGCATCGATTGAAAGAGTAATCTTTCAAACGCAGTTTATTCAATATTTTTGTTCCAAATCAAAATATATAGAGGCAAAATGTAAGAAAAACCTGTAATTTTGCAAAAAAAACATGGATTTCGACTGCTTTTTAGGCTTACTTAGGGCAGAATAAGAAATAAATTTAGGCACGTAAGATGTACACTAGCCCAGATTTTGCTCATATAAAGTTTTTGGCCACGCCCATCTTTAGAGCCGAATATTGTTACAATAATTATGTAATAATTATTGAATTTGAACCAAAAAACTAAATTTTTGCGTACATTTTAGCCACAAACTTGGATATTTCTATGCTAATATTGATTTTGCGACTCAGCATTCGATCATATGCCCTTAAGGTCTTGCGGGTCTATCGCTATTATTTCTCTATATTACATTTTCGTGCCTAAACCAAACTTTCCTGTGGAATAGGGTATAATGAGATTTAAGTGTTTTTTTTTTTAGAAACAGAGGTGGTCCCACATGCATGCTTGTAGTAGGCGTGTCTGCAGGCAGATTTTAATAAAAAATTCTAAAAAATTAATTTCTAAAGCAGGATTTTTGGCCCACGTACTAAATTTCAGTTCTCGAGCTTTTAATTTAAGGCGTTAACTTTGCTTACATACAGACAGATATGGCTTTATCAATCGTTACCGCTTACCCGTGATGATTTCACTGCGTTACAAACTAAACGCTGGGAAGGGTGTAAAAAGGCAATGATACTTATACCCTTAACATCAGGACTTTCCTGATTTTTTTTAAAACAATTAAGTCTTTTTCGTATAAACAAGTAAATATCATTTCATATGTTTATATGAAAAACTGTCCGACACACAGAAGTAAAAGAAACACACAAAATCGCATTCCAAATTCGTTTTTTTTTTCAAAGCACTTCAATAGTTTAAATAGCCAACTCTTAAGAATTCAGTCCAATGAATCCGTTACGTCCGTCACGTTGAAGTACACAGCTGACATCAAGGTTGAATGCACACATTCTTATGCACAGAGGCCCATAGAGCTTTTATCAGTTTGACTTCTACTGGTATTTCGAGTGCGGAATGCCAAACAAAGTTTTGACCTTTTTAAATGGAACACGAACAAAAATTACACTTAAACGTAGATAACTATTTAAAAATTGTAACCCTGTGTTTCGATGAGCGGGAAAGACTTGATCAGCCTTCCTAGGTAATGCTTAAAATATTTTTATTATAAAAGACGGAAAGGATTAGCAAAGTGTTGATTGTGTTGTAGAAACAGTACATAACATACGATTACAAAAGGGTACACGGATTCAAGGAGATCACATCTTTGAACACTTTTTCGATACTTTCCACTTATTTTATTAAAATATTTTTTGGGCCAATTTAAAGAACGAAATAAGCAAAAAAAAACTCTTCTTATTGGCACACTCTAGGTTGAGTAGTTTATTAATAATTCGCACTTCTACACAAACTATTGAGTTTTATCATATAAAAACGCGATTTGCTTGACATCCCGCGGTCGAAAAATGTGGAAGACATAAAATTTTGACAGCCATGGTGAAAGGTTTATAGAAGAAGTGCGTGACGTACGTCGCTTCCCATAAAAACGTGTGTGTTTCACTGAGTTCTCAGTTGTGTACTCCGACGTAACGGATCCACCGGATTCATTGGGCTTTGCTATTGCTAAGGCAGGTTGTTGTAAAATTAAAAAAAAAAAATAACGATAGGTAATTTACAAAAAAAAAAACAGTGAGTAAGTGCAACAGTGCGTATATTATGGCTTCGGTCCGTCTGTAACGGACCGCGCACCCTATTCCTATTCCTATTCCTATTCTCCTTTTCATTTCTATTCTCCTATTCCTATTCTCCTTTCCATTCTTTTTCTCATTTCCATTCTTTAATTTTCTTGTTTTCCATCCCCGTCACCTTACCATTTATACATCATTTTAAATAAAAAAAAATTCTTCCTTTTAAGATTTGTTCACATTTTTTTAAAGAGGCGTGGCATGCCCAACCCCTTTAACCGAAAATCAATATTAGCATAGAAAAATCCAAGTTTGCGGCTTAAATGTACGCAAAACTGTAATTTTTTGGGTCAAATTCAATAATTTTGTGAAATTGTCCTCTACAGATTGGCGTGGCCAAAAACTTTGTATGAACGAAATCTGAAATAGTATCCGGTGTTCTTTATGTGGTAAATTTTATTTCTTATTCTATACTAAGTAAAGCTAAAAAGCAGTCGATATCCATGTTTTTCTGGAAATTTATATGTTTTTATGGAATTGTGCCTCTAAATATGGGTATGGCTCAAAACTTTGTATGAACTAAATGTAGAACCTAATATTTCCTACATAACATATTAAGCAAAAATTTTTAGATTTGGAACAAAAAAATTGAATAAATTGCATTTAAACAATTACTCTTTAATTCGATGCCAAGGTAGGTAAAATTCAACAATTTCGTAATATCAACCTCTTTACATGGGCATGGCCAAAAACTTTATAAAAATGAAATCTAACATAGAACCCGGTGAAGCTTATGTGCTAAATTTTATTTCTTATCCTTAAGTTAGGCTAAAAAGTAGTCGAAATCCATGTTTTCTGGAAAACTTGAGATTTTTCTTAAATTCTGCCTCCAAATGTGGGCGTGGCCCAAAACTTTGTATGAAAGAAATTAAAAAAAAGTGTTTTCTACACAATATATTTAGTAAAAGTTTTTCGATTTGGAACGAAAATATTGAATAAATTGCATGTACAAGATTGCACTTTCAACCGATTCCACGCCCACAAGGGGCGGTCTGCGGACTTTATTTTTATTTTTTATGACTTGTAATCATTAGAAGATGCCAAATAATAAATTTCAGCTTTTCACGGCGTCTTGTAAGCACTGGAGGTTGTTGCACGCTTAGACCGATTGTGGGCGTGTCTGTGGGCGGACTAAAAAATTTTACCACTTGTATTGCTTCGGATGACAGAGAGCTTACGTACAAAATTCCAGCTTCCTAGCTCAAAATTTAAGGCCTACAAATTGGTGACATACGGACGGACAGACAGACGGACGCACGGACGGACATGGCTCATTCGACTCAGAATTCGGTCTCGATCATATGCCCTTAAGGTCTCTTCTCTATGTAACATTTTCGCCTGTATCAAACTTAATATACTCCATTCCTGTGGAATAGGGTATAAAAAAGTCTTAAAAATCTAGCTGTTTTATAGATTTTAAATTTTTAAAATGATAAAAAAGGCTGAGAAAACGACTCTTCCCTCTAATTTTCTCTAATAATTGAAATTAATAACGGACGTAATCCATCCATAGAAATTAAAAAAAAAAATGTAATTATTTTACATCAGCCAAACTTGACATTCCTAACCACATGAACGTTTAACAACACAACAGATTTAGAAAATAAAACAATAAACAAAATATAAACAAATTAAAGCAAAAGTTTATTGCCACCCTTTTTTTAGAGTAGTGAAACTAAAAAATCACCCAATAGGTATAAGAACTTTTTTAGAACTACGAAAAAAATATACAACAGCATGTACTAGAATATATCTAGAAATAATTTTACACAAACGGCTTTATAGAGATGAGCTTATCTTTCAACAAATGCCGACGGACCGCTCCGCTTATGTCTTCGTACGTTCTTTTTCTTATATGTAGGTATTTTTTTATACAAAAACGTATACACAAACTTCTAATATTGTACCTATAAGAAAAATATTATATTTTTCTTAAATATATTGTATTATTTTTATATGTACACAAATGGCTTTATAGAGATGAGCTTAACCTTCAGCAAAAGCTGACGGACCACTCCGCTTATGTCTTCATATGGTACTTTTCTATGCTTCGTGGCCTAACAAAAAATCAGATAATCTTTTACATACACCATAGACATGATGCACTCGCTTCATGCTTTTTCTACTTAGTTAAAAACGCACGCTCTGCCCAGATAAAGGGAACGGGAGAGTCTAGACTAAGACCACCCAACAACCCTACGGTGTTCACTCGCAAAGTTTAAGCTGCATGGCATCATCTGGTGTTGTTGTAAATTGTCTTACACGACTTGGAAAAACAACCAACCAGCAGCAATGTACATGCATATGTATGTGAATAAATTTGTGTACCTACTTACATATTTAAATTCAGCTTAGAAACTTAGGAAACTGCTAACATGAGTATATTCAGAGAGGCAGTCTGCGAGACAACCATTTGCACACAAGGGTCATTCAACTTGGAAGCCTTGGAAGCAAACAGTACACACTTACATGCGTGTAAACTGGCCATTATAAGAAATGTCTTTTTCTGTTTTGCTTTAACTTCAACGTCTTGTTCTTCAGTTTGATGGTCATTTTTATACCCCGACGCTAATGTTATCTTTTTTGCCCATGTGGTTGCAGATACTCTTGTTCATCTTCTTGCTTTCGTTTACCTACGACTATGTTATACGACATTCCCAACAACTGGTTCCACAGTCAGAAGTTTCTTGGTCGAAATTAAAGCCATAGTCTCGGTTCACTTGGAGGTACTCTTTCCATTCGGCTGAAATTTTTTTTATTTATTTTGAACGCGCGTCTCCTCAGAATCAAATACCATAAATCCTGTGTAAAGCAAAAGAAACATGCCAATGAAACACGGATTTCACTTGTGAAGATTCTTTTCTTCTTAAGTGTATTCTTATAGTATGTAGTTCTGCTGCGTGCAAGAAGAAAAGCCCTGAATGAAAGTTGATTTGATGGGGGTCCTTCTGATTTTTTTTCACAGGGAATGTGCTTGTTTGCTTTTGTAAAGGTTGTATTGTTACGCAGTAGTTTATTTATAAGATGAATTCCCAATATCTAAATCAAATTTATATAAAGCGCACATCGCAAAAGAAAATGGTTTATTATTATGAACTCACTGGTATGTGAAACAGTGCGTATGTTATAGATTCGGTTAGTCTATAACGGACCGCGGTGTACCCTATTCCTATTTCTATTCTGCTTTCCATTCCTATTCTCTTTCCCATTACTATATTTATCAGGCTTCCATCACCTTCCCGTTACCAGTCATGAATCACTGATTAACTAAAAAAAAAAATTTTATTCCTTATAAAGTCTTTAAGTTTATAAGGAATATAAACTTATCTTTATAAGTAAGGGGGGAATCTTCCCCCCTTTAAGAAGGGGCGTGGCATGTCCAATTCCTATAACCAAAAATCATTACAAGCATAGAAATATCCAAGTTTGCGGCTAAAATATAGGTACACAAAAATTAAATTTTTTTGTTCAAATTCAATAACCATGTAAAATGGACCCCGAGAAATGGGCGTGGGCAAAAACTTTGTAGGAATGAAATCTAGAATAAAGTCCGGTGTACTTTAAGTGCTAAACAGTATTTCTTATTCTTCCTTTAGTAAGGCTTAAAGCTGTCGAAATCCACTTTTTTTTCTAGAAAATTATAGGGATTACTTAACTTCTGCCTTAATAATTTCGTGGCCCAAAACTTTATGAGGAATAAATGTAGAACAAAGTATTTTCTACATAATATATCTAGTAAAAATTTTCCGATTTGGAACAAAAAAAAATATTGCATAAATTGCATTTGAAGAATTACTCTTTCAGACTATGCCACGCCCACAGGAGGCGTTCTGCCGACTTTATTTTTATTTTAGTCGTTAGGAGATACTTAATGTAAACAGTAGACTAAACTAAATCTAACAGTTTTGAAAGCACTAGAAGTAGTTAGAGGTAGTAAGCACACATATAGTCCCACCCACCTGACACTCGGGTTTGAAAAATTTTAACACTTCTACCACTGAGTGACGATTAAATGCAATAAGCATTACTAAAACGAAAAAATTGACTATGCAAACAACTTCAGTCTCGGTAAAATTAAATCACCTAGGTTATAATATCGCCTCGAGTTTGCTCCAGAGTATAGGCTAGCGCGAACAGTTTGTAGTTTTTAGAACAGCTAGTAACAGTTTGAATTTTCATGGGATAATTATAATATTTTTATAATAATTGATTAAATATTTTTCAATATTTTTTTATGAAGTTTAGCAGGCAAGATCTAGAAAAACGAAATTTAAGTTAAGTAAATATTGCAATTGAAGTTATGCAATTTTTTTTAAAATATTGAAAGGTTTTTTGAGAAATGATGAGTTGAAAACGGATGGAGTTTTACAAAGTGTGTAACGCCATAACTTTTGACTCTAACGCTTAGAGCATAAAGCCAATATCAAAGCCAATTTTTTTCAATAAAGCATTTCAAAAAAAAAAAAATTGCAAAAATGCATTAAAAACGTTTGCCCCCGTCCTTTATTTCCGGTGTTATAAAGAAAAATCATATGGAAAAATTCACACGCATTAGAAATGACACAAAATTTTAAGGAAAATCAAAGCCAATTTTGAAGTTTCAAAAGCCTTTGAGATTTAACTCAAAAACTTAAAAGAATTTTCATAGCCAATTTTTAAAAATCTTCTTGTATCTTAACAGTAAATGCAATCTTGTTTAGATTTGATTAAAGTACAAAATGTACAAAAAAAGCAAGCTACGTTAAAATACTTTTGAATTGCGGTATCTAAACTTAGTTTGACGAAGCTTTTTTAAAAAATGAAATAAAAATTTAGCTTGTTTTATCGTTTACGCAAAAACCGACGGCCATAGAATTTAAGGAAAACATCCAATGCTAGCGCAGATGGTTGTGCCATTGAAAAAAGTTTAACGGAAACTAACAAAAAAAAATATGGATTTGAAATTTAAAAAATTATAAGAAAATGTCATAAGAACGTATGTCTCCCCCTCTATCTCCTAAACGGTAGAAAGTATATTCACCAAAAAGCTAACCGAACTTATCGTTACTTATATTGGCGAGCGGCTGCTATGGAAAAGCCATACAAAATAAAATTTTATATTGAAGAGCGAAATATTACAACAATTTACAATTCTTCAAACATTATAATAATGGCTAGTCATATGATCATTTCAAACACTGCCAGGCGAACATAGGTCCATTGTCATACCACGTGGATGTGGAAAAATTGCCTACTCGTCGAACCATTTTGAGCTACTAATGAAGCGTAAGAGACATTTTGGGTCAGTCGTGCTAAGATCACTAAGATCACTAAAGTTGAAGTTTTCGGTTCTTAGAGAGAGCGGGGCATATGCAGAGAAGGTGGAGAGTGGTCTCCTCATCCATGCAGCTCCTGCAAAAATCGTTAAAAAGGCCACCGAGCCTTGGTTCGTGCTTGTCTATCAGACAGTGTCCTGTAATAACACCGATAGTAGCACTCATGTGCGATCTCTTAAGAGCTATCAAACTCCTAGAACGTTTAAGATCTAGCTTAGGCCAAAACTTTTTCGTTACTAGAAAGGTACTACCACTTGTCCATCTGAAATTTGTTCTTTCTATTGCATCCAGTTTTATTGATGCAGTTTTGAGTTTGCATGTCGAAATTGGAACGCCTAAGGAGCCTTTATCAGGCGAAGTTGAGAGAGTAGTTCCAAGGCTGGCGAGTTCGTCAACTGCTCTGACATCTCCTTTAGTTGTTAAGTAATTTAGTTGTTCTTAATTTGTTCTTTCTATTACATCCAGTTTTGTCATGAGTTTGCGTGTCGAAATTGGAATGCCTAAGGAGCCTTTATCAGGAGAAATTGAGAGAGTAGTTCCAAGGCTGGCGAGTTCGTCAGGCTTACGTTCTCCTGGAATGTCACTTTGCCCTTGCACCCAGCACAGGAGAATGTTGAACTGCTCTGACATCTCCTTTAGAGACGAACGGCAGTCTAAGGCTACTTTAGAGTTTATAAAAACCGATTCCAGGCACTTGATGGCCGCCTGGCTGTCAGAAAAAATAGGTATATCCTTGGCGGATATAACTTTATTCTCAAGTCAGGACAAGGCTCGGAAAACACTGCAATGGTCCTGAGCCTTCTATCGAGGATGAGACCCAGATATTTAGCTTCTTCGGAGAAATTTAAGCAAGTGCCTTTGATTGAGGGAGGGTCGATATGTAGGATTTTGTATTTCCTGGTGAAGAAAACAAGTTCAGTTTTGTGGGGGTTAACACCCAATCCACAACTGTCAGTCCATCTGGTAAGCTTGTTAAGAGCGTTCTGTAGGAGTTCTTTAAGAGAATTTAGGTGCTTCCCCGAAACGGCAATGGCAACGTCTTCTGCATAAGCGATCACTCTGCAGACCCTCCTTCCAGGATAACCAGAAGTTCGTTCACCTCTAGATTCCAAAGGAGTGGGGATAGGACTCCACCTTGCAGGGTTCCTCTGCTGACAGATCTTCTGGCAGTGGTCTCACCTAGCTTTGAGTTAATAATCCTACTCGATAAAAGTCGATTTATTAACTCACCAAGTGTGCCTTCAACCTTCAGAGCCGAAAGTGCAGCCAAGATTCTGCGATCTGTGTGACATTGTTAAAGACGCCTTCTATATCGAGGAAGGCTACCATATTGTACTCCTTGTGGTGAAGAGAATATTCAATGAAACGCACTTGCGTATGCATAGCTGTTTACGCAGACCTGCCCTTACAGTGAGCGTGCTTAGCTGTAGACAGCAGCCTTTTATCAATGCTAGAACGTATCAACGTACATCAATCAATCGTTCCAGAGTTTTTAAGATAAATGATAATAGACTGATGGGTCTGAGATCCTTTGGAGTAAAATGGGAATTTTTGCCGGCTTTGGGTATAAACAGCACTTTCGCAAATAGTCTTCTTCTTTTCCATTTAGGCGCGAGTTTACGATCTGAAGTGATGGATCATAACCCTCCCACCCTACTGCATTCATAATGGTCCGCTTGTGGGGTACGTCGACTTGACCTCAGAATATACCGGCAGGCCACTTGGTTTTGGATCTCTTCGTCACTGAGGCCAAATAAATGCGGTTGTCGTTGCATTTGTTTGATTAGTGCATGCTTAGGCCTTCCTTTCCTTCGCGATTGCGCTGGAATGTTCATTGGCATTGCCTTTTTGGAGGGGTTCGTAGGATCCCTCCTTTGAACGTGGCAATACCAACTGAGCCGGTCGTGCACCATTTTTCTGGAGATATGTTCTTTTACATGGAGGCTTCCTCGGATCTTGGTCATGTCGGATCTGTCATGCGATGCATCTTCATCTCAGCTGCCGTTAATTTGCTCTCATATTTCTTATACACTGTCAAATATTGTGAACCATATGTAAGCGCCGGACGCACAACTGCGGTGTAGAGCCTTCCTTTCAGCTTAGGGGGCATTTTTCATGGTCACAGCGGTCACAAAAGATGTTGGAATTTCCTCGCCACTTAATCCAACCGCTTATGCGGTGATTGATATCGTCATCACAGTTTGATCATAGACGCCAGGTCACTTCACTTCACTTATGATGCCCCCATCGTCAGCGAATAATAACTGATGTATTTTCGGGTCTATTAGTTTTCCTTCAAGCAGATAATCAAGGACTACAATGAAAAGCAAAGGACTTAGGACGCTTCCCTGGTGTACACCGACTTTAATTGAGAACTCATCAGTGATAGCGGAAGGACATCTTTCTCTTGTCTTTGCTCCATCATACATGTCTATGATCATCCGCACGTAGGCTTCTTGAACCCCTCTTGTTAGTTTGGAGATGAAGGTCGTAAGCCACCTGACCCGCTGTCTCTTAGTTTCTTCCAGAACTCTGGGGTATTTGATCCTGCCCAACCTCCTCGACTGTAATTTCTGGCCCTTCTTCTCGGTAAGGAGTAGTTTCTTCTGGAAAGTGGTGCCTGGGAAACTGTTCATTCAAAAGTCCCTCACAATACTGCTGCCACCTGTGAAGAATTTTGTCGTCATCCAAAAGAAGTTGTCCCTGAGCATTGTTGGCGACCCTTGGCGAACGAATCTCCTGGGCGTTTCTCCTCCTCTGAGCGGCAATTTTGAAGATTTTAGCCCCCGTATTCAAGGTGCTTTGGCGAAGATCCTGTATGACCTGATGTGTATTAGACGTGGAAGAAAAAACTTCCTGCAATTCCTGTTACAGGCCCTTCATTCTCTTTGCTTGAACCTGGGCGCACTTCTTCTCAGCAACACTCTTGAGGTGTCTTTATTCCAATTCCAGGCGAAGCATTTCATCTCTGTTGTTCGAGGAGCACTTCTTCCATGCCTTTAATGCCGCTTTTTTTTTCACTGATCACTAGTTTCACCTCATCTGACCACCACCATATTTCATTGACCTTTTTGTGGTGGCCTTTTAAAGTCCCTTGGAGTGATTTGGCCTTCTCTATGTACGTTCGCTGTAGGTCATCTCACATATCTTGTGCTCTGCACTCTACATCTTCGTTTTCGTCAATGATGTTACAGAGGTAGTTTTCATTGGCGTTTTAAAATGCTTCGCCTTTTTCCTTGTCCAAATTTTACCAGTTGGTTCTCCCAGATACCTTTGCTTGCTTAATTTTCTTTTTTGACGGTTACATAAAAATGACGGTCAGCAGCAGGCGATGTTGTGTTGTAGTCACCTAACCTAAAATCACTTTACAATCTTTGACCCGCGGTTTTAGAGAACTGTTAACCAAATGTGTGTCAATCTGGGTCTCATTCCCTTCACTGCTATAAGTGATCAGGTACCTGCTCTCCTTGACGAACATGGTATTAAGCACAATAAGACCGTATGACTTGCAAACGCTTAGGATATCTTCACAAAAAGAGTTCCTAGTCCCGTACCCCAGTCCACTTTGGCCGTTTTCATATTCCTCGTTAGATTTCCCGACATGTCCGTTCAAGTCTCCGCCTACAAACAAAAGCTCTTCCTTCGGGATCACCTTGATGAGATTATGAAAATCTATCTAGAATGCATTTTTTCCCTCTGCTCACACCCAACTTGCGGAGCATATGCACTAGCGATGTTCCAAACCTCACCATGCATCACCAGCTTCAGACATCAACCGGTAACTTGGCTTTGAAATATTCAAGACGCCATCAAGTAGCTCTACCGCAAGGATGATACAGATTCCGTTCCTACCATGCTCAGTTCCGTAGAACTATATCTTGTTAGCTTTTGTCTTTACATCCAAGAAACGAGCCCGATTTCCGGTGTTCCGCTATTTTGTCCCTTGGATACACAAGATGTCCACTAGCCTTCTAACCATCATCTTTTCAAGTTGCTGGCTACGACCAATCATGCTTCCAACATTCCAACTGCGCAAAGTGGACATGGTCGATATTGTGGGCCAATTTTAGCCTTCTTCTATTTAGGCAGTCTTCCGTCTCCATGTCCAACCCTCCAGAAACAGAGGGTTCCAAATTTGGAAAGGTGACTGCAGTTCCGGGGTTTGGTAATGCAGACAACGATACTAATCTAACGATACCAAACTAACGATACTCAACTAGATGAGCAAGAGATTCCTGGTTGACTACTGTAATAGCAGATATATAGGAAGCTCTTTGCTCCCAGCTAAGGGACCTTTAAGGATCTATTGTGCGGAGGGGGGTTCGATAGGGATCCAAGTGCGCGTCTCGACCGGCTAGGAATATTCTCCTTAGCAACAACCTCGAGCTTTGCAACCGACCAAACCTCGACCAAACTGTTTATCGCGAGCGCGTAGAGGTCACATGAGCTCATTTCCTCGCACGCGATAAGCTTTACGTGGCATAAACGTCAAAAAAATGCTTCAAAAATGCCCTTAAAAGAGGACAAAGCTCAAAACATTGTATGGACAAACTTAGCAAATAGTCATTATCTTTAATATTTGTCATATATTTATGCCCAACCGAGGGTATATTAATTTTAATGCATAGTTTGTAACACAGTGAAATAATCACCGTAGACCCTTAAGACCTTTTAGAGATATGATCAAGACCGACACGTGAATCGATTAAGCCATGTCCGTCCGTCCGTCTGTATGTGTGAAGGTTTTAGGTCTTCAAACTAGAGCTAGAGAGCTAAAACTTGGTACACGGCTTGGTTTTTTTGTTGCACAGGCAAAAAGTGAAAATTGGCTCCATCCGTCAACGGCCACGCCCACTACATTTTTTTTCAAAATGCCTTTTGGTGAAGTTGGACAAGGCACAGAAACTTAAATTTTGGTACTGAGCAATATGGCCTAAGACCTTTAACAAGGCAAAAATTGGACCGCCCACAATATTGACCATGTCCACTTTTAACACGTTAGATCTTTTAAAACCCGATTTCTCGGAAACTTGACTCCAACTCGAAATAAAATGGTTAAGACAAATATTAAAGATAGTGCTATTTGCTAACCTTGCTTCATACAAGGTTTTGAGCTCAGCCCACTTTTAAGGGTCATTTTTAGGAAAATAACTTAGTTTTATATATATTTTAATAACCCCAGTTGACAATAAGAACGATGTTTTAACTATGCATTCATAATTTACGTAGGTTTTTAGAAAATGCATGTTTATTGGACTACGTGATTAAACCGTAATTTCCTTACCATTTTTCTGTTAAATCCCAAAATGGATTAAGTTTGGGGTTGGGCGCCTTGTTTAAAATTTTACCCAAGGCAAATTGCATAAGAGGTTAGAAAACAAAATTAAATCCATCAGTTTAATTCTAAAGCCGAGGTTACACAACAGGTGATTAGAAACCCTATTTGAAATGGTATCTTTTACAAACGAAAAATACTCGGATATTATCTACGTTTATGGTATGTGCAACGGAATTTCTAGTAGAGCACGGCAAAGATACCATGAGCTCTATCCAGACCGAAGAATATCTAAGCCCCATCTACATATTTCGAAATTCGTTTCAAAGGCTTCGGGAAACGGGATCTGTTTCAACAGGACGACCAAACGCAGGAGCTTCAACACGAAGACTTGCGGTTGAACTCTGAAAGACACTGGAAGCTTTTACAAATGATCCGTCAATCAGCATCAGGCGTAACTTTGCGATTCAAAGTTTCAACACATAAAATTTTTCGTCTCCTGCATACGGAAAATTTGTATCAATACAATCATCCACCTGTGCAAGAACTGCCTCCGAATGATTTGGAGCCTAGACTTGAGTTTTGCAACTGGTTGTTAGAGCGGAGCTTGGTTTATTAGCAGAATCCTTTGGACGGACGAATCTTAGTTCACTGTAGGGGTATGATCACAACTTTCACAGTCGCCGCACACATGAGCTGAGGAAAACCCACACACAAGGAAGGAGTCATCATTTCAACACAAATTAGCGTCAATTTGTGGGCAGGTGTTACTGGAAACAACTTAATCGGTCCCTTAAAACTGCCACCCACACTGAATTCTATGATTTTGCAGATAATTTTACAGGTCTATTGGAGGATGTTTCGCTAACTCAACGAGCTTCGTCATATTTTCAGAAGGATTGAGGCCCAGCCCACTACGGTTGCAAGTTAGCTAGGCTAGACGAAAAGTAAGGTGGTCGTTGGATAGGAAGAAATGGATCAGTTCACTGGCCTGCAGAAACTGGCCAGCGCAATCCAAAAACGGGCTCTAGCATGCATACAAAATGAAGGAGGACACTTTGAGCACCTTGTTTAATTGTTTAGTCAACTTAATAAAATAAAAAACCAGTGAGTAAGTGCAACAGTGCGTATATAATAGCTTCTGGTAGCGGTATACCCAATTCCTATTCACCTTTCCATTCCTTTATCCTTTTCATTCCTAGTCTCCTTTCTATTCCTAGTCTCCTTTCTATTCCTAGTCTCCTTTCTATTCCTAGTCTCCTTTCTATTCCTAGTCTCCTTTCTATTCCTAGTCTCCTTTCTATTCCTAGTCTCCTTTCTATTCCTATTCTCCTTTTCATTCCTATTCTCCTCTCCATTCCTATTCTCCTCTCCATTCCTATTCTCCTTTCCAGTCCTTTTCTCCTTTCCATTCCTATTGTCCTTTCCATTCGTTAATTTTCTTGTTTTCCAGCCCCGTCCCGTGACCCTTTATGCATCATTTTAAATAGAAAAAAAATCATTCCTTTTAAGTTTTTGTTCACTTTTTTTTAAAGGGGGCGTGGCATGTCTAACCCCATTGACCGAAAATCAATATTTGCATAGAAATATCTTAGTTTGTGCCGAATATGTATGAAAAATGGCGGATATGTACGAAAAATTTACGCAAAACTGTAATTTTTTGGTTCAAATTCTATAATTTTGTGAAATCGACCTCTGAGGATGGCCGTGACCAAAAACTTTGTATGAGCGAAATCTGAAATAGTATCAGGTGTACTTTATGTGCTAAATTTTATTTCTTACTTTATCCTTAGTAAGGCTAAAAGCAGTCGAAATCCATGTTTTTCTGGAAATTTATAGGTTTTTATTGAATTCTGCCTCTAAATGTGGGCGTGGCCCAAAAATTTGTATAAACAAACTGTAGAGTATTTTCTACACAACATATTAAGTAAATTTTTTTTCGATCTGGAGCAATGATATTGAATAAGTTGCATTTGAACAATTACTCTTTAATTCGATGCCAAAAATGTAATTTTTTGTTTAATTCAACACTTTCGTAATATCTACCTCCAAACATGGGCATGGCCAAAAACTTTGTAGGAACGAAATCTAGTACAGAACACGTTAAAGCTAATGCGCTAAATTTTATTTCTTATTCTTACTTTAGTAAGGATAAGAAATCAAATTACTAAATCTTACTTTAGTAAGGCTTAAACGTAGTCGAAATCCATGTCTTCTGGAAAAATAGAGGTTTTTCCTAAATTCTGCCTCGAAATATGGGAGTGGCCCGAAAATTTGTATGAAAAAAATAAAAAAAAAATGCTTTCTACATAATATATTAAGAAAAAAAATTTCGATTTGGAACAAAAATATTGAATAAATTGCATTTGAAAGATTGCACTTTCAATCGATGCCACGCCCACGAGGGGCGGTCTGCGGACTTTATATTTATTTTGACTTGTAATCATTAGAAGATGCTAAATAATAAATATCAGCCTTTCACGAAGTTTTACAGTCTTGAAAGCAATGGAGGTTGTTGCACATTTAGACCGATTGTTGGCGTTTCTGTGGGAGAATTTGAAAAATTTTAACACTTGTATTGCTTTGGAGGGGGGTGCCGTGGTGTAGTGGTTAGTGTGTGTGCTTACTACGCCGGAGGTCTGGGTTCGAATTCTGCCATCGTCGACTGAAAAAAAAGACTTGTTCTTTTTCACGGTCCCCACCTGCGCGGGGGTTTGACAAGCCCTCCGAGAGTACCTATTGTCTTGAGAAACTTCTCAAAAAAAGCCGTTCGGATTCGGCAAAAAATTGTAGGTCCCGTTGCGCCACTCTATTTATTTACATTGCTTCGGTTGACAGAGAGCTAACGTACAAAATTTCAGCTTTCTAGCTCAAAATTTTAGGCCTAAAAATTGGTGACATACGGACAGACAGACGGACGGACATGGCTCATTCGACTCAGAAGTCAGTCTCGATCATATGCCCTTAAGGTCTTGAGGGTCTATCGTCATTATTTCTGTATGTTACATTTTCGCCTGTATCAAACTTAATATACTCCTTTCCTGTGGAATAGGGTATAAAAAATATAAACCAAAAACACGTTTTTATTTAGAGCACCGTAAAATATGTGGCTTTTTTAGGTAACTTGCTACACTAATTATATCCCATCCCATAGGATAGGAGGTATATTAAGTTTGTCACAGTTCTTATTATAAACTATACGGTAAAACAATATTGGTAAACCCCCAAGACCTTAAGGGCATATGATCGAGACCGAATTCTGAATCGAATGAGCCATGTCCGTCTGTATGTCACATGTTTTTAGGTCTTAAATTTTGAGCTAGGGTGCTGAAACTTCGTACGTAAGGTCCAAGTCATGCGAAGCAGTACAAGTGTAAAAATTTTTGAAATCTGCCCAAAGCCACGCCAACAATCGGTCTAAATGTGCAACTTCCTCCAGAGTTTTCAAAACTGTAAGACTGAAAAAGGCTGAAATTCGATATTTAGCATCTTCTAGTAAATGTAAGACACAAAAAAGAGAAATTTAATTGGTAAACCTCCTTTAGTGGGCGTGGCATCTATTTTAAAGGTAAATTTTCAAATGCAGTTTACTCAATATTTTTGCTCGAAATTGAAAAAAAAATTGCTTAATATTTTATTTAGAAATCTTTAGTGCCACATTTTGATAATACAAGACTTTGGACCCCGCCCATATTTGGAGGCAGAATTGAAGAAAAACCTAAAATTTTCCAGAAAAACTTTATTTCGACTGGCCTAAAAGCCTAATTTGGGAAAGCATAAAACAAAAAAAGTAGCAGGCTAGGTATACGAAACTTCAGTCTAGATTTCGTTCATATAAAGTTTTTAGACACGCCCTTTTTTAGGGGTCGATTTTTCAAAAATATTGAATTTGAACCAGAAATTGCATTTTTACGTACATTTAAGTGTAACTTGGAAATATCTGTGGAAATATCTTATAATTAATAATTTGTAATTAGGGGCGGTTGGACCACGCCCCTTTTCGAAGTTTGCATTACTTATAAAATGTCAAAAAATAACTATGCTATCAGCATTTTACGGGGTAGGATGGGGTATTCAACGGTCAGTTTTACGGACTGTAACTTCTGCGTACACACTGTAGCACTTACTCACTGGTTTTTTTTAAAGTATTGTTACGTTTAGTAAAAAACAAAATTTGCCGACATGATTATAACGTATCTTTTGCAAAAACGTGACCTGAAAGTCAAAAAAATGTTTTGGGCAGGAAAAAGGATCCGACTTAAGAGCGAATATCACACACTGTAGCACTTACTTACTGTTTTTTTTTTTAAGTATTGTTAGGTTTAGTAAAAAACAAAATTTGCCGACATGATTATAACGTATTTATCGCGAGAGGTAAAGAAGCCATCAATTTTATTTTAACGCATTAAAAAAAACAACTATTTCTTCTAAAACCAATAAAATTATTTTATAAAATTCGCAACAAATGATATCAAAATTACAGGTAGGCCCATACTGTAGACCGATTTTTTTCTTCAATTGTTTCCAAGAATCATATCTTAAAGTATTGGCATCGAATCAGGAAACGCTCTATATAATAATATAATTCAGTGACTATTTCTGCAATACAGCGTTTTTTCAGGATTAATATTTGAGCCAAGGAGCTGTCAATAATAGCAATGAAACTCAAAAGCCCTCAACATGTTAATACTTCAAATATCTACAATAATTGGGAATATAGGTGAAATATTCCCAAATAATGCAATATTCCCAATTAATGAAATATTCCCAATTAATAAAATATTCCCAATTCTTGAAATGAAGAATAATTGCTTACGTCTTATGGAAAATACCCAACAAACTTCCACGGAACGTCCAGTGGAGGATATGAAAATATGTTGTATATATATGTTATATGAAATATGAAAATATGTTGTAAATATATATATAAATTGAAAATATGTTGCGTAGGTAAGGCTACCAGCTGAAAAAAAAGTACAACGGAAAAAATCTTCCTGAAATTGAGATTTTTACATTTCCCAAGTCCCCTCACTGTCCGAACCTCTTCAACTGTGATGTCTCGTCCTTCTTCTTAGTTAGGAGTGGTTTCTTCTGTAAACCACATCTGAAAATACCTGTATTTGGCCACTATATTTTTACTGATTGCGATTGTCAACTGATAAATGGCATTTAAGTTGAAAAAACTAAATTTGTGATTCGAAGCTTGACAGGGGTTAATAAAAATGGGGCATGCAACGATTCCATTAATCAGATTGTAACCTGCCCACTAGTAGATAAATCAAAGCAGCCATCTGCAAATTCTATCCAATTTTCAATTCTCTTGCAATTTTTTATTTTCATTTAACTACATGCCTTAAATTTTCGCGCAAAATTTTGAATATATATTATTTATTTTATCTTTTAGCTCCAGCTCAAGATGGTCATGCCGATTTGCAGAAATATTTTGGTGAGTGGAAATGACATCAAAAGACTTCTAGTTTTTACGTATGTATATACCCCATCCCATAGGATAGGAGGTTTATTTTGTTTGGTTCATAGTGTGTAACATAATAATCAACCTTCTTTATAATCATACTATAATACATGTATAATCATTATACCCCCAGGATCTTTTTTTACCAGAAATCGAGTTTTTAAAGATCTAACATGGTAAAAGTGGATATGGTCGATATTGTGGGCTGTTCAATTTTCGCCTTCTTAGAAGCTTTGGGCCATTATTGCTCTGTTCCAAAATTTAAGTTCCTACGCCTTGTCTAACTTGACCAAAAGGCATTTTGAAAGAAAACTTGAAATGAAGGTTGTCTTATATTGAGGCCAGTAGTGGGCATGGACGTCAGCGGATTTAACTAATTTTGACACTTTGTCTGTACATAATAAGAACCAAGATATACACCAAATTTGAACATCCTAGCTTAATTTTAAAGACCTAAAAACTTCACACATACGGACAGACGGACGGATGGACGCACATGGCTTAATCGACTCACCTGTCGGTCTCGATCATATCTCTAAAAAGTCTTAGGGGTCTACGGTGATTATTTCACTGTGTTACAAACTATGCATTAAAATTAATATACCTTCGGTCGGGTATAAAAAAAATCGAATGAGCCATATCCGTACGTCTATTGGTAGTTTTTAGGACCTACATTTTGAGCAAAGCTATTCTCTGTACAGAATAAATGGCACATTTTTTAGCTTGTGTGAAAAAAAAACCCAGTTGTGGGGCTAGATTTCTTTTTTACTTGCCAAAGCAAAATTATGTGTTATTCAAAGAGTGGAGATAATATACGGTTGAATACTTTATATTAAGCTAAATAAATCATAAAAGTCAAGCTGCCTACACAATATTTGCGTTCGCTTATATATGCTACGCGATAGCCTAGTTTGTATGATCACTGCCTATCGTGATCGAGGATGCAGATCCAAGACACGAAAAATTAATATAAGGCTTTTCACTACAAAACAATGAACAACATCCAGTTACCTAGAGATTGAAGCAAAACTAAATCAACATGGAAGCTACTGTGCCAATATAAAACAAGTAAGTTAGTTTGAGTTTTGCAACGAACTTCTAAATACCCGACCCTCTTTACCCTGTAACAAAAAATTTAAAAGTTTTTGGCCTGATTCTAAAAATGACTGATTCTAAAAAAGAACTGGGTGTCAATTATTTGTATTGGTCACGCCCGAAAAATTGGCTTGGGCTAAAAATTAAAATCAATTTCAATTTCGTTAGAATCACGAAAAAAAGCTTTAAAAGCGAATATTGATGCTTAGGAAAACAGCTTTTTACTAAAAACGCTTCCTAGAATTGGGGGAACCTCAATGCATTTGACCAAAAAGCATTTTGAAAAAAAAATGTAAATTTTGGGTTGCCTGTAATCAAAGTCAACTGGTACGTGGGTTTGGGCGGATCTTATCAATTTTTATACCTTGTCTGCGCAAAATAGAAACCAAAATAAACTCTAAGTTTCAGCTTTCTTGTAGCTCGATTTGAAATACCTAAAAACTTCACACGTGCGGACGCACAGACAGATAATCGGGCATGTCTTAATCCATAAACCTGTCCGTCTATATCATATCTCTTAAAGGTCTTAGTCTACGGCGATTATTTCACTGTGTTACAAGCTATGCATTAAAATTAATATACCCTCGGTCGGGTATAAAAACTACAAAGAAAGCACTACCACTACTACTACTTCTACAACAACGGCGAATAATGCACGCTCACGTAGGTACAGTACCTAAGTAATAAGTATAAAGACATTCATTCTGACAGTGTTCAATTTAACGCATAGACGCCTACAAATGCCAACACAATGGTCATAAAAAACGTAGGTTAATCAATATTATCTTGGATAAAACGAAACCAATTGACATTTAGTGACAAATCTATGTGTGTGAAGTTGGCGCCGCACTTTTCGATTTTTGCAAAAAAAAGTTGTGGTGCGATGTGCTAGAGGTGTGCTATCATGTGCCGTATGGGGCTTTTTTTCAAAAAGTACGGATTTTATAGGGTATTGTTTTTTTAGTTTGAAGCTGGCACTTTTTTTTAAGCGAAACTCGTGATGCGATCTGCCGTTATGCAAACGGCAAGGTGTGCTGCTTTGTGCCGTTATGCAAAAAAAAAATTGTATATATGTAGTTTTTACGGAAAATGGGTTAGTCGCACTTTCTGTTTTTTTCCAAAAAATAAAAGTTCTGCTGTGCTCAAGATATGCTGCTATGTGCCGTAATGCAAAAAAAAATTCGTATGCATGTTATTTTTACGGGAGGGCACTTTAAAAAAAGTATAGCGACGCCTTTTGTTTTTTATTTTTGTGTTCATAAAATGTGCTTGCAATATGCCGCAATTAATTTCAATTTTTTCCGGAGAGTTTGCACTTTAGGGTAAAGTGTTTTTTCTGAAAAATATGTGAAATATTTTTGTGATGTGATATTTTTGTGAAAATATGTTAGTCACACTTTTTGTCTTTTTTTCCAAAAAATGAAAGTTTTGCTGCTATGTGCTCGAGATGTGCTGCTATGTGCCGTAATGCAAAAAAAAATCGTTTACATGTAAAAAAAACTACTTAAAAAAATTTAGCGACACTTTTTGTTTAATATTATTTTGTTTGCAACCAGGAAAACTAATTTTTTCCCGTAGTTTTCTTTATATAAGTTGAAGCGTTTTCTATGAAAACGGATAAATCCATTTTTATACCCCATCCCATAGGATAGGAGGTATATTAAGTTTAGGAGGTATATTAAGGATAGGAGGTATATTAAGTTTGATTCAAAGTTTGTTAACATAAAGAAATAATCACCGTAGACCCCCAAGACCTTGAGGGCATATGATCGAGACCGATTTGTAAGTCAAATGAGCCATGTCCGTCCGTCTGTCGGTAGTTTTTAGGCCTTAAATTTTGAGCTAGGAACTTGAAACTTGATATCTTTTCCTTCTAGATCCCGAAGCAGTACAAGTGTAAATTTTTTTTTTAAATTATACTTATTAGCATGAAAAATCAAAAATGCCGCTGGAAGCTGAAATTTGGTATGCGATATCCTCGCTTAAGTGTATTGTGATTGGCATTTTAAAAAAAAAGCGAATACCGCACCCTTGTAGGCGTGGTCATACTTAATATGAATTCTAATAAACGATTTTTATTTGATATATTTGATTTAAATCCAAAAAACTTGCACTATTAAATGTTCAGATATGTACGTAAGCTATCAACTCAAATGAATAAATTTTTGCCACGCCCACCTTTGGGGGCGTTTTTAAGTAAAAAATCAAATTTTTAATATAAAACTGCAATCAACACGTGTACACTGCATGTGATAAAAAATATGATAAAAAAAATTATGTTATTGAAAAGGGGTTGATGACACGTCCCTTTAAGAAAGAAGATTCTTAACTGAGGAATTCTACATACAATTGAAGTTAAATGAAACTGAAATTTAACAACCAAGATTTATGACACAATTCGGAGCATGACAGTGGTCAATTGGGATGGGGTATCCAACGATTCGTCTAAGCGGATTGTAACCCTCCCACTAGTTTTTAAACAAAATCTTTGCTCTAATGTTTTCGAGGTAATGCAACTGCACGTTAACACCAAAAAATGTGTTTTACTAAACACCTGTTGCATAAACGATCATAGACCACACAAATTCTTGTTCTTCCCTTTACAACAGCTTTGTTCGTACTCACCTTGAATACGCTTCACAAGTGTGGTCTCCATCTCAAGTATGCCATACGAATAGGATCGAGGCGATCCAGCGGAGGTTCATTCGGTTCGCGCTCAGGGGGCTTCCCTGGGAAGATCCACTCAATCTCCGCTCATACTTCGACCGGCTTAAATTGCTTAACATTCAAAGCCTCTCCCAAAGACGGACAAATAATGACTTGATTTTTATTCAGCAATTGGTCCAAGGTCTAATAGATGCACCGGACCTTCTTTCTAGTATAAACTTTAAATTTCGTGGAGGCTCTCATAACCTCCGAAGAATTCAGCTTTTACACGTTCCACGGCACAGAACAAATTATGGGAAAAATGAGCCTATCAGCCGTTTCCTCCTACAACGCACATACCAGTATTTTAGACTTTGACATGGACAAAGCCAAACTTAAGAGGCTGCTTCGGTGTTGTTCGTCTTAAATATTAAATATACTATTATTTTTATGTTTTTTTTTACTTGTGCTCGTAACTAATTTTTATCTGTTGTAATAATAATGCTTCTATCATTTGCTTTTTTGTAACTTTTAGTGTTTTGTGTATGGTGTTAGTTTATGTTTAATTTATTAACCACTAACACTTGTACTAACTGATGAGCCCGTGTTGGCAGTTTTCTGCTTGGCAAATTACTGCTGCAGATATTGTTTGTATTAAACAAACTGCATCACAGTTCTGATAGTGGAAAAAACAAATTCAAAGAAACTCGAAAAATTTATCATCAAATAATGTGTTGTTTCAGACATTTAAAGTGTTGAAGGGATTGTGTTGAAAATTGTACGTTGATTTTGACCTAAATCCGTTTCTGTCTACAAAAAGAAGCGATCCAAAATCTTTATCTTCTATTTTTGCAGATCCACAGCATTTTTTTTAAGCATACGCACTTGTACCTAATTAAGTTGGTGCCTAACTTAATTATTTGCGTAAGTTATATTGCGTTGTGCGAGACGAAGAAAAATAGCAAGGCACCCATGGCCCATAATAGCGAAAGGCAAAAACATAATTACATTATATTATGATGCCAGTGGCGTCTATCTGCATAATGCAAAAGGGTTAACACTATGTTTGTTACATTGTTGGTATTGGAATTAGATACATCGGCAATTAAGGAATGGTTAGCCAGATTTGTAAATAATGTAGGTAGGTACTTACGTAGGTATATACAGTAATTAATTTGTAGTTTAAGATAGGTGCAGGCCTATTGTTGATTTATGTTGTAAATCAAGTTAAAATCATAATTTTATCAGAATAAAATAATTTGCATAGTTGCGTTGCATAGCAGCGCACATTGGGGAAAACAAAAGGTTTCGCTAGCATTTTGGAAAAAGAATCTGATTGACTAATATATTTATATTCCTTTTGTTGTTTCCCCAACAAAACTTTTTTTGGGGAACGAAGAAACAAACAGTGTAACTTTGACTTAGGCAGTTTCAGGATGATGATGGGTGAAAATGAGTGTTATTCATTTGCCTGTGTACCTAGATATGAATACGTACATACAAACATACTGTGCCAGTTAAATTTCATCGACGATGTTGGGGTAAGTGCATAGCTCAATTTGATTTAAGGATTTTTTTCGCTTTTTTTGTAGATGATAAATTTTTCGAGTTTCTTTAGATTTGTTTGTGTGGTCTAAGATGGTTTATGCAACAGGTGTTTAGTAAAAAACATTTTTTGGTGTTAACGTGCAGTTGCATTACCTCGAGAACATTAGAGCATAGATTTTGTTTTAAAAAAATGGATTTATCCGTAGAAGAACTCTATATCATAGAAAACTCTTTAACTTATAAAAAGAAAACTACGAGAAAAACTTTCATGTCATCATTTCACAAAAAAAAATTTTTTTTTGAATACTGGGGTGGACGGAGGCTAAAACTCCAAAATCTTTCAAAAATACCAATACGCCCACTATAGTAGGTATATACCGAAGTAGCCGATATTGGTTATGCCCGATTTCCACGTGCTAAAAAACCACCCATTTATGAGAGACACTATGAAACTGCCAGAACGCACTTCATAGTAGTAAATTTTCGCTCTCTCATAATACTTCTTGACTACAACTGAGTTAACTTAAAAAGTAGTTCTTCCGTAGTGTTTATCGCATTGGGTAGGTTGCTATCCAGTAAATGCACCTACTAAGCCGTTCATTCGTGCGGCTTCACCCTACGTCGCTAGATCGAAGGGTCTTGTTCTTTGTAGTCGTCGCTCGTTGTTTACATCGTTAAGAGTCTCGTTTAGAGTACGGATCATTTCATTGTTGCAATGAACATGAAGGCGAGCATTTAGCTTTCGAGCAAAGTTTGTTACTTCTTCACTCACGGTAATGCGAATATCACTGTGAATATCACTATTCATAATATACCATGGAGCATTCACAATTGCTCTTAGTGTCGCGTTTTGGAAAGTCTGCAACATGGACATGTTGCTCTGTTTGGTACAACCCCAAAGTTATATACCGTATGTCCAGGACGGCTTTTACACCTGCCTGTAAAAGAGCAGTTTGCTATATATGCTTAGTCTCGAAAATCTTCCGATAAGCCAATACATTTCCCTGAGCCTAATCTCGAGCTCGTCACGCTTCTTCTTTAAGTGTGGTTTCCAACTTAGTTTAGCGTCCAGTGTCATCCCTAGATACTTCGCTTCATTTGCATAAGGTATTTGTGCAGAATTTATGAACAGAGGCAAATTGTTAACCCTTCTGTAAGTGAAATTCACATGCGTAGACTTGTTCTCGTTAAGAGCGATTCGCCAAGTCTTCGTCCAGACACAAATTCTGTCCAATGCTCGTTGGAGGTTTCTCGTTGATGACTCGACTGATTCACCTGCTGCCAGGAAGGCCGTACCGTCCGCAAACGTGGCCACGACAGTCTCGTCATCTAGAGATGTTCCTGCTCTACACATGTCTCTTGTGTAGAGCAGGAACAAGGTTTGACCGAGTACACTTCCCTGGGGTACTCTAGCTCAAATTCGCATGAAACTCGAGTATTCAGTACTACACCTAACACGAAAAAGTCTGCTTCCAAGATAGTTTTTCAATATTCTAAACATGTCTCCCGGCAAGTTTTGCCGTAGCTTATATTTCAAGCCTTCGTCCCATACCTTGTCGAAGGCTTGCGATACGTCGAGGAAAGCACTTGAACATATTTTTTTCCCTTCTAAGGCTTTTTCAATTTCATGCGTTATTCTGTAGACTTGATCTATTGTGGAATGGTTAGGTATGAAACCGAATTGATGATCCGGGATCAAGCGTCTTTCTGCAATTATTGGTTGTAATCGCTTCAGCAGAAGTTTCTCGAATACTTTTTGATATTATCGGCAGAAGCGATATGGGCCTATAAAATTTTTTATCATTTGCACATTTTCCCGGTTTTGGAACCATAATGACTTCAGCAACTTTCCATTGCCTTGGAACGTATAGAAGTCTAAGAGAAGCGTTTATCATATAAAGTAGCTTGACTTGTGCCTTTTTTGGTAGTTCTTTCAATATTTCGCCAGTGATCAGGTCGTAACCCGAGGCCTTATTATTTTTAAGTTTGCTAATTGTCTGTCGGAGATCAACTAACGAAACTTTTTTCATTCTAAAGCTATCAGGTTCCGCGTTGTTGCTTTGAACGTCAGCCAACGGCGGACCGTCGAAAGGCTCGAATGTTTCTTCTAAATGTTCAGCAAATAAATTTGCTTTCCCTCTGTCTTCTCTTGCCCATTCGCCGTTAGCTTTTTTTATTGTTGCCGAGTGGATTATAGGTTTCTTGATAGACTTAACTGCTTTCCACAGCGAGTAGACTGAGCTCCTAACCACCGGCAAGCCTTCAAGGTATACAGTGGTCTCACGATTTTTAAAATCTTGCAACATTCCTTTCAGTTTGTTAGAGAGGTGGTTCAAGAGGGTTTTGTCTGGGAAGCCCTCGTGCCTTGCCATCTTCTACGCGTTTATTTCTTTTCACTAATCAATTCTTCGATTTTGAGCGGATATGTTTTACGTACATGCCCTTCGGTGCTAACTGCGTTCTTTTGGGAGGAAGTGTTGTTCCAAGCAGCACTCTGAATTGCTTCAATGAATTTGTCAACTGCGGTTTCTAACTCGAAAGGAGTTTTCAATGGCACATTCAAGCCAACCTTTATGCAGTTCTTAGTGTAGAGGGAGGATCCTCCTCTCGAATTTTGCAAAGGGTGATGTGCGTGATAGTCATTGTAACCTTTAAGTTTGGGTGTAGACCCGTTTTTAAGGTGAGTTTCCGTAATCATGCAAATATCAATATTATTTTTCCGTAGACATACTTCTAGTTCGTCTATTTTATTTAGAAAGCCGTTTGCATTCCATGTAAGTATTTTAGACAACTAAAAATTTTGAAAGTTTGAACATGAAGTGTGACTAACACATTTTCAAAAAAATCACTTTACCCTATAAAGATTAAACTCTGCGGAAAAAATTGAAATGGATAGCAGCACATGTAGGGGAAAAAAAATAACAAACAAAAGCTGTCGCTAATTTTTTTTTAAAAGTGCCCTTCCCTAAAAACTACATATATACGATTTTTTTTTTTTGCATATTGTTTAATTTTTCGTTTTTTTAAAAAAAAAAGTGCGTGCCAACTTCACACTAAAAATAAAACAAACAAACCTGTTAATACTATGTCTACACAAGCCATTCAATTGCAATTCGTGGGAGACGATTGAAGAAAAATCCCGTAGTGTCTCCACTGGACAAACATAAGATTACAACGACTTTTTGTTGCAACAACTTACGACAACTTTTATTGTCGTTTTGGCTCTCCAAATCAAGTTTATGACAGATCTGTCCTGCGTGGTTAGTTACGGTTTTTCTTCTCTAGTCTTAAACTGGTTCTAAACGTGTGTAAACTAGTGGGAGGGTTACAATCCGCTTAAGCGAATCGTTGGATACCCCACCCCAATTGACCACCGTCAAGCTCCGGATTGTTTCATAAATCTTGGTTTTTTAGTTTCAGTTAAGAATCTTCTCCCTAAGAAAGGAGCGTGGCATCCACCCCTTCTCAACAACATCGTATTTTTGTTTATATTTTTTACCAGAAGTGGTATACACGTGTTGACTGCATTTTCATATTAAAAATTTTATTTATACTTAAAACGCCCCCAAAAGTGGGTGTGGCGAAAATTTATTCACTTGAGTTGATAGCTTACGCACATATCTGAACATTTTGTAGTGCAAGTTTTTTGGGTTTATAGCAAATATATCAAATAAAAGTCGCTTATTAGAATGCATATTAAGTATGACCACGCCTACAAGGGAGCGGTATTTGCTTTTTTTGCCAAGCAAGGATATCGCATACCAAATTTCAGCAAGAAGTAACAGATATCAAGTTCTTTGCTCAAAATTTAAGGCCTAAAAACTACCGACAGACGGACGGATGGACGGACGGACGGACATGGCTCATTCGACTAACAGTTCGGTCTCGATCATATGCCCTTAAGGTCTTGGGGGTATACGGTGGTTATTTCTCTATGTTACAAACTATGAATCATACTTAATATACTTCCTATCCTATGGGATGGGGTATAAAAAAGTTAAGAGTGGCAAGGGTTTAAAGAGGTGATTTTCGAGGATAAATGATTTTAATTACTCGCCGAGGGTTAAAATTTGTATGGAAAATCTCTGGATTTGTTGGAGATTAGTTGAAAATTTGTGTAAATTACGGATTTATGTCCTGTGGAAATAAAGTAATACTATTTAGTAATCTTACTACGAAAATAAGCGACCAGTTAAAGCAACATTTGCTATCGAATTTTATGTTTTCTGATAAAGTAAAATTTTGGAAAAATGTGTATCTGGCAATAAACAAAAGTTGTCGTTTTTTGGAACTAATGAACTTATACGAGATTTAGCAATGAATCTTAAGCATATTATCCAAATGTGGCCAGAAAAACCAAAATCTGACTCCTCGACTCATTGACTAAACTCGCATTTCCATGCGTAATTTCGACTCGGCTCCACCTGCAAGCGTTGTCAAGTCGACTCAAACCGCGTTTCCATGCAATTGAAACCGGATTCGACTCTGCATGGAAATGCTACAATAATAATTCTTTTATTTTACCCACCTAAACTTTGGATTCGAACCAGTGATCCCAATAAGCGCTCCCCAATATAAGCAACGATACGTTCTGTTAGCTTTTTAATAAATGTACTTAAAATACCATCATGGGCTACTTAATCTACTTTAGTATTCTACTTCTTCTCACTGATTGGAAAAATGCTCCGAGTTTCGAAGAGAGAGAAATGGATCAAAGACAAAAAAACTGAAGCATTGTTGCAAATGCTTTCGTCATTGGGTGCCTTGTTTCTTAAATTTGCTTTTATTTGTTTCACAAATACTTGTTTTTTATGGGAAACCGTAGGAAGAGTTGCCACTTAATGTCATGTCAGCATAATTATAATAAATATAAAGGTTCCTGACGATGTTCGCAGACGCCAGCGTTTGAAATGCTCATAGGACTAGCCATTATTATAATGTTTGTAGAATTGTAAATTGTTGTAATTTTTCACGTTTCAACGGTCCGTTTTACGGACTGAAACTTCTGCTTACACACTGTAGCTCCTACTCACTGGTTCATAATACTAACAGACCTTGCGTCCAATGGCTTAGAGCTTATTTCGCCTTGCTTCGTGAGAAAAAGCATTTTTGTTGCGGAAGGTCAAAAGGCGTTGTCGACCAGATCTTCTGTTCAGATCAGGTGTCAAATAAATTCGGCCAGGCATGGATAAAAAAAATTTATACTCAACCGAGGGTATATTAATTTCAATGCATAGCTATTATTATCATTATTATTATTAAGTTGGGTTTTACACTGCGACCTGTTGGTCTATTGTACCACCTTCTAAGCCTTGGAGAGGATACTTCCCTCAAAGGAGCTCCCCTGATAGTATAATTCATTACTAAATTATACCGAGGGTATGTGCTCCTGTTTGGCCTTGGCTGAAAGAACTCATCCTTATAGCACATTCTCTAGTCCAGTTTCACGTAGGAATCTGAGAATGAGAAGTAGGTCCAAGGTGTGTATCTCTCTGTCTGGTATATAGTATTGGCCCAGACATTTCATTCTCTTGTGGTTCAGAGCCCCACAGGATTGCAAAATGTGTTCCGGAGTTTCGCTAGCCTCATCACAAAGTCTGCAAGAGGGTTCCTCCGTTACACCAATTTTTCTTAAGTGTTCCCTGAGTTTACAATGCCCCGTTAGGAACCCTGTGAGCATGCGTAGACTATTTTAACTAAGGCCGATGCATGCTTTGAATCTTCTCTGGTTATAGTTCCCTAGAAGTTTCTTTGCTTGCCTAAGACCTTAAAGGCTTTCCAACGTCTTAGCTCGGTTTGCCTTCTCTGTTTTCCTGAATTCTTCCTTGAGGGTGTGTTCCCCTATCCCGCAGAAAGGTTCAGGTCCTATGAAGGGTTCTGCTGCACTTTATTCTGTCACTTTATTGACCCTACCCAGATCATTAAGCTTGCGTAAGCAGTCCCATTAAAGTTTGGACCTGACTGTCTGGGTCTTTAGCGCCTTAATGGCTGCCTGGCTGTCGGACATTTTTGCTATGTCGCAATTCCTGTAATTTCTGCCAAGACTCAATTGAACACATCTGTCTATAGCGTATATTTCCGCCTAGAAGATGCTGGTGTATTTACCCATGGATTTGAAGTATTTTGTTCTTGGTCCAAATACTCCTGCACCAGTTCCATCATCAGTTTTTGACCCATCTGTATACCATTTGATGGTGCTGTTGCTCAGTTTATACGTTGTGGATTCATTGCTCCAGCTCTTTTTGGTGCTGAGCTTCACGGTAAAGTTCTTTTCGAAGCTAAACTTCCTCAAACTGTCATCCTTAGGGATAGCCAGAAGGGCGAGTTTATCGAGAAGTGCGTCAAATAATGCATAGTTTGTAACATAGTGAAATAGTCACAGTAGACCCTTAAAACATTTTAGAGATATGATCGAGACCGACAGTTTTTTTTTTTAATGTCTTCTCTCAGGAAAGGCGAACCTATAAGACTGAAACAGTGCCCTGAGATGTAAGGAGATACTTATTTACTTTATTTTTAAAAGTTTGCAGTTTATAAGTGTTAGAAAATATGTAATCAGGAAATAGTTCCATAAAAGAAAGAATTTGTGTGTGTAGTGCAAGGTGTTTCGAGGTGAACATGGAACTGATGAGCGCTTAACGCTTGCCTTGTAGATCGAAAAAAAGAAGAATTTTCAGGAATTAACTTAATTCTTCAGAGCATTTGCCATTATAATATTTATAATAACGACATAAATCAGAAACACGTCTTCGGTGAGACAGTGATTAAAGATTTGTTGTCAACTCAGGATTATCGATTAAACGAATGGCTCTTTTTGTAATTGAATCAAGAAGGCGGAGAGAATGCTTAGCAGAGCTCCAAATATGGGAGCAGTATTCCAATGCTGGTCTTATTTGAGCTTTGTAAAGTAGAAGGAACTGAGGAGGAGAAAAGAATCGTTTTGCTCTAAACAAATAGCTTAATTTTGACGAAGCAGATTAAGCAATATTAGATAAGTGTTGGTGCCAAGTTGCATTAAAAGTAACAAAATTTGCCTTATCCCAATCTACAATCTTATTGAGAATTAAGTGTCAGTCAATTTGACTGCATATTTGGCTATGAGAAGTTATGGTATTAACAGGAGTTCTGTTTCAGGTGGAAACAATAAGAGAACTGTCATCCGCAAAGCTAAACATTTTATTATTAGTTGAATTTAATAAATCATTTATGTGTATAAGAAATAAAGAAGGAGACAGAAATGAACCTTGTGGAACGCCTGCGTTAATTGTAAGCACATCTAACGATTCAATATCAACTGCGACTTTGATTGATCTTCCATTGGGAAAATTTTCTATCCAACCACAAAGTTGTTGCGGGAAACCGTAAGACACAAGTATAGATATAAGGCTCTAAGCCACACACGGTCGAATGCCTTGGAAATATCGAGAGCAACAGCTCTAGATTCCCCATGTTTCTCAATAGATTTTGTCCAAATGTGAGTAACAAAACTTAGCGGGTCTCCAGTTGAACGTTTATTACGAAAACCATACTGATGGTTTTGCTTAAAAGGGTATGTCTCTCTAAATATTTAAGCATTTCTATATTAACAGCCTTTTCCATAGCCTTAGATAGAATAGATAACAGAGCTATAGGCCGATAGTTCTATGGCAAACATTTCTTACACCTTTTTGGTACTGGTTGAACTCTGGCTATTTTCCAAGAAGATGGAAATTTCTTTTGGGCATATGAAAGAGTAAATAAATTACAAAGTATTGGAGATAGTTTAGGTGCACACTTTTTAAGTACAATAGCTGGTATGCCATCAGGACCTGTTCCTTTAATAGAATTTAATTTTTTTTAGTATTTTCCCAACAAGTCTTGGACGAAAAAGTATATTGTGCATATTTGATTCGACTACCGGGATTGTAGGAGGCTGTAAATCACCAGAATCTATATTTGAATTCTGAGCAAATAAGGTAGCGAACAAATCAGCCTTTTCGCGAGAAGATGTAGCAAGCGAACCATCTTCTTTAACTAAAGGAGGAAAAGAAGAAAAACAAAAATTATTGTTTATAACTTTGGCCATTGACCAGAAAGGTCATGATATTTGGAAAGTCGATGAGTTAATTTGTAACTCTTTCTTAAAAAATTCTCTTTGAATCGTTAATTATTTCATTGCATCTGTTTCGGATTGTAACATAATTATTTTTGCTTGTTTCAGTAGGATTAAGGCGCCATTGTCTAAAAGCTCTATTTTTGGCAGCTGTTGCACATTCGCAATTTCTATTGAACCAAGGTTTATTTGATCCCAGTCTTTTCACATTGTGGGGAATGTATGACTCCACAATGAGAAATAAGAACATGGTCAGAGTTTCCTATAGGGGCAGAAATATTTACATTATATATATCAGGCTCAGATGTAAGGAACAAATCCAAAGTGTTTTCGAAATCTGTAGAGTCGATTAAACATAGTGTTGGAACTTCGATAAGTTGATAATCTACCAGCTAATCTACCAGCTTCATCTGTAATGTTAGAAAACCGAAGTCAATTGGTATTATGTGCATTGAAATCTCCAAGAATAATGATCTCAGCTAAAGGATGATTGATTTTTAACCAGTCAACTTTCTAAGATAAGTGATCAAAAAGAGTTCTAGGATTACAGTCATTGGGAGACCTATATAAATGTTGACTTGCCTTCAAGGACAATCTTAAGCCAAATTATGTCTTATGAAGATGGTCCCATGGATTCCTGTCTATAACAAGCTAAATCGGAACGAGCGAAAACACAAAGCCCGCCTTTAAATCGAAATCTAGAAATAAGTTTATAGTTCGGATATTCAAGATATGTTCTGTTTGTTTTTGAATCTATTTGATTGAAAATTTGATTGAAATCTATTTGTTTTTGAATCTATTTGAATCTATCTGGGTTTCTGGAAGTGTAAGAATGTGTGGTTGGTAATGTTGAAGGTAATAGTTGAATCGATTAAGCCATGTCCGTTCGTCCGTCCGTCTGTACGTGTGAAGGTTTTAGGTCTTCAAAACCAAGCTAGAGAGCTGAAACTTGGTACACGGCTTGGTTCTTTTGTTGCACAGACAAAGTGTGAAAATTGGCTAAATCCACAAGTAACTTCAATGTGAGACAACCTCTATTTCACATTTTTTTCAAAATGCCTTTTGGTCAAGTTAGACAAGGCCTAAGACCTATAACAATGCAAAAATTGAACCGCCCACAATATGGACCATGCCCACTTTTAAGCTGTTAGATCCTTAAAACCCGATTTCTCGGAAAGTTCACTCCAAATCGAAAAAAAAGTGTGACAAATCGTCACCTCAGATCTATCTTGTGTGATACGCCAAAAATTACATTTTGAGATAGACATCAATTTGTAGGCTTTTGGGCATGAGGAATCCGTTTCTGAAATCCATTTTAAGCTATATCCCTTGGTTTGGGAGATACCCAGAATCATTTTTGTTCTAAGCGCCACTTTCAATATATATTCCGCGCTATTTTGTTCAATAGCATAGCAACCATGAAAATGTTTTACAAAGCGTTTCACTTTGACCAAAAACTGAACTAACTTTTATGTCGTGGTACATTTGTTCTATGTGCAACAAGAAAATTCACAATTGTTCTATGAAATGTAAACGAACTGTGAAATGGAACTGTTTTATTTTAGTTCTGTTTTGTTCTATGCCATACAAATTAGCCTTTTGATCGCTCGTCAAGCCTCGGATTCGGACGGATTTACTGTTGACGACCAATGCAAACGACAAAAGTACAACGAGCTCCAGACCTAGAATGTTAGGTCCCTTAACAGACCACGTGCAGCCGAGCAACTAGCGGAGGCCCTATACGACTGCAAGGCAGACATTACTGCCATCCAAGAAATGCGGTGGTACGGGCCGGGCAAAACAAGGATGAAAAACTGCGACTTCTACTACGGCGACTGCTATCGGCATCAAAGCCAGCGCCTATTTGGAAGTGGTTTCGCTGTTGGAGGCAGACTTAGGCGATGATCCGCATCAAGGCTAAATTCGCCAACATTAGCCTCATATGCGCGCATGCCCCCACAGAGGAGAAAGATTACGAGACCAAAGATATTTTCTACGAGCTCCTGGACAAAACTTATGAGCAATGCCCTAGCAACGACATTAAGATTGTCCTAGACGATTTTAATGCCAAGCTAGGGAGGGCATCTTTGGTCGTACAGTCGGAAAGCATAGCCTGCACGACACGACATCCGATAACGGATTCAGGCTGATCGATTTTGCTGCGGGGCGACACGTTGTGGTAGCTAGTACATAGTTCCCGCATCTCAATATCCAAGGGACATGGAGATCTCCCGATTAATCAACCGTCAACCAGATTGACCACATTGCGATCGACGCAAGGCACTCATACAGTATCATGGATGTCCGAACTTTCCGAGGGTCCAGCATTGACTCGGATCACTACCTTGTTGTAGCCAAGGTACGGCTGCGGATATCCCGACTAGCGCCAAGTAATGGAAATACTGTGAGGAAGTTTGACGTCGGCCGACTACAATCGCAAGAGATCGCCAGGCCCTTCTCCAACCGAGTCTCTCAAAACCTTCTACGAAGTCATATGCAGCCAGCATCAAGTATTGATAGTTAGTGGCAACATTGCCAAAATGCCATCAGAGACGCCAGGCTGAAGGCACAGCCTATTAATAGTCCATACAGACATACACGTGGGCATCCGAATACCTGGCGCCCTCCGGATCAATTAGCCTTGCCTGTGCACTACGGAGTTATGCATAGGTCGACCTCCTTTCTTCGTTACTCGGGAGACCAAAATTTCTTAAAAAAAAAAACAAAATCAATAACCAAAAAACAAAAAACAAAAACAGTACCACCCTCTCCGAATCTTAGCACGATGGTCGGTTCCCAAACCCGTCACTACCAAACTGGGATCCCTTACAGGAAAACGGTTTTCAAAAAACTTTTTACATCGGACAAGATTAGGCCACTCTTTCCAACCTCTAGTAGCAACTCAAACCGCGGTTATTCAATCCAGCACAAGACTGCAAATACCTAGTGAAGGCGCAAAAAAGTTCTGCATGGACCAACGTCAGGAAAGCTCTGCTGAAATCCCATTGTCAGAGAGCAGTGCTAAGGACACTCATATCCAAAGACCTGCTGCAACATGCAGTGTAAGGGATGGTTTAAGTTTTGTGTTTAAGTTTTTTGTTTTGTTTTGTAAGCATTTGCTTTTTTGTATTCCTTTTGTATCATCCATAACTGGAACTCTATTGAGCAATGGAGTCAAATGACTTTTTTATTTCAGTTCTATTTTGTGCAATGCAGTACAAATACTAATAGAACAAAATAGCCCGGAAAAAACTGATCAAAAATGGCGTATAGAACAAGGCGTCCACGTGACTATTTCCTTAATTACTCAAAACCCAAACAATATGTAAGAAAATTATCTCCATTTAGTCAATTCTTAGAGCTTTCCGAAATGGTATAATAGTGTACAATAGATAAAAAAATGGTAGTCTAAAAAGATATGCAAACTTTAAAAATCGATTTACTCAAAACTAGAGTTTTGTATGTAGAACAAGATAGAACTGAGGTGACGAAATATTAAAGATATTACTATTTGTTAATTTTTCCATACAAAGTTTTGAGCTGCGCCCAGTTGTAAGGAGCGTTTTTTTAGAAAAAAAACCATTTTTTCTGAAATAATTTCCGCTTTTACCGTTTTTTCTCATGATTCTAATTTAAATGATTTAAATTTTAAGCCCATGCCCACTTTTTGGGGCGGGGCCTATACAAATAATATATGAATTCGAGCCAAGAAACTTTAAGATTTGGTGTTATATAGGACCGGGTATACAGAAGTTTGTCACAGACAACCTCATGCACTTACTCACTTGTTTATCATCGTTTTAAGTTCCCGATTTGCATTTGAAAAAAAACGTTTCAATATTTTTACACACTTAAAATTTAAAGAAATTAAAATACCGTAAGCGTCTTTATAATTATTTCGCGTTTTTTCCCTGCTTTGATAGTTTATATTGACGAAACACCCTATTTCTAAAATTCAGTCGTAGGTAACGGTACAACTGTAGTTTTATTTAAAGTTTTATTTAAAGTCTGCTCCACTGAACTACATACTCTTCTTCCGTGGATACCGCAGCTCTTCTGCGAAGCAAAACGGTACATAAGGAACCCCAATAGCCAGAACAGATCCGCTGAAAATATGCCTTTTTAGATGACCTTAATTACATTGTGAGTGAGAAAGAAAGATTAAGTTCGAAGGTTTTAGTGCTCCAGTTTCTTTTAAAATTTTTATCAAGTAAATACCAAGTCAAATTTACAAAAACTAGTGCAAAATACTTGTCCTATCAGATATATCCAGAGACAATTGAAGTTTTTCGAATTAAATCACCAAAGGTAGGGTAAAATTAAGTTTAATTATACCCATCACACCAACACCAACGGTACAAGTAATAGTTGTCTATGCAACCGAAAAGAAAACTGTCCGAAACTTCTCCAGGGCAGTCTCCAGAAGAAAAGAAACGAATTTTTCCGAATCAGCAAAGAAATATCATGAATTTACAGGCTAAAGACATCAAAGATATTATTGACGAAAGTTTAAAGTCGCACCTAAAAAATATTGCCACCAAGGACGATGTTCTAGCCGTTTCGACCGAAATACAGCTAGTCCGGGCTCAAAACTCGCGGCTCGCAGAGCGCTTATCTAATATGGAGAACTACTGCGAACAACTCGAACGGCAATTGGAATTTATTTCACGTAAGCAGAACGAAAATAATGTTGTTCTACACCTTCCTGCAGACAAGAAGACCAACAGGGTTGAATTCGCAACACAAGCCTGTTTAGGTCTTCTCAATCTAAACGTAAGTGCTAATCTGCCACTATCTAAAGCACAAGTGTTCAATAATACACGCACCAACAAATCCACTGTGATTCTCAGTTTCCCGAATTCTGACGTTGTAAACAAACTAGTCGAAGCCGCTCCAAGGTTAAAGGGCTCTGGTGTCGTTTTACACAGGGAGCAATCATTAATCACCCGAATGAAAAGAAAAACACTATATGAAATAAAAAATAAATTAAACGCGATTAACCCGCAATGCAAAATCCTTTTAAGAGGAATAAAGCTCCAAATCGAAAACTTAATTTTTCCATACAACGAGGCGGCACGAAAACTTGTTATTAAAAATACCAACGAATTGACGTTGGTGTCAACTTTATTTGGCGATGCAGGCAGGTGTTTTTTTGTCAACAATTGCAACGCACGTGAAAATGACAGATGCCAAATCCAATCCACCGCAACCGAAGAGACACCAGCGACATCTCGCCACCAAAGTTCGCATACAGGAAGCAGCTCTCATCGACAATAGGACAGGGTTGCCGTCTGCCATTTTTTAAACTCAAATTTATCAATTTTATGCTACAATATCACAGGACTTAAATGTAAATTAATTATGCCAGAGTTTTTCAAGTTCGTAACTCAATATGATATAATAATACTTTTAGAAACATTTGTTGAAAAGGGGAAGGAACATCATTATTTCAAATACTTTAAAGATTTTAACTTTGATTTTATACCTGCCGCAAGAAGAAATGTCATGGGTAGGGCAAGCGGAGGTACTTTGCTGGCCATTAAAAACAATAATAAGCATATTTCACTTAAAAGTATAGGTAACAGAACTTTTTTTGAATTGTTATTTAATAATGTTAAATTTTATATAGTTCCTACTTATTTAAATTTCGGAAATTGGAGATCTGATTTTGAAGAGTTACACGACTTTCTTGCGAATATCCCCAATGAAAATGTTTTAATAATTGGCGATTTAAATGCTAGAATAAGCAGTTTTAATAACATCTTTCATTCCTCCAATCCAAACTTTGTTTGTGAGAGAAAATCTAAAGATAAGTGTCTAAATGAACGTGGAAGTCTCTTGGTAGAAATGATTGCGGATTATGGTTTTTTTGTTTTGAATGGTGTTACAAGAGGGGATAGCGAGGGGGAGTTCACATTTGTGGCTGATCAGGGCTGCTCGGTGATTGACTACTGTCTTGCTAAAGGTAAATGGCTGGACTTAGTAAACGATTTCGAGGTTTTGACTGCTGGTTTCTCGTCTCATTTGCCAATTTCACTATCGTGTGAGGCCAAGTCACCGGTCAGCAATACTCAGCCACAAGAACGTACAAGTGGAGGTCTTAGATGGGTTTCAGCAAAAACAGACCTATACAGACAGAGACTGGGCTTAAGAGTGAATTTTCTACCGGCGGTTTCCTCCGGTAATATCGAGGTTACTGTAAACGCTGTTTTTAATGTAATAAAAGACTCAGCAATCCCTAGCTCGGCGCCGCGTTCTAGTATAACAAAGGCGGTGTGGTATGATGCTGAATGTATCAAACTTCGGAAAAAATCGTTTGCTTTCTTAAACCTCTTTAGGAAAACAAATAACAGATGGTTTAAAAATCTTTATGTACTATCAAACAGGGTATACAAAGAAGTTTGCCAATGCAAAAAAGCTATGTGTCTCAAAAGGTCTGCCTCGAAGCTTCTGCTGTGTAAGGACTCCAAAACGTTCTGGAAGACCGTTCGTTCTGTTGCCGGCCTTGAAAATAAAACTTCTTCGGTAGTGTGCGTAGATCTCCTTGCTTCACACTTTAAGAACCTATTGACTTCAGACCCCAGCCAAAAACACATAAGTTTTGCGCTACCAAACTGTGTTGTTCCCGAACTAGATGACGCTTTTGTAATGTCCGAGTTATTAACAGCATTAAAAAAAATGAAAAATTCAAAGTCGCCTGGACCTGACGGAATCCCTGCAGAGTTTTTCAAGAATGCGACCGCTGAATTCCTCAGCTACCTCTTGGAGCTCTGTAATAAGATTCTTAAAGATGAAATAGTTCCCGGGAGCTTCTTGTGCTCAAAAATGTTTGGTATTTTTAAAAAAGGTGACCCAAGTGTCCCGGAAAATTACAGGGGTATTTCAGTCCTTAGCTCACTCAGGAAGATATTTACTCAAATGCTTTACCACAGGCTTGTAAGCTGGGTTGAATCAAATAATGCACTCAGTGCTTTTCAAGCAGGTTTTCGTCCAGGCCTGTCAACAATTGACCAAATTTTCACCCTAACGACTATTGCGAGTCATTTTATTGGGAAGAAAAAGAAACTTTACTCCTTTTTCGCCGACCTGAAAGCAGCCTTTGACACAGTAAATAGAAATCTGCTTCTTTATAAATTGTCAAACCTAGGTATATCCTCCAAATTTATAAGATTATATGAAAAACTGTTGGCTAACAATTCTGCCTCAGTTTGGGATGGAAGTAAGAAATCTTCGGAATTTCTAACAAACTCTGGAGTCCCACAAGGCTGTATTTTGAGTCCCCTGCTGTTTGCTTTGTTTATCGATGATTTAATAAATTTCTTGCCAGGTGGAGTAAGATTTGGAGATACTCTAATAAAGGTACTTCTATATGCCGATGATCTTGTTGTCTTATCAGACAACCCTCTTACTCTTCAGCTTGTCATCAATAAGCTGAAAGATTATTGTGATCTTTGGGACCTAAAAATTAATGTTTTAAAATCTAAAATTATGATTTTTATACATCACCACAAATTGAGTAGGAGCGAAAGGTGGACCTTGGGCAACGACAACATTGAAATTGTGAATGAATTCAAATATCTAGGCTTCCGCCTGAAATTCAATTTAGACCTTCGTGCTTACATTAAAGAAAGATCGGTGGCAGCTAAAACTGCGATCAATTCTATGTGGAACAGGTTTTTCTCCAACAAAGATGTTGACTTGCGGTCTAAATTCAGGGTTTTTGAGGCGGTAGTTAACACCTGTTTTCGGTATGCAAGTGAAGTCTATGGTCACCGAAAGCTCGACGAGGTTGAAGCTATCCAACGTTTCTTCGTAAAAAGGATTTTCAGGCTCCCTCGATCATCGCCAAACTACGCAATAGACATTGAAACAGGTTTATCTCCAGTTTTTGTAAGAAATGCCAAATCAAGTGCCGACTATTTGTCCAAAGTTATTATAAGATCTGTGAATAACTTGCAACGTAGAGTTCTTTTGGTTGCACTAGAAGGGGGCTTTTCACCTTTTAAGGAATGGCGTGAGCTTGCTGTTAACCATAATTGTCAATTAAATCTTGACGAGAGAAATTGCCACGAATGGCGAAGTATATTCTATGACTGCCTGGCAGCCATTGACGAAAAGCTCTATCAGCAGTCCTTGTGCAGAGCGAGAACATCACTTACAAGAGAACTTTACAAAAGCCTCACTCACGATTTACACACCGCCAACTTTTTTTGTGATAAGCTGAACGCGTCCGAAATTAGTTTAGTATTTAAGGCACGCACTGAAATGCTTGATCTTAACTTCAGACCATACCGAAATGACTTAAACCCGCTTTGTAACCTCTGTAACCTCAATCAGAACGAAGACACCTTCCATTTCTTAGCTTTATGTCCTATCCTTCAAGAGATCCAAAGATTATTTTTTGCCAAGAGCTTTCTCTCGATCCAGGAATGTCGCTCCTTACTAAACGGCGGATTTGGTTGGAAGATACTTACATGCTATCTAAAAGAAGCAATTGCTTTTCGTAATTTGTATCAGTCTCCGTGAGCTAAATCAGCAAAACAAAATCAGATCTATCCACGAAAAAATCCCTTTTGTTCCGTTTTAAGCTAAACCAAAAGCCCATAAGTATAGATGACAAAGAAGTCACAATCTTTTCTTTTGTATTACAAATTAAATTTACAAAAAAAAAAAAAAAAAACCTAATATAAGCACTAATTATGAATTAACTTTCTCGGTCCTATCATTCAACGGCAGACGGCTCTAAGCCATGTTGTATACTACTTTTTGTAAACTTCTTTTTGTAAAACTTATCGAAATGAAAATAAAAAGTTTTTTGAATTGAATTGAATTGAATTAATTACATTGGCCTCTTCAGCGCCCACTTAATTCCTTCAGTCGCCAATCAAAATTGAAAACTACTCAGAACGCCCAAAGAACCCTAACGAATTCCAGCCTACTGGTAGGTGCTTCGTGGCCCAGGAGAATGGCTGAGCTAGACAAATGCTGTTTTCCACATACTTGGAAAAAAGCTTGAGTAGTAGGACCGATGAAGAACCTTACACGATTCTTTTGCGAACGTGAAGAGACATCTCCTCATAGAAATCCTTTAGACAAGCGTATTTTTGGATGTTGAGAACCTTAGTACTGTTTTGACTATACGATACGATTGTGAAAATGAAATTATCCCATAACTCATTTTACGCACTCAACTACTTACAGGGAGCGTGATTTCTTCTACATTTTTATTTTTATTTAATCATCGATTTGTAATCGTTATTGTTTTTCTTAAATTTGATTATTAACTCGCACAATATTTTTTCAGAAATATTTTTTCAAAAAGGTCTCTAATTTTCTAAAATTAAAATCTGGTGTAAAATTTTTTTGAGCAGATTTATATTTATAATATTTGGTTATTGAAATAATTGGATTTATAAATTGGTTTTACAACTGGATTGTGGTGGTTTTTCATATCGCCAGGTATGTTCAGGAATTTAATGAACGACGCTTTGTTGTAAGCATATAGCAAAAGATCTTTGATCAAATCCTGTGACTCTTGGCCCACCCTTGACATGAGCAATATTGTACTCCATACATAATGACATGGATAAGCCTCGTAAACGAATAAAACATGTTGACTAAATCTCACGAACACTTTGTTTTATATAAATTCAAAGATAGGAACTGCCCAATGAAAAAGCTTGTATAAACCCGTCTGCCGAGGTCTAAGCCAACTTGTTTTAGTCTGCCATTTAAAATATGGCTATGCTTGTAATGTGCAAATAATTTTTAGGCAATTACCTCATGTTTTTTTTTATTTGGCGCCGTCTGCCGGCAGTTTCGCCCCTCGAAATCTGTCCGCCAACATATTTTCGCCATTTTTAAGGATTAGCATAATATTTTCCTGTAGTTATACGGGCAGATTTTTTCAGACGGGCATATTTAATCATCGCTCAACTTATTTATTATCTTAAGAAAGGTTTCAATCGTGTACCTTTTGATCACTTTGTTTTGCAGCCAGCTCTTAGACTAGAAAAAAATTTCACCACGACCACCTTTGGGGGCGTACTTGAATAAAAACCTATTAATAGTTAAGTTTGATGTATAGTTTGCAACGCAGTAGAATAATCACCGTAGACCCTTAAGACGTTTTGGAAATATAATTGGGACCGACAGGAGAATCGATTAAGCCATGTCCGTCGGTCCGTATGTAAGCAACTTTTAGGACTTAAATTCAAGGTAGAGATCTGAAATTTGGTGGGTTGGCTGGAAGTCCAGTCCTTCAGATAAAGTGTGAAGATTACAGGGAGACACGCCCATTCCACAGACACGCCCACTATTGGCCTGCATATGCCAACATCTTAAACGAAATACTTTGCCAAATTTTAGCTACGTTAAAATGGTGCTAGCGCAATCATTTTGGCACGTAACATTGCCTTGTAATTGTCTTTGCAGTAGCCAAAAAAGTTTGGCCTTTTCATTGCCCACGGCCTCTTTTTTAAGGGCTAAAAATTATATAACAAAAGATGTATATACCAGCATTCTCTTACTTTTTTGTAGTATAAAGCATTCAACAGTTATATTTTTGAATCCCGCCCACCTTTTGGAGGCGTGGCAGTTTTCCTTTTGGTATGGCCGGAAATTTTACAATCCGTCGTAGATGGACTTTGCATACGCACTGTTGCATTTTTCCACTTGCTTGTGATACAAAAACGCACTTAACACAAGCAAACCACATAATAATAAACCACAGGATAATAAAGCAAAGACTACAATGCTAGTGAAAATGGGTTGACCCACGCCCCTTTTTTATTGAAGGAGATCATTAACTAATAAATATGATTTAAGTTCAAACAAGTGAGTAAGTGCAAGAGTTCGTCTGTGACAAACTTCTAAATATCCGACCCTATATACCTTCTAACACTAAATCTTTAAGTTTTTTTGTCCCGTATTCTTATATTATTTGCATAGGCCGCGCCCCTAAAAGTGGGCCTGGGCTAAGAATTAATATAAATAAACTGTAATTTCGTTAGAATCATGGCAAAATGCGTTTAAACCGAAAATAATTTAGGAAAAAACAGTTTTTTCCGAAAAGTGGGCGAAGCTCAAAATTTTAAATGGGGCGAACTAGCAATTAGTAACATGTTTAATATTTGACATATCATTTGCTTTCAATTTGCAGTTAACTTTCCGAGAAATCGGGTTTTTAAAGATCTGACATGTTAAAAGTGGGCATGATCGATATTGTGGGCGGTGTGTTGGTCTTCTTAAAGGTTTTGGGCCATTAATGCTCTATACCGAAATTTGAGTTTCTCCGCCTTGTCACATGACCGAAAGGCATTTTGAAAGAAACTTTGAAATAGAGGTTGTCTTACATTGAAGCCAGTAGTGGTCGGGGCCGTTGGTGGATTGAACCAATTTTAACACTGTACAACATAAGAACCAAGATACACTCCAAGTTTGAGCATCCTAGCACAATTTTAAAGACCTAAAAACTTCACACATACGGACAGACGGACGGACGGACATGGCTTAATCGGTTCACCTGTCGATCCGATCATATCTCTTAAAAGTCTTAGGGGTCTACGGTGATTATTTCACTGTGTTACAAACTATGCATCAAAATTAATATACCCTAGGTCAGGTGTAAAAAAACAATTTTTTTTTATTTGGCGAATCATTTGACAGGGGTCAATTGGGATGATATATCCAACAATTCGCCTAAGCGGATTGTTACACTGAGAAAACTCTACTATGAGTTATTCAAAAAGAAACATATTTGGTTCAATACAAATTGAAATCTATTTAAACTCTTAAAAACTATGACTTAAATGGAATCGTGTTTAAATCAAAATCATTCAAGTTTGGCTTGATTAAAAGAATGCCATCTAACAGAAATTATTATGCTCAAACTAGAATCGATTTAAAATTAACACAAACGAAAAAAGTTCAAAACTGGACAAATTCGAATAAAATTAAAGTAAACACGTACATGTTTGTCTTCAATTTGAACTAATTTAAAATATTTACAAAAGAATGAAATTAAACACAAAAGTTACATTTTAACTCAAATCGATTTAAATCAAACCGTAAAGAAGTTAAGTACAAAAATGTGTAACTGTGAATTTCTTGCGTTGTGTTGGCGTCATTGTCGCGTCATCTTTGAAAAAGTTATTCTATGTAAATCTGTTAAGGGAAAAGGCCTTGCTTGCTAAAATTTATTGAAAATAGATTTTTTAAGTCAAGCTGTTGCGGTTTTGTGGTGTTCAAGGACAGCTCCTATTTAGAAGAAATAAAAGGTATGTAATTATACTAATATACATCTACATTTATAGAGAAATCGACCAATATTTCTAATGTTTTTTGTGTTATTTCTAGTTCAATATCAATGGTTTCGTTTTATGGATGGACCAGCTGGCTTTTTACAAACAATTGTGAAGTCCTCAGTAGCAGAAAGACTTTTCTTGTGAAAATTGTCTTACTAAAAATTTAAAGTGATATAAGTTTATGGAAAAGTGATTATGTATTGTGTAATAAACGATTGCAAAAAAAATTACTAGTTCAGCACGAGTTTTATTTCGAACAGAAACGTTTTTGGGTTAAACACGAAAATATTTGAAAAAAAAATGATCATAATTCTATTTGAAACTAAATTGAAAAGATTTAATTAAAACAAACACAAATACGTTAATGTCAAACACAAAATGAAGTAAATTTAAACAGAATCATGTTTATATCAAGTCAACGCATAATTTAATAGGTTTCGATTAAAATTAAATAGAAACTCAATCGAAGCCAAAACGGGTGTATTCGAGTTTGATTTAAACATGAATAGATTTAATATTTTCCTCAGTGTACCCGCCCACTAATTTAAACAAAGCTGTTCTTGTTAAAAGAAAGATCACTTGTAGTTGAAGGCAGAGTAGCTTTACCCTGTCTTCCGTAGGATTCATCTTTAAATGTTGGACCTTATAATATTGTGTAAAGACCTTATAATATTGTACAAAGACCTCGAACCCAGTCTCAAAAGCTAAAACACAGACTTTTGTGTCGAAGTGTTCTTAGGCAAAAAATTTTAAAACTCTAGGCTTATGTTACGTTACAAAAAGCTACATCTTATATTTTTCTTGGCTTTCTCAAGGGATTGCAATCTGATTAATAAGTCGTATACCCTCTTAACTTTCAGAAGGATGTTATTACAACTATAACCACTATAGTGAAGGTGACAGAATACTTACAAATGAGCCATGTCTCAATTGCACATGCCACAACAGGATGCTTATGTGCTACCTGCGAGTTTGCCCATTCACGAAGGCTATCGGGCATGATTGTATAGTGGAGAAACGAGAGGATCAATGCTGTCCCATTATTACATGTCCTGAAGGTAAGAAATTTTGATATCTTTCATCGTAGTCTTGTTTTATTATGTCTTATGTCTTATTTATCTTGTAGTACTTGTTGATGTGACCCATCATGCTAACCAATTGACAACAAATGCGCCCGGCACTGAACTCAATGCACCAGATAAGTATGGTTGTAACGTTGATGGCAAATTTTATCCAGAAGGAGTCCTACTTCCATCGAATTCGAATAAACCCTGCGAACTATGCTACTGCATTCAAAATCGTACCTCATGTCTTCTGCAAGAATGTACACTCCACATTGACGGTTGCCAGCCGATTTACAGCAAAGGATCTTGCTGCCCGGTAAAATATAACTGCGGTAGGAAAATTCAAAACCTGGTATAATTTATTCAGATCAGACACAGTTTGTTCTCCCTTATTTTTCTAGATCATGAAAATGAGCTTTTGGAGATCGAAGACTCTAAAACATATACCACAACTGTGCGCCCCTCTTCCGGATATGTTTTAGCGTCAACAGCTAGCCCGACTGTTAGCACTGACTGTGTCCACAACAACGAAGTATACGCTGACGGAGCATCAATTACTGGTAAAAATGCTTGCGAGCACTGCTACTGTATGCGTGGTGACATTGTTTGCGCAGTGCAAGAGTGTGAAACGCCAACACTTGAATCAGGAACCAAGACATGCCATGCTCTTCCACCCGCTGCGGGTGACTGTTGTCCAAGCAGCTATGCATGTGACGATGCGAGTCAACAAACAGAAGCTGCAATGATTACATCTGGAGCAAATTTGCACAGCGATCTACATGAATCGGTCTCACATGAGGATGTGCAACTGCAGGAACACATTGACGACAAGGTAGGATCCACAAACGTTCCCAAAAAATCAGTTGAGGACCATGAAGCCAATCAAAGCACTGGAAATGACGCAGTTTTAGAATTTTATACTGAGGCAACAGCTGCTCCAGTTTTTGGCGACGTTGCTGAATCAAATATGGAAGAAGGTCACAAGAAATCGCAAGATGAAAATGAGAGTCGCATTGTCACAACAATTTCGACTATAAAGGAGAAAAGTGAAAAAAAAACGCCACTACATATTGAAGCAAACACAATGAATAAGATTCAAGAAGGACTCGATTACATTGATATCATTATTGACCAAGATAAGGATTACAATGTAACCCAAGCACCAATCGAAGATGAAATTATAACTGAAGGGATTGAAGAGTCAAGCGCTGCTCCATTAGTTATAGACATTAAACTGAAACAAGAAGTGATACCAAAAGAATTCGATACAGAAGAAGAAAGCTCAGCATCATCGACAGAATCTCCAGCGGAGAAGGAGAAAGATGAAACTGTTGCAATCACAACAACAGCTACTGTTGAAATCAGTAAACCAGAACCATCATCTGAACAAGAGTCAAATGACAAGCAGAAACCAATATCCAACCTCACTAAAAAGACTGAAGAAAAATCTGAAGCCGATATAAAGATACCTGCCGGAGTAGATTCTACAAAACCAGAAAAACCCCTTACTATAGTTTTATCGGTGCCAAGCAAAGCGGACATCAATCCTGAGGAAAAAGAAGCATCACCAGAGAGTTCTTTTCCATCTTTAATCGGCCAATTACATACAGAGCACATATATAATACAATTTCACCAGTTTATGAGACGATTACTCAGGGTACAGAAAGTTTTATAAGCATGCCAGAAATTGGTGACCATAAGTTTAATGATACCTTTGACACGGAGAAACAACATAACGAAGCAGAAAGCACTACTAACGTTCTGGCAGTGCCGCTTCCTGGTGACATAAAGAATGATGAATTTCCACAGGTAGTCATTGAAAGCACTTATGTTTCTGAGGGAGGGAGTGACTCAGAGGACACAACCTCGAAGCCTGTGACAACTAATCTAAAAATAGATGTTATAAACGCTGTCACCGAAAAAGAATCGCTTGGATCTGAAGAGACTACAAGTGAAAGTTTAGACACAGCAATGGTTTTGACAAACAAGCCACCCATCTTAAGGGTAGAACAAATACCACTTGGAAGCGTAGCGAGTGAAGAAACAAAGCCATCAGCTGATGGCGAAAATAAGACACCGGCAATTAAAGTTATTATTTCTAATGTAGAAGAAGGTCAAACTACTGGTTTGCCAATCAAGGGCGCTGTTGACAAAAGTAAGGTTAAAGTGTCTCAAGAGGAACAAACTTACTCAGAAGAAGACATATTTGTTGAAAAATTAACGACTGTTATTCCAAATCAAATAAATACTAATGGAGAAAACATGCCAACTGGGGTTCATAGGGCTGATATAGAAACTACTGTAAAAAGTGATGATAGTCTGGCAACAATTTCTCCCTCTGCTGCAGATGAAAAGGCTGAGCGGGAACCTGAAGAGCAATTATTTGAAGCCACTACTATTCTTTTATCTTCTCAAGAAGAGGCTACTGGCGCTTTATCTGCTGTTGACAACAATAAGTTCAGACCGGAGCGCGGTCCTGGAGTTTCACAAGAAGAATTAGATAAAATGTTTATCACTGGAGCTCAGTCAACTTTCGGTTATTTCAAACCAAACTCTGGCTCAACTGAAACACCAGGCTTCCTAAAAGAAAAGATAAAGGAAGAAACAGAACAAGGTTTAATTGGTGCCACAATATCCCCACAATTTAGTATGGACTCCGAAGAACCAGCTTCGAGTGAAGAAGATATCCAGGCGAATCCCGAAGAGGACATTTTTAAACTAACAACCACCACTTCTTCCGCCAACGAATTGGAAAAAACAGTTTTAGAACCCGAAATAAAGAAACATCTGCAACACACTATATATGAAGCCACAACTGTTTTTTGGGGACCAAGCCCAGATGAAAGTGAAATCAAAAAAGAATATATTTCTTTAGATAGCAATACTCAACCTATAACTAGTTTAGGACAATCGATTTCAGAGAAAGTTGAACTAAAAGAAAAACCAGATGAAGACCGTACTGGGCCACCCATATTTGGGCTTGAAAAGCCAAGCTCAGAAGAAGAAAAGATTAGGAAGCAAGCACATGAAGACACTCCTCACTTTATAACGCTTCTGCCACCCCTCACCGGGTCTACAAAGATTTCTAATGTAAAAACTGACAAAGAAGCAACAAATTCTCAAGAAGATGCAACATCAAATTACTCTTTTCTGACCGAAAAGCCAATGTCTACAGGTGAAGCAGTTATACAACAACCCGGAACCAGTTTTAATGAATTACCTGCAGATACTTCATATATCGATGACCTTAAGGTCTCAAGTTTATGGGAAAATGGAGGCAAGCCGCAGCCATCAAAAGAAGAAGTGGACTCAAGTTCTTCATTTTCATTGATTCCTGAATTAGGAACCCCCGGAGGCGAACCAGGTCATGGTGTTTCACTTTCTTCTGTTCTTGATTCAGATGGTTTGGGATCGAATGATGAAAGTGCTGATTTTCCAACTACTGACATATCTATCGCAGACTCGAAAAAAACAATTGTTGTAGAAGACGTAACCAAGACAGAATCTAAAGAAGGTATTCTTGAGTATGCAACATTTGCCCAATCTTTGGAAGTAAGTAAAATACAGCCGGAAGAAGCTATTATTGAGCCGTCCACAGTTTTTTCAGTAGTCGATGGAGAAATGACTATAAACACAAAGGGAAGTGTTTTTGAGGCATCGACCAGTGTTGCATCTGTTGTCACGGAAGACAAACAAAAAGTAGAGTCACAGCATCATTCAGACGATGGATTGACAGTTATTTCACATGCTGACTCAGAAGTGGGAAATAGAAAAAAACCTGAGGCAAGCTTTTTCGACTCACTTGCAGTGGAAGAAAATACAAAAATTCAACCAGAACAAGATATCTTCGAATTTTTTTCACCATCTACTATTAGCCCTGAAAGAAAACCAGGAAATGAAGAAGAAATTATCAAGTTGAAGCCGGATCAAGGTATTCTCGATCAAACGACAATTGCTGAAGTCAGTTCTGACTCTGAGAAGCATATTCAAGAAATACATGATGATAAGCACCAAAAGGAACAAGAATATATTCCTCTCACAACTGTATCTCGCATTTCGTCAATAAATGAAGAATCTTCAGAGGTTGTTGAAGGCAGCGTAGGAAGCGGTGATAAGCCAAATGATATTATTCCATTATCTATTCCTGGTGAAGGAGATTGTCTGCTTAATGACAAGACATTCGCTAATAACGCACCGGTTCCCACCTCTAATGAATGCGACATATCGTGCATTTGCGTCAATAGCATTATAGTCTGTCGTAAGGTTCAGTGTGATGAGATATCACAGCACGCCAACTGTGTCTTGGACGAAGAAAGCAGCAGCCTTCAGTACAACTGTGTTGCAGACAGCCTTATTAAAGATCAGCAACCGACTGCGCCTGAATCAATTGAAAACGAATTGTTGCAACTTACAACTTCACTCCCTGTTGAAAAATATCCAGAAGAAGAAAAGCCATCCAAACCAGTTCCAGAGGCAGAATTTCAAGATATTAAGACTAGCGAAGAAGAACAACCAATTAAAGCACTTCATAGTGAAATTGAAATGTTTGATTTTAATGTTAAGAAACCAATTCCACCAATTGAAATTCCTTCTATCCAGAAATTGTCCACTGAACAATCTGCTTTAGCTGAACCCAAAAACGAAAAAGATATGCCAATTAAAAAAGCGCAAGCGTCAGAAAATACTGTTTCAGAAATTAAAAGTACTTCTCCGAAACCTGGTCAAGAAACACTAGTTGAGACTCCTTTAGTCTTTGGTGAATCTACTACTTTGAAGACGACCGGAGAAGAGGCTAAAAATTCGGTGACTGATGCACCTGTTACTGAAGGCTATGTGAATTATAGTACAAGCAAACCTGCTGTTATTGAACAAGAAGTTTCAACGGAATCAGCCAACATTTTGGGGATTTCAAAGATTGACGGAACATTTTTATCTACGGAGAGCACCCCGATACTTGTATATTCCACAATATATGTCAACGAGGTAGAAGTCGAATCAGAGGCGCCGTCATTGACTTCAGTTCTTGGCCCGGAGGGGATTGATTCTAGTGATCAATCAACTGAGCAAAATACTCTTGAGGCCGGTATTTCAGTTCACTCGGAAATAACCGAACCAACAAGCGAAGAGGAAACTATTTGGGGATATGGAACTCAAGGAACTGTAAGCCGAACAGAAAAGGACGAACCGTCCAGATACCTAATTCCTTTACTTTCTGAAGCAGACCCGGCGTCTGAAAGAGGTGAGATTTTCAGTCAAACAAGGGCACCTGTTGCAGTAGGACAACTGCTTCCAGTTAGGCCCATAACAAGGGTCAAACCAACAGATGCGCCAATGCAAGGGCTTCCAGGTACTAGTGTATCATTCGAACAAAATAAAGATGAAATCAGTTACCAGACTGATGCAGTAACAACATCTCAAGTTTTACTTTCTGATGTTGTTTTCGGTACCACATCTTCGCCTAAAGAGGAAGAGCAAGAAACTGATTTCGGAACTCCCAAGCCCAAAGCTCAAAAAAACAACATTGAAAGAACATCCACAAAAAAGAAACAACCAACAGGTACCGTTAATTCAAAGGAAGAAGATTATATAACTACAGTTTCGATACCCATAAAACTTTCCGAGAGATGGCAAGAAGAAACAGGCCCTTCAGAAACAATAGATGAGGGCCTACATTCTACAGAGCCTACATCTACCTCTACTTTTATTAAATCGAGTACAGTTTCCAAAAGTGGGCAAGAAGCAGCAGATCCTTCAGACACAATTGATGAGGGCCTAGATTCTACAGAGGCTACATCTACCACTACTTTTATTGAATCTAGTAACTCTGGTGTATCACATGTCGGAAAAATCCACCTCGAGAATATTGATCCGACAGAAGCTTCACAAAGTACAACTTCGTTCAAGGCTGAGGAAAATAGGGACGAAGACTTCGCTACAACAGATTCTTCTACAAATTTTGTTCCTATCAAGTCCTTTGGAACAAGTGATACTGAAATTCAAGTAACAGAAACACTTGGTACTTCTTTTGATGCTCTAGATTTAAAAACCTATGAAGACTTTAAAACAACAAAAGCCACAACCATATCCACTCCAGTAAATCTTATTGAAACTAGCGATGAAGAATTTGGCCTTACGCAAGCTCCCGCTATTTTTGTGCCAATTAAGGTTATTGAGAGCGGCGAAGAAGGCCTGAATTCCACAGATGCAAGTTTAGTTCCAGTCAAAGCATTTGAAACTAGTGATGAAAGCTTAGGCTCTACAGAATTGGGCGTTGTACCCGTCAAATCACAGCCCGGGCTGGGTGCTGTCGGAATTTTAGCTGGAAACCTTACAGAATCTTTCATCAAAGAAATCCAAGGTGATGCATCTCTGGAAAGTTCAACAATTTCTTCAGTGATACTGAATTCTGATGCTGCGATTATTTCTATAGCTGCCGATGAAGAAGGAAATAAGGAAGTATCCACACAAGCTCCACCATCAATCCCTCTCGTATCTCCATCAAAAGCAGACCAAGACTTTATTGGAGATTTCGAAATTTTCACTGAAGATTCATTAGTTGACAAGTCGTGGCTGCTTACTGAAACTTTAGTAGATCAGCCAGTCGAGACTGACAAGCAAGAGTCAAGTGAAGGTGAAATATTCGCATTGACTGGAGCACCTATTTCAAGCGAAAACGAAAAAAACGATGTTGTTGTTATTGTTAAAGTTACAGCATCACCAGTCAAACCAGACCCAAATGATCAAGTTTCTTTAGAAGAAGTTTCGTCAGATGATGAACTTCAATCTTTGACTGAAGCTTCAGTTACTGAAAAAGTTTTTCCATCCGTTGGAAAGAAACCGTCTTTAGCAAAACCGATTGAAAGTGCTAATCACCCAACAAAAACAAGCGAAACCTCAAGAATCGCAACTCCTAAAGCCGAAGAGAAATCTACTGAACAATCAGTGTCTGCAACTAAAAGCCCAATAGCTAATCTTCAGGAGAACGAAGAATTTGCTACTCAAAGTGTCAAACCAGAGAGGAATAACCAAGAAAAAACAACAGCCAGTGCTGCTGAAAAAACATCCACTGAGAAATCATCTGAAGAGCTAGATGAGGAGGAAATTTTAATAACTGTGTCCCCAGCAAGCAGCTTATCAGCTACTATTCCAACTTCTTCAAAAAACCCGGAAGCTGTTCCAACCGAATGGTCGCAGGATGATACTAAAGTGCAGACTGTCACTGACTTCGGGACCGAATGGGTTTATGGTGTGACAACTATCCTGCCAAATCAAGATTTAGAAAAGGAAGAAGGACCAAATGCAACATCAACGGACGATACCTCATCATCTTTTATAGGAAAGAATGAGATGAAACCTCAACTATCCATTTCTTTAGAAAAGACACCAGAGACTCCATCTAAAATAACTGTAGACACTGAAAAATCAAATGAACATAAAACCGAAAATCAAAATGAATTGTCCGCATCCCGAAAACCGATAAAAGGAGCTAATGATGGATTAGATAAAAATCTGTCTAAGCCGACTAGTACTGAGACTGTCGTTCCAGTAGACGCACAGCCACACTTCCCAAATATCGGCCTCGAACAAATAACATTAAGGCCACATCTCAATGCCAGTGACAAAAATAATAATGAAAATTATTATTTTGAGGCAACAGGTAGCCCACCACCAATAGAACTATCGCCCACAACAACAACACCCATTACAAGTGCGCCCACATCGCACTTCCAGCCACCAAGCTACGGACATGTTCCACCACAATACCCATCGTATACAGAAGATGAATATACCGATGAGGATGAAACCGAAGTCTTTGGACCTGGCACTTGTCGATATGGCGGCAAGCTTTTTGTTTCCGCTCAACAAATACCACGTGATGATCCATGCGATTTCTGTTTCTGCTTCCGCAGCGACATTATTTGTTTGCAGCAATCATGCCCGCCACCAATCTCGGGGTGTCACGAGGAACCCATAAGTGGTTTCTGTTGCCCTCGTTACGAGTGTCCTGTCTCAATGACGACAGTACTTAATATAACAACGAGCACAACAACAACAAGTACTACTCTGCCTCCTCACTTCCTTCACCACGCGTATCATGGAGAGGCCGAAAAGACTGGGTGCCATATTGCTGGAAATTCGTATAATGTGGGGGACAAAATTGACTCAGCCAGCGGGCCATGCATGCGCTGCACGTAAGTACATATTATTCACCAACGAAGAGGGCTTTCTTACGGTTCATCTTCCGAAGGAAAAAATTATGCTTTTGCCATCGCTCCGATGTCCCAACCAATTCGTTTAACTTTTTTTCCAGGTAAAAATTTTCATAGGCACTTCGAGGACCGGCCGCGCATGCTCATAGTAGTGTAAGATTCTTACTCACTAAAAAACCTCCCATTCTCCGTAGGACTACGACTTAGATTCCTTAACAAGTAGTACTATGGAGCACTAATGATTGCTCTTTGTGACTTGTTTTGAAAAGTAAAGCCATTGGTTTAACTCAAAAGTTAAATAACGTACGCTCAAGATGGTTTTAGTTCTTGCTTTTATAAAAGCAGTTTGTTATAAACGCTTTGTTTCGAATATCGTCCGATAAGCCAATTCGTTTCTCGTAGCCTAATTTCGGGTATGTCGCGATTTTTTTTTGTGGCTTCCACTTTAGTTTTGCGTCTAGGGCTTCGCCTCGCTTGCGTACGGAATTTGTACCGAGTAAATAAAGAGATAGGTAAGGTAAAGATAGGTAAGTAACCTACCCCTCTTGTAAGTAAAATTTACATGCGTTGATTTTGTCTCATTTAGGACGATTTGCCAGGTCTTTGTCCATTCGCATATTTTGTTCAAAGCGCGTCGTAGTTTTCCCGTTTAAAGCTCGACTGTCTTATAAGTAGTGAGGATAGACAGCGAAAGTGGTTTTTGAGTCGTTTTCTCATCTTGTAATACGTCTTTCGTATAGATCAAAGGCAGTGTTGGACCGAAGACGCTGTGGAACACCGGCGTGTGTTTATTTAAATTCTGAGTATTCGCTCCCGTATCTCACGCAAAAGAGTCTATTGTCAAGATAAGACTCCAAGAATCCATACCTTTTAACCGGCAGAATTTTCTGTTAAGTTCTTGTAAATTACGAATAAAGAAAATAAGCTGGTTCAAGCAAAGCAAAATATGAATTCAAATAATAAGTTGGTTATTCTATTTGTCTATAACTTAATTCTTTTTAATATATATATAATTAATCACGAACGAGATGCTAAGGTTGGCAAGGCTGGAAACTGACTGCAGACTGAATGCTAGCTGCAGTAGACTCAATGCTACTTGCAGTAATTTTTATATGAGCTGTATGCAAATACAACAGTTCCTCCGCACTTATTTTGGGTTGCCAACTGAATCGTACTCAAAACGGACCACCAGTTCATTGAGATCTTCGGGGCAGACTGCTGACTTCTGCTTTGACTGGCGCTTGGGGCTCGGACTGCTGCGACTTTGGGATCTCGGTTGCCGTGCTGGTTTGTTAAGTCTCTGCTAGACTTGAAGATGGTGCGTAATTGCTATTCACAACAGAGTATTCGTCAATTGGGACGGAGCTGCTAGCCTTCATCTGATTTTGATGGCGTCTCCAGTTAACTCGATCCATATGAACAGCGTACATCTTGCTTTCCAACTGCGCCTGGTATCCAGCGCTTGTAATACTTGTTATAAAACCACTCAATGACTCTATACCATTTTGTCGACAGTAGCTAGCTGAAAAATTCAGCGCCAGTGAATTGAGGCTAACGATGTTCAATGGTCCTGGGAGGACCCGCCAACGCAAATATTGATCGAAGAGCTCGAATGGTGGCTTTGGAAGTTGTTTGCTGCATCTGAACGACAAAAATATATTTGGAAAGTGCGTCAGTGCATACTTACCACACTTTTCCCCTGGAAGGACCGGCAAAGTCTACGCGGATTCGTTGCCACGGCTTCTCCGGATCAGGCCAACGCTTGCTGCTACTTTTTCATCAATTTAAGGCCACCAACAATGCCTTCTGGAAAGTTGTTTCATCCGGACAACTTTCCATAACCTTCATGTAGCTGCCGCATGCACTTAGCCCGCATATTTGAAGGCAAGACCACTCGAGTAAACTCCGTTTGTAATAAAACCACTCCTCAATGCTGAGTCAGGGATGTGCTATGATTGAAGTATGGTTGCTATCTGCTACCAGAACGCTATTTCTTACTGTTTGCACTAAGACAAAGGGGAGCTATATGTCCCACTCTTCCCTAGGTACGGCATGAGGCCTTAAGAAACTTACATTTATCACGAGAATGATGGTCGTGACGCCCTGAGCATGACTGAAATTTGTATTTTACGATTGGGCCTTTTTGCCAGTGCTTTTTTGGCGTTCTGTTGATATTTAATTAACTTGCATCACGCTTGGTTCTCTTCTCAGTGTCTGCAAAGATCTTTGCGTAGATTCGAATGCTTTGACGATAAGTATTACATCGGCTAGGGATACATTTGTCTTTTGTATTGTAACGGTTCGCACACTTTCGTTCGGTGTGTGTGTAAGCTGATGACGTCAAGGCCTCTCATATCCGTTATCCAATCTGAATAACATTGTTTTGGCTGCATTGGACATTCAAAAAACTCGCGACGGGCTGTAGGTACTGAAGTGGACTTTCGATTGAAAATGTTCAGATAGTTTTTTGTTATTGCGCTGTACTCAGCCTTTGCTAATTGACTGATCCCGAATAACTTTTGTAAAATAACATTTGTCTCTGCACCTAGCCACGACAAAAGATATGTTCTATTCTTCCCACTGGTACTTACGCTATATGCATCGAGCTACTATTCGAGCTGCTGCATTTCTCTTTATCTAAAGATTGAAATAGCGGAATACTGCTGATAATACTGTCTGGTCTGCTGCTGTTTAGTTGCTTCTGCTGTTTCAACATACTTGCCAAATTTGGGACACGGACACGAAAAAAAAAATTAGCTTCAGGCGTAATGTATGTAGGTATGTCGCTTTTCACTATTCGCACACGCGGCTTACGTCTAATTTTTATACCCGACCCAGGGTATATTAAGTCTGATGTTTAGCTTGTGACGCAGTGAAATAATCACCGAAGACCCCTAAGACCTCTTAGAGATATGAATGGGACCGTAAGGAGAATCGATTAAGCCATGTCGGTCCGTCTGCCCTTATTACATAGCTTTTAGGCCTCAAATTTCAAGCTTGAGAGCTGAAAGTTGGTGAGTTGGCTTGAAGCTCAGCCCTTCAGATCAAGTTTGAAATTCAGCTTAATCCACCCACAGACACGCCCACAACAGGCCTGTATTTGCGACCATCTCTAATTAAAACTAGTGGGAGGGTTACAATCCGCCTAGGCGAATCGTAGGATACCCCACCCCAATTGACCATTGTCAAGCTCGAAAATGCGTAAAAAATCTTGGTTTATATATTTCAGTTTCTATTAACTTTAACTGTGTTAAGAGTTTGTCAGTTAAGAATCTTTTTTCTTAAAAAAGTGGCGTGGCATCCACCCCTTTTCGATAACATAATTTTTTTATCATATTTTTCATCAGATGTAGTACCCATGCACGTGTTGATCGCAGTTTTATATTAAAAAATTTGATTTTTAACTTAAAAACGCCCCCAAAGGTGGGCATGGCAAAAAATTTATTCATTTGAGTTGATAGCTTACGCATATATCTGAACATTTTATAGTGCAAGTTTTTTTTAGATATAAAGCAAATATATCAAATAAAAACCGTTTATTAGAATGCATATTTAATATGACCACGCCTACAAAGGGGCGGTTTTCATTTTTTTAATGCCAATCACGATACACTTAAGCGAGGATATCGCATACCAAATTTCAGCTTTCTACGACAACTTTGATATTTCATGCCAATAAGTAAAGTGGGCTTGTCAGTGGGCGGATTTCAAAAAATTTTACACTTGTACTGCCATTTAGCGATCTGTCAAAGTGAGCTTGAATCCATAAACCTCTCGTGGAAATTAGCTTATTCAAATAAAAATTCTTAAATATATTTCAAAATTTTGGTACTAAGTGCACCCCGGGAGCATAGCGCACGGATCAAATGCTTAATTTTTTTTAAGTCCTAGTAATTAAGATCCATATTTTCAATTTGAAAATCCACCAATATCATAACCCCGCTGAATGAGCAAAAGAGGACTTCAAGAAATCTCACGAGAGAAAAGGCGTTCTAATAAACTCCAAACTCCCGCAGCAATGAAAAGTAACGGGTGATTTTTTAGCTGGTTTGGTTTTGGCAACACTGGTTTTGACAGCTGACGTGTGTTTAGTACCTTGTGTCACTTTCAAACAGCTTCAGTTTGGTTTGCAATTTAACCAAAAATTTTGGTACAAATGAACAACGCTTGCAAATTATTGAATTTTACTATCAAAATTCGTGCTCGGTTCGAAATGTTCATCGCGCGCTGCTTCCATTTTATGGTCGGCATTTTCGGTGAACAGTTAATTTCACGTTTCACGGGCCGGTCAATTGGCCGCCTAGATCGTGCGATTTGACACCATTAGATTATTTTTTGTGGGGGTATGTCAAGGCTAATGTCTATAGGGACTTCTTCGATTGACGCACTGGAAGCCAACATCCATGCATTCATTCGTGAGAAACCAAGTCTTTTGGCCCCTTTCAACCCATGGAAACCCGTTTCTGATTTTTTATCTTAGCACTATTAGAACCCGAAATATTAAGAAAATAGTGTTTCAAGGCGCCGGAAAATTAGTGAAAACCACATTTTCCCGGTATTCCCAAGGAGCAGAGGATTTTTTTTACCGAATTTCCTTTTTTAGCAACGTCTTATCATACCAAACGACAAAAAAAAATTAATTTTGCACTCTGAGTTACATCTATATTCCCCTTATTTTTAGTTTATTTTCACTCCACTATAAAGCGATTCTAGATAAAAAGAATTGAGAACCAAAGAACTCATAACGAAAACCAATTTCAAGTTAGTCTATTTTGAATTGATAGGTTTAAAACAACGGCACAATGAGATTACGGCGAAAGTTGAACAACTGGAAAACAAAAATAAACTTCTAGAACTGCAACTAGATAAACTCATGCAGAAAAGTACAGAAGCGAATGTGATCATGCACCTACCCGTGGAGGCGAAGTCTATTTGTGTGGAACTGAAGGACAAGAGCGACGGAACTAACGACATCGAGACTGCGTATAAAAATGCCGGTCGAAACCAGCGCACCGCTACTGTTGTTATTAAAATGAAATCTCGAAGCTGTGCTACTAACGGTGGGACCACAATGCCCGTAGCGGTGGTATGTAGCAGTAGTACGTAGTACAGCCGCGGAGCCATGTGGCGTAGTACGGAAAAAAATTGAACACAATGGTGTAGCGCGGTTATGTCGAACAAAAACCTCGTTTATAAACAATGGCCGATACTCTGAGTTAATTTGAACTAGATTTAATATTTTTGTACAACGGATGACACAAATTCCATTAAATTTCTTTAGATTTAACCATCTCAATAAACTTTTCGACGTCCTTTTCCTCCATTGTTTACTTAACTTGTATTGAACTGTCCACCGTGTAGCGCTGTCAACCGTGTAGCGCTACGAAAGTTAAAAGTTGGCCAACTCTTACTACCGCCAAAGCTACGCGCTACCGCCACAGACACACATTGTGTGCGCAATACACTGAATACATGTGTTTTAACTTTTGACAGCTCTTACTACCGCTACTACTACCGCCACAGCTTCATCACTGTGGTTCTACGGTAATGTGCTTAAAAACGCAAAAAAAACTAAAAGCACAAAAATCAGTGTCCACAAGGACACTCCGCGCCAGATTACTGCCCCTGATAAAGTTTCTTCGCGACAAAACACCGATCATGGAAATTGTTTTGAAAGACAACAAACTACACATTGCGGGCAAACTTTTCACTTGGGACTTAGTAAAGGGGATAACATGTGAAACGAGGATGGAGGGAAAGTTATTCATGAATTATTTGGCGAAATTCCCGCACATTTAACCAATTTGATGAGCAATTCGCAAAACCAAAACAATGTGTATGAACTGTCAATGTCATCTGAAGCTGTCAGTCACAGAAACTTGAATTTTGTTAAAGGCGAAAGCAGAAGGAAAGTTGCAGGTAGTTCAAGTGCACATACTAGAGATCGTTTACACGCGGAGCATAACTGAAATGAACCCGTCTACTGGATAAATTTTAAAAATAAAATATGTAAAATTTTAAGTTATAACATAGCAGGCTTAAAGAATTAGTTATTATTTATGGATTTTTTCAATTATGTTAAGGAATTTGATATATTTGTACTATATGACACTCATTTAATTGATTTTAATGAAGATTACAAGAAATTTTTTTAAGAACTTCGAACTGAAGCCTATACCTGCCGTAGAACAAAATGTGTGTGGAAAAGCAAGTGGAGTTGAGCTTTTTGGATATCGTAAACAGCTGGAAGGTGTCGACGTCAAGCTTTAAAACATAGAAGAAGCGCAGGTGCTTGAATTGAAAATGGATGGCACCAAGTTAGCCATCCATTCAATTCACAATCTCCAGGAAGCCAGTCTCCAGGAAGCATATAAAACGAATCTCAATAGGGAGCTCTTTGACCTAGACCTCACGGAAATATTGAAAACAGCGGCCTCCCACCACTCGTCAGCAGGACCGAAGAGGAAATTTAGGAAACGAAAATGGTTTGATAATGAATGCATGCAAGCGAGAGTACATCTTTTGCACTTCTCAAGTTATGGAAATCATACGTGCTGGTAGCACGTACAAAGTTCTCTACGCGGCTGCAAACAAGTAATTCAAAACCCTCTGCAATGCAAAGAAAGTAGAATTTGAGCAACAAAATATTGCCCTGATTATTGCGTCAAGATCTTCTGCTGACTTTTTGAAAGCTGTCAAAATGATTTCCTTGATGCACCGATTACAGAAGCCAAAGTAAAACTAGTCATCGACAAATCTAAGTAAAATAAAGCACCGGGAAATGATCGCATCCCTTTTGAATTCTACACAAATTGTACATCGGAGTTCCTAACAGCACTTACAAGAGAATTCAATAGAATATTTGAAACTTCAGACGTTCCAGAATGTTTTCAAAAGGCGATAATATTCCCAATAATCCCGGAAACTATAGGGGCATTTCATTTCTGAATACATCTTCCAAGTTGTTTGCCGGAGTAATTTGTAATCGCCTAACTCTGTGGGTGGAGAATAAGAATATCTTATCGTAATCTCAAGCTGGCTTCAGAAGAAATTACTCAACTATCGACCAAATATTCTCACTAGTCAACATTGCAGAGTTATATAAGATAAAGAACAAAAACTCTATACCTTCTTTGTAGACTTCCAAGCGGCTTTCGATTGTGTATCCCGAGATGCGCTTTTCTATACAAGCTATACGGATATGGAATATCATACAAAATCATTAGAGTGCTACGATCATTACGAAAACAACAGGGCCTGTGTCTGGGATGGTGAAAACTTGTTGGAAGAGTTCAGCACGTTGATGGGGGTAAAATAAGGCTGTGTGCTTAGCGCGTTGCTCTTTATCCTTATAATACATCGTCAGTGATGTCATTTATGTCATAACATAAATGTCATTTATGTCATAACATAAATGACATCACTGACGATGTTAAAGGTGGAATAGAGCAAAGCCAAACCAAAATTTCGGCCGTAATGTTTGCAGGCGGCATTGTCTTCCTAGCAGAGTCAGTGAATACCATACAGCTTATGGTTAATAGACTCGAGAGCTACTGCAAAACTTGGAACCGGACTGCAAACCTATCGCAGTCAAAGATGATGATACTCAAGAGTGGCGTACGCTCGAAGCAAAAAGTGGAAACACTTAGGTGAACAGATCGAAGTAGTGCGAGAATATAAATACCTTGGACTTACGAAATTCTATCTTCTTCTACGCAGCTCAAGTAAGGGGGAACTGCTCCTTCGAAATAGTAGCAAAGTTTGCCCGCTACTTCATTAAACGATTTTTCAAATTGCCCAGCAGTTCACCCAACTTCTTGATCCATTTGGAGACAGGAGTTGCACCTCTGTTCCTGGATACTCTCAAGCTCCATCTTGATTATACTTTAGTGAGAGTCATGACGATGAACGACAAAAGGATACCCAAGTTAGTACTTTCACAAACTATAATACACGGAGGAAAATTTGTACAAGAGTGGAAAAGCCTTTCGTCGAATTGTGATTTTAATCTTCTTGTTGCACCGAATGAACAGCCTTCTTGCCTAAAACTAAAATTCTACAACTTGCAGGCCAATATATGTTTCAAAAATGTATGAAGCTCAGTCATCACAACACCGACAATACTACAGCAAATTAAATCACAATCTTGAATACATATTTTTTGGCTAGTAGCTTAACGGATATGATTAGCACCATATTAAAAATAAGAGGTGAACTAACTAGTTTCAACTTTATACCACATCGTCCCGTAGCCTCTGTTATCTAAAAGAACGAGAAGATGTGCTCCGCTTCGTCGGCGTTTGTCCCATTCTAAGAGAATTTCGTCTCAATTTCTTTGGATCGGTACTGCTGGGACTGGAGAAAACTTAGAACATACTCAACGGCGACCGAGGCTGGGATACATTGTTTAACTACAATATATACACTAAGGAACAGAAACCTTATTATCGAGGAAAATTTCTAAACAATAAAAACGAAGTTCTATTTTAATTAGCTAAAATCGAAAACAAAGTAACATTATGTATGTCAATCTGGTAGACGGCCGTCAGCCAAACCATAAAGACGAAGAAGGGACAACAAAAAATTGTACATAAATTTTTTTATGAAATAAAGTAGTAATAAACTAACTAACTGCTTCGGGACCTAGAAAGAACAGATATCAAGTTTCAAGTTCCTAGCTCAAAATTTAGGGCCTAAAAACTACCGACAGACAGACGGACGGACATGGCTCATTCGACTTACAATTCGGTCTCGATCGTATGCCCTTAAGGTCTTGGGGGTCTACGGTGACTATTTCTCTATGTTACAAACTATGAATCAAACTTAATGTAAATCCTATCCTATTGGATGGATAATGTATATGAAATTTGGAGATATATATGAAATTTGACGAAAAATTCTATGACAAAGGTTGTAGATATTAGCATTTTCTAACTTATTTTACATATATACAGGGTGTTTCCAAATTCGATGCAAATATTTTGACACAAGATTCTTGGGTATATTTGAAGAATAAAATTGTTCTACAGTATGGGCCTATCTCAAATATTGATACCACTTATTGGGAATTTAAGAAAACACCGACATTGAGGTACCTTGACCCATACTAACACAAATATCTCCGCTAACACTTACAACAGGTACTTTATTTAGGACTTAAATTTTAGAAGAAATAGTACTTCTTTTAACTGCATTAAAATAAAATTGATAGCTTTTTCAACTTTCGAGATATTTGCTTTTAAGTCGGATCCTTTTTCCCTTCCCATGACATTTTTTTGACTTTCAAGACACATTTCTGCGAAAAATGCGTAATAAACATATCGGTAATTTTTTTTTTCTAGTGCACCTAACAATACTCAATAAAAATTGCTAAGGCAAGTTACCCGAAAAACCCACAGATTTTATGATACTTGGGAAATTCCATAGCAGGTAAAATTATGAAAAACTCGATTCATAGTGTTCAATTCCTATTATTCTGAATAAAAATGTTTGTGTTTGGTTTATGTTTTTTTTTTATTTCATTAAGTTAACTTTTCAATCAAATAAGGTGTTCAAAGTGTCCTCCTCCATTTTGTATGCATGCTAGAGCCCGTTTTTGGATTGCGCTGTCAACGTTTATTGAGGATAACTCCTGCCTCACTTGTGACGAGGCTTGGAGAATACGATCTTCTAAATCATTTAGAGTTGATATTTCTGTAGAATTAACAAGTTCTTTCATTCTCCCCCATACAAAAAAAAATCCATAATTGTAAGGTCTGGAGATCTTGCAGGCCTGTGAACTGGTCCATTTCTTCCTATTCAACGACCAGCGTACTTTTCATCCAGCCAATTCTTAACCTCGCGACCAAAGTGGGCTGGGGCTCCATCCTGTTGAAAATATGACGAAGCTCATTGAGTTACCGGAACATCCTCCAGTAGATCTGTTAAATCATTGCGCAAAAATTCCAGATAGTTTGCAGAATTCAGTGTGGGAGGCAGTTTGAAGGGACCAATTAAGTTGTTTCCAATAACACCTGCCCACAAATTGACGCTAAATCTGTGTTGAAATGATGACTCTCTCCTTGTGTGTGGGTTTTCCGCAGCCCATGTGTGTAGATTGTGAAAATTTGTAATCCCATCTCTAGTAAATTGAGATTCGTCCGTCCATAGGATTCTGCTTATAAAACCGTTGTCATCCAAGTTCCGCTCTAACAACCAGTTGCAAAACTCAAGTCTCGGCTCCAAATCACTCGGAAGCAGTTCCTGCACAGGTGTATGGTGGTATGGATACAAGTTTTCCGTATGCAGGAGACGAACAATTTTATGTGTTGAAACATTAAATCGCAAGGATAAGCGCCTGATGCTGATTGATGGATCATTTGCAACCGCTTCCAGTATTCTTTCATCAACTGCAATTCTTCCTGGTGAAGCTCCTGCGTTAGGTCGTCTTGTTGAAACAGATCCCGTTTCCCGAAGTCTTCGAAACGAATTTGTAAATACGCGGGGATTAGGTACTCTTCGGTTAGGATAAAGCTGATGGTATCTTTGTTGTGCTCTAATAGAACTTCCGTTGCACATCCCATAAACGTAGATAATATCGGCGTATTCTTCGTTTGTAAAAGATGCCATTTCAAGTAGGGTTTCTTAACAACTGTTGTGTCACCTCGGCTTCAAAAATGACTTTGATGGATTAAATTTTGTTTTCTAACCTTTTATACAATTTACATTAGGTAAATTTTCCACTAGGCGACCAACCTCAAACTTAGTCCTTTTTGGGATTTAACAGAAAAATGATAGGGAAATTACCTTTTTATCAGGTAGTCTAATAAAAATTGCATGCTCTAAAACCTACGCAAATTATTAATACATAGTCAAAAAATCGTTCTTGTTGTCAATTGCGGTTAAAAAAGTAGGTAACAAATCATATTTCCACCTTATGCCTGTCGCTGCTTCGTGAAAAGAGTTTTTCATAATTTTACCTGCTATGGAATTTCCCAAGTATCATAAAATCTGTGGGTTTTTCGGGTAACTTGCCTTAGCAATTTTTATTGAGTATTGTTAGGTGCACTAGAAAAAAAAAATTACCGATATGTTTATTACGCATTTTTCGCAGAAATGTGTCTTGAAAGTCAAAAAAATGTCATGGGAAGGGAGAAAGGATCCGACTTAAAAGCAAATATCTCGAAAGTTAAAAAAGTCATTAATTTTATTTTAATGCAGTTAAAAGAAGTACTATTTCTTCTAAAATTTAAGTTCTAAATGAAGTACCTGTTGTAAGTGTTAGCGGAGATATTTGTGTTAGTATGGGTCAAGGTACCTCAAAGTCGGTGTTTTCTTAAATTCCCAATAAGTGGTATCAAAATTTGAGATAGGCCCATACTGTAAAACAATTTTTTTCTTCAAATATACCCAAGAATCTTGTGTCAAAATATTTGCATCGAATTTGGAAACACCCTGTATAGTATATGCCAGTCCACTTTTGGGGGCTAATAATAAAATCGATTTTTCGAGTGAAAAAGGCGGAGTTTTAGCCCGAAATACAATCACCTGGTATAAAGCGTTCAACAGTTATATTTTTATGTTGAATGCTTATTAAACACCTGGAATGAATGTCTTGAAATCAGTTATAAGACATTCGATATACGCCATCCCATAGGATAGGAAGTATATTAAGTTTGTCGCATAGTTTGTAACACGGTGAAATAATCCGAAGGAAAAGGAGAGAGCACGAGAAGCGCGCGGTTGAAGAGATAGAGAGATGTTACAACAGGAATGAGGTTAGAAAGTTTTACCAAAGGATCAAAAGGTCCTGCCAAGGATATAAACTTCGAACTGAAGCCTGTAAGGACCATCAAGGGAACATCGTTGTAGAATCGCAGTCGGTGGTGACGATTTGGAAAGACCACTTCTGCAGACTGAATAACGGCGAGGACGAACCAAATACCGCTGTCAGGCAGAACGAACCATTCAACCCGGGCGAAGACGTTACCGACGAAGCATACGAACGATACCGCCCACCCGACCTGGAGGAGGTGAAAGTAGCTGTGTTTAAGCTCAAGTGTAACAAAGCAGCCGGAGCAGACGGCCCAGCTGCCGAACTTTTTAAATCCGCTGGCGATGAGCTGATTAGGAGCATGCACCAGCTCATCTGCAAGATATGGTCGGAAGAAAGCATGCCCGACGAATGGAATTTCAGCATTGTTTGCCCGATCCTGAAGAAAGGAGACCCTCTGAGTTGTGGCAACTACAGAGGCATTAGTCTTCTTAACATCGCATACAAGATCTTTTCTGCTGTACTGTGTGAACGCCTGAAGCCGTTTGCCAACAATCTGATAGGCACATATCAGTGTGGCTTTAGGCCAGGGAAGTCCACCATCGATCAAATATTCACACTGCGGCAGATCTTGGAGAAAACCCAGGAATTCCAAATCGATACACACACCCCCCCTTCATCGATTTCAAGGCCGCGTATGACAGCATCAGGATGACGATGGAAAACCCACGCTGTTCCGTCAAGGTCGGCAAAGACCTCACCGCCCCTTTGATGTCAAAAAAGGATTTAGACAAGGCGACGCGCTGTCATGCGACTTCTTTAACATCACACTTGAGAGAATTGTGCAGAACTCTCACACCAACACCAGAGGTACAATCTTTCAAAAGTCCGTTCAACTACTCGCATACGCAGACGACATTGACATAATCGGTAGAACAAAGCGTGATGTCAGTGAAGCCTTCGTGAGTATTGGGACGGAAGCGGCGAATATGGGCTTAGCAGTCAATGAGGGCAAAACCAAGTATATGCTGTCATCAAGAAAATCAACACCGACATCTTGGACAAAACATCACCATCGACAGCTATAATTTTGAGGTAGTTAGGGACTTTGCCCCCAGGTAGACAAATGTCATTGTCTGTATTGATAACTTCCGCTATCAATTCAGACAATGACACCAGCGCTGAAATCAAACGAAGGATAACTCTTGCCAATCGCTGTTTCTTTGGGCTAAGGAGGCAATTGAGTAGCAAAGCCCTCTCTCGAGAAACTAAAGTGTCCATGTATAAGACCGTCATCATCCCAGTCCTGATTTACGGTGCAGAAGCATGGACCCTGTCAAAGGTGGATGAAAACACTTTAGGCTGCTTCGAGAGAAAAATTCTTCGGACGATTTACGGTCCCGTCTGCATAGACGGAGAGTGGAGGAGGAGATATAACATCGAACTATACGGGCTGGTCAGCAATACCGACCTAGCCAAAAGAGTCAAAACACAACGTCTACACCAACGCCCCGGCCCGGAAAATCTTCGAATCCACACCGCAGGGACGTCGCGGTAGAGGAGCACCGAGACTCAGGTGGCGCACGCAAGTGGAAGGGGACCTCAGCCAACTTCGCGTGCGAAACTGGAGACGGCTAGCTAGAAACAGAGCTGGCTGGCGAAGCTTGTTGGCTGAGGCCCAGGTCCACCCCGGACTGTAGTGCCACCTTTAGTAAGAAAGAAATAATAATGGTAGACCCCCAAGACCTCAGGGGCATATGATCGATTCCGAATTCTGAATCGCATGAGCCATGTCCGTCCGTCTGTATGTCACGTGTTTTTAGGCCTTACGTTTTGAGCTAGGGTGCTGTTGCAATGTCTGCTTAGTCGATTACTAAGTTTGCGAGCAAAGTTTGTATCTCGTCAGTCACGGTGGCGCTGGATTCCTAGATCTCGGTGCAGATCGCTATTTCATAGGTAACATGGAGCATTAATTAATATTACTACTTAGAGCAATCCTTTATCCAATAAATCCAATACTTTGATATGGTTCTAAAATAGATAGATTAGTTTCGAAGATCTTCCGATAAGCCAATTCATTTCTCTTAACCTGATTTCGAGCTCGTTGCACGTTAAGGTGCGGCTTCCATTTAAGTTTTGTGTCTAGAGTCATCTTTAGATATTTCGCTTCATTTGAGTATAGAATTTGTACCGAGTTAATGAATAAAGGTTTGTTGTTTATCTTTTTATAAGTTAAGTTGCTTTTTTATAACATTCGTTCTTAGACTCCTCAATTGTATTTCTTTAAGGATTGGTTGCAGCTTGCAACCTTTCATGCAGCAGTCTGTCAAATACCTTAGATATTATCGGCAATAGCGAAATAGGTCTGTATGATTTTTTATCATCCATTATGACTTCGGCCACTTTCCATTGCTTTGGAACGTATAAAATGCTCATGAAGGCGTTAATGATATAAAGTAGCTTGACCAACGCTTTCTTCGGCAGTGCTTTTAGAATTTCGCTAGTAATTTAGTCGTAGCCAGGAGCTTTTTTGTTCTTCAGATTTTTCATCGTTTGGCGAAGTTCAGCGATCAAAGCTTTCTTGTTGGTAATGTAACGAGGTACCCTTATGGCGATAAAGAAGTCGATGGGATCAGGTATTTTATTTCTGTCGAATGGCCAATATGTTGGCTTCCCCGTCGATTAGAAGATCACAGCGCATTTCGTACATGCGATACTGTGGACGAAAATAGCTCGACGCGATGCAATAATCTAAGTGCCTCAATTTTACGGAGACTGAGCTTATTTGCATGGAATGAATCCAGATCTAATTCTGGAGTGCTTATTTGCAGTTTGTTTGTTTTCGGAGTGCTTAATGCAGTTTTAGATCAAGAGAGAGGATTTCCGAAATCAGGCATATGTCTTTATTATTCTTCTGTAGAAACATTTTTTGCAAAAGGCCGTTTGCATTCCATGTACCTAATTATTTTGATCGACTTTCCCATATTCATGATTTTTTGTTATATGTCATCAGACCGAATCTGATGCGGCCGATTAGGCTCACTTTCACGTGACGCGATTTGAGCGTACGATCTTGGACCAACAAGTGTGGAATTTTCCGTTGAACTTGGACAAACGACTTTTCTAGTGCTGTTTAAATTTTTTTTAATGGATCCCGTACCCTTTTCCGATATAGGGGTTTTTGGTTTATAGGCTTTAGGAGGTTTTAGACTTGGACCCTTTTGTTAAATATTTTTCTTTGGAACTTCATGCCATTTTTTTTAACTCTATGGCGATTTCGCCAATAGGCACAATTGGCACAGACTGCGCGCTGGAGCCTGACTGCGGACATTGCAATCTGTCAAGAGATGTTCACCGGCGCATTTACCGCATCGCGGCTCTTTTTGGCAATACGCTTGCGTGCGTCGGAAACCTTGGCATTGCTTGCATTGAGGAACTAGTCTGTTGTCCTTCTGCTTGGGCTCGATTTTGACCTTAATGTTAAGGATTGCTTTTATTTTGTAAGTTTCGGCTATGTTCTCAGTTCTATCAAAAGATAGCATGAAAATTGGCAAAACGCGCCTTTTGCCGACGTTAACTTTCCATACGTTGTTCCAAAGTGATGTTAAGTTATATTTCTTCCCAAGAGTATTTTTAAGAATGTATCGCAACTTTCCGTAGTCCGCGATCCCAACAACATTATATTGCAAATGGTCGGCGGTTTTTATTTTTATCATTTTGTGCTAGCATTAAGCCATATTTCAGGTGAAACGATGCCATCATGCGGAAAAACCATAGGAGTTTTAAATTTATCATCTGTTTTATGTTTTCTAAGGATGGATCTTACAATTTGATCAAAAAGCTAGGCGGACTACAATCCGCTAAGACGAAAATAGAAAATATTTGTTATTGTTCATAAAAGGTTATGCAAAGTCATTATAAACCTTTTGGCTTTGAATGCCATCTTAAGGATTTCAATTTCAATTTATTTAATTTCATTAATTTGTACAGTTAAGATAATAGTCTCTTATGGTACCTACTTAGAGATAAAAAGATTCAGTTTGAGGAATATTTACAAATTACAACAGTTATGGGAAAAAATTAAGAGTTTGGGGTATAAACATATGTAAAGAAAGAAAAATTATCATGTTAAAAGAATCAATAAAATGATGGATAGGAAAAAAATGTATAAATTGTGGAAGTAAAAAGATAAAAAGTTAAGATAAGACAGTTTAGGAGAAGTAGTATACAGATAAGGCGGTTTTAAAGCTTGCAGTACTAGCAACACATTTTATATGCAACGGTTAGGCATTCCAAAACCCAACAGCCTGAATGAAGAAAAGTTGGGAAGGGTTTAAATAATTAAAGCGTTGAGTTAATATTAAATATCCTACTTGAACGTTAAAACTCCAGTTTCGAATACAAGTAGGAAGGCGATTTCGTTGTTATGATTCGGTGGAGGAACACTTTTTGATTTAAAATATTGTATGAGGCTGCATCCAAGAAACCTTAGTGAAAACTCAGAGATTCTGTGAAATTGGCGCGACGGGCGTAAACATATCTTACAGCATCGTTATAATCTACTTGCAGCTTGCGGAAGGACAGTGAGTCTAGGTTACTGTACACGACAGCTAGTTTGAAATTATAGGCATAATCAGTGTATGAACAAGCCTTCGATGGGTGTTCAACGGATTGTAGCTCGCTGAAGTCAAGAGCCTTTGGAGACATTCGGCCAATTACGTTAACATGGATTAAACCTAAAATTTTTGTGTTAATGGCTACACCTAAACAACATCAACCAGCTGAATCTATGCGCCAGGTGTCAGCTATATCAGGCACAGTATTAAACTGTATATATGTGATATTGGAATGACATGACACTTTTTCGGGTTGAAGACAAGTCCATTTTAAATCGCCCAGTTACTGATGGCACAAAGGTCCTCATTATGGCATGAAACTAGTTCAAATAACTTTTTAGGTGGTAGGGATAAATTCATTTGTACGTCATTAGCATAGAGATGAATGGATGCATGTTTTCATATTGTTGTCAAATCGTTAATATACAGGGTGTTTCAGTTAAGGTGTGACAACAAGCTAGGGCGTATAGGTTGGGTCGAGACAAGAAAAAAATTGTATGGAAGGTGGGGTCTGCCCCCCCCCCCCCCCCCCAACCCCTTCCCGTCTATCCGGGAGGGGGGCAATTTTTTCAAAACATGACTTAAAACAGAAAATAAATATTAACCTGTGAGTAAGTGCAACAGTGCGTATATACTAGCTTCGCGGTATACCCTCTTCCTATTCCTATCCTCCTTTCCATTCCTACTCTCCTTTCCATTCGTTTATTTTCTTGTTTTCCATCCCCGTCCCGTTACCATTTATGCATCATTATAAATAGAAAAGAAAATTCTTCCTTTTAAGTTTTTGTTCACTTTAAAAAAAGAAAGGGCGTGGCATGTCCAACCCCTTCAACTGAAAATCAATATTAGCATAGAACCAGCGATTAAGTGCTACAGTGTGTACGCAGAAGTTACAGTCCATAAAACGGACCGTTGAATACCCCATCCTATCCCACATTGTAAAATGCTGATGGCATAGTTATTTTTTGACATTTTATAAGTTATGCAAACTTTAAAAAGGGGCGTGGTCCAATTGCTCGTAATTACAAACTATTAAGTATAAGATATTCCCACTGATATTTCCAAGTTAAACTTAAATGTAATGTAAAATCGACCCCTAAAAGGTGGCGTGGCTTAAATTTTTATGTGAACGGAATCTGGACTGAAATCACATTTACCTATCCTGCTACTTTTTTTTTGTGTCATGCTTTCCTAAATTGGGCTCAGGGCCAGTCGAAATCAAGTTTTTCTGGAAAATTTTAGATTTTTCTTCAATTCTGCCTCCAAATGTCACGAAGAGAGTTCGCCTGCTGTTGCATGCCGCTACCCAAATGAAGAGGAAAAAGCAACTGTTCGCAGTGTTTACAAAATCTGGCTCAGTCTTCGTAAAAAGAACACCAACTGATAAAAGATTTCTTGTCGAAAGCTCCGACGATTTGCTCGCTGCTGCTGCTGCTGCTACTGCTGACGGACGTTATGAAGACATCGAATATCGACAGTATTTAGCATTTTTATTCTTTTTTTGCTACGTTACTTTTTAAATTTAGTTTATTTATTTTAATTTTTACTTTGTAAATTTTTCTTTTCCAATCATTTATATCTACTTCTAGAATGCTATTTTTTCTACCAATGCTTTCTCTCTTTTCTCTATTTTCTTCCTCATTGCTGTTTGAGGGCGTAATGTGTCTGATAGTTTGTTGTGCTTTTTGTGTTCTCTTATCTGAATATGGTTAATTATAATCGTAATGTTTTGCATCATAACCACGGTGCGGTTATCGATTCAACCTTATGTATGTTAAATGTTCTAACGCGATATAAGAATGGCTTTAATGTTTGCCATATTAATGCACGCAGTCTTAATCAGTTCAAGCGCGATTACTTTCGCTTTTTATTCACTAACTCGAATATAGATATAGTTTGTGTGAACGAGGCTTGGTTTAAACCAAACATTGGAAATGTGTTGTATAACTTTGAAGGTTATGAGTTATTTCGTAATGATAGGATAACTTCTACAATTGGGGGAGGGGTTGCAATTTATTGTAAATCGTCATTGAAGTGTGATGTGCTGTTGAAGTCTTCTAATACGGATATTGAATTTATCATTGCAGAAGTTCATGACGGAAATTTAAAATGCTTGGTTTGTTGTTGCTACAATCCTGAGCGAAGATTTTCTTGTGAGCCATTTTTTTCTGCTCTATCAGAGTTTGCGCCTAAATATGTAAATATTATTGTGTTAGGTGATTTTAATGTCGATTTGCTAAGGAATGACTCTCGTTCCCGTCTAATGTACGACTCTGCGTCCTCGAGTGGTCTTTCGGTTGTAAATATTTTGTATCCCACATGTTTTCGTCCTGACGCACCACCAAGTCTTCTCGATCTAGTGCTTGTTTCTGACTGTGCAGATGTCCTTCTTTGTGACCAGATTTGCTTAGGTGGTGTATTTGATCATGATATGCTACTGTGCACTTATGACATTGATTTTTCTCACCAGAATAGCTCAACGATTTTCGAATTTAAAGACCTTAATTCAATTGAAATTGATGCAATACGACTTGCTGCAGAAACGACAATACCCTGGTTTGATTGCAGACAGTATTCTGACCCTAAAGAGAAGATAAACAGCTTTCAATTGTGTGTTGCCCAGTTGTATGAAAATTTGGTGCCAACTAAAACTGTTTCTGTCCATAATAAAACCTGTCCTTGGTTTACGTCGGAAGTCGTAAGCGCACTAAGGGCCAGAAATAAGTTGTACAGTTAATGGAAGCAAAATCGTTCTTCATACAATTTAGCAGCTTACAAAAACTTGCGCAACATTGCAACTAGTATTGTTCGCAACTCAAAACGAAATTATTACTCCTCAAAGCTTAGTACGTCCTTGCCTCCCAAAGAATTGTGGAAAAATCTTCGACAAATTGGTCTCAGCAAAGGAGGAAACCAAAATTGGTCCTTAGATCCGAATGAGCTTAACGCTCATTTCGTTGATAATGCCATGGCAGATTCTTTGTTTGATTTTTCATCAAACACTGCAAGCCTTGTAGAGAGGGAAGCTGAGTTTGAATTCACAACGGAGAGTGAAGTTATTTCGATCATTGCGTCTATCAAATCAAATGCTTTAGGTGAAGATGGTATACCGCTTAAATTTTTGAAGATTCTCTTGCCCTATGTATTAAGTCATATAACACACATAATAAATTCATGCATTATGAAATCTATCTTTCCCCTCGCTTGGAAACATGCCAGAGTAATTCCGATTGCTAAAAAGTCTAACGCCAACACTGTCAACGATTACAGGCCCATCAGCATTTTACCATGTCTATCAAAAATTTTTGAGAGAGTACTGGCACGCCAAATCAAAGATCACTTAGCACGTAACTCCTTATTAAATCCTCTTTAATCAGGCTTTAGGGAAAGCCACAGTTGTTCGTCTGCTATGGTGAAGATTTTGGATGACGTCAGGCTAGAATTTGATAAAGGTTTTACAACTTTACTTTGTTTGTTGGATTTTTCAAAAGCGTTTGATAAAGTAAATCACAAAATACTTCTGTGGAAGCTTAAGAATCTTTTTGGTTTTAGCGTAAGAGCTGTGAATCTTTTGAAAAGTTATTTGACAGACCGTTTTCAAAAAGTCATTGTTGGAAATAAAGCATCATCATCTTTGCCTTTGTTGCAAGGTGTTCCTCAAGGGTCAATACAGGGTCCAATTTTGTTTTCAATGTTTATAAATGATCTTCCTCTTGTTTGCACCCACGTTTCTGTTCACTTGTATGCTGACGATGTCCAGTTGTACATTTCCTTGCCTATGAATCTACTAAATGTATTGACAGTTCGCTTAAATGAAGATTTATCAGCTATAAATGAGTGGGCTAACAGAAATGGAATGAATGTCTTGAAATCAGTTACAAGACATTCAATATACGCCATCCCATAGGATAGGAAGTATATTAAGTTTGTCACATAGTTTGTAACACGGTGAAATAATCCGAAGGAAAAGGAGAGAGCACGAGAAGCGCGCGGTTGAAGAGATAGAGAGATGTTACAACAGGAATGAGGTTAGAAAGTTTTACCAAAGGATCAAAAGGTCCTGCCAAGGATATAAACTCTGAACTGAAGCCTGTAAGGACCATCAAGGGAACATCGTTGTAGAATCGCAGTCGGTGGTGACGATTTGGAAAGACCACTTCTGCAGACTGAATAGCGGCGAGGACGAACCAAATACCGCTGTCAGGCAGAACGAACCATTCAACCCGGGCGAAGACGTTACCGACGAAGCATACGAACGATACCGCCCACCCGACCTGAAGGAGGTGAAAGTAGCTGTGTTTAAGCTCAAGTGTAACAAAGCAGCCGGAGCAGACGGCCCAGCTGCCGAACTTTTTAAATCCGCTGGCGATGAGCTGATTAGGAGCATGCACCAGCTCATCTGCAAGATATGGTCGGAAGAAAGCATGCCCGACGAATGGAATTTCAGCATTGTTTGCCCGATCCTGAAGAAAGGAGACCCTCTGAGTTGTGGCAACTACAGAGGCATTAGTCTTCTTAACATCGCATACAAGATCTTTTCTGCTGTACTGTGTGAACGCCTGAAGCCGTTTGCCAACAATCTGATAGGCACATATCAGTGTGGCTTTAGGCCAGGGAAGTCCACCATCGATCAAATATTCACACTGCGGCAGATCTTGGAGAAAACCCAGGAATTCCAAATCGATACACACACCCCCCTTCATCGATTTCAAGGCCGCGTATGACAGCATCAGGATGACGATGGAAAACCCACGCTGTTCCGTCAAGGTCGGCAAAGACCTCACCGCCCCTTTGATGTCAAAAAAGGATTTAGACAAGGCGACGCGCTGTCATGCGACTTCTTTAACATCACACTTGAGAGAATTGTGCAGAACTCTCGCACCAACACCAGAGGTACAATCTTTCAAAAGTCCGTTCAACTACTCGCATACGCAGACGACATTGACATAATCGGTAGAACAAAGCGTGATGTCAGTGAAGCCTTCGTGAGTATTGGGACGGAAGCGGCGAATATGGGCTTAGCAGTCAATGAGGGCAAAATCAAGTATATGCTGTCATCAAGAAAATCAACACCGACATCTTGGACAAAACATCACCATCGACAGCTATAATTTTGAGGTAGTAAGGGACTTTGCCCCCAGGTAGACAAATGTCATTGTCTGTATTGATAACTTCCGCTATCAATTCAGACAATGACACCAGCGCTGAAATCAAACGAAGGATAACTCTTGCCAATCGCTGTTTCTTTGGGCTAAGGAGGCAATTGAGTAGCAAAGCCCTCTCTCGAGAAACTAAAGTGTCCATGTATAAGACCGTCATCATCCCAGTCCTGCTCTACGGTGCAGAAGCATGGACCCTGTCAAAGGTGGATGAAAACACTTTAGGCTGCTTCGAGAGAAAAATTCTTCGGACGATTTACGGTCCCGTCTGCATAGACGGAGAGTGGAGGAGGAGATATAACATCGAACTATACGGGCTGGTCAGCAATACCGACCTAGCCAAAAGAGTCAAAACACAACGTCTACATTGGCTGGGTCATCTAGAGCGGATGGACACCAACGCCCCGGCCCGGAAAATCTTCGAATCCACACCGCAGGAACGTCGCGGTAGAGGAGCACCGAGACTCAGGTGGCGCACGCAAGTGGAAGGGGACCTCAGCCAACTTCGCGTGCGAAACTGGAGACGGCTAGCTAGAAACAGAGCTGGCTGGCGAAGCTTGTTGGCTGAAGCCCAGGTCCACCCCGGACTGTAGTGCCACCTTTAGTAAGTAAGAAATAATAATGGTAGACCCCCAAGACCTCAGGGGCATATGATCGATTCCGAATTCTGAATCGCATGAGCCATGTCCGTCCGTCTGTATGTCACGTGTTTTTAGGCCTTAAGTTTTGAGCTAGGGTGCTGTTGCAATGTCTGCTTAGTCGATTACTAAGTTTGCGAGCAAAGTTTGTATCTCGTCAGTTACGGTGGCGCTGGATTCCTAGATCTCGGTGCAGATCGCTATTTCATAGGTAACATGGAGCATTAATTAATATTACTACTTAGAGCAATCCTTTATCCAATAAATCCAATACTTTGATATGGTTCTAAAATAGATAGATTAGTTTCGAAGATCTTCCGATAAGCCAATTCATTTCTCTTAACCTGATTTCCTGAGTTAATGAATAAAGGTTTGTTGTTTATCTTTTTATAAGTTAAGTTGCTTTTTTATAACATTCGTTCTTAGACTCCTCAATTGTATTTCTTTAAGGATTGGTTGCAGCTTGCAACCTTTCATGCAGCAGTCTGTCAAATACCTTAGATATTATCGGCAATAGCGAAATAGGTCTGTATGATTTTTTATCATCCATTATGACTTCGGCCACTTTCCATTGCTTTGGAACGTATAAAATGCTCATGAAGGCGTTAATGATATAAAGTAGCTTGACCAACGCTTTCTTCGGCAGTGCTTTTAGAATTTCGCTAGTAATTTAGTCGTAGCCAGGAGCTTTTTTGTTCTTCAGATTTTTCATCGTTTGGCGAAGTTGAGCGATCAAAGCTTTCTTGCTCATGAAGGCGTTAATGATATAAAGTAGCTTGACCAACGCTTTCTTCGGTAGTGCTTTTAGAATTTCGCTAGTAATTAAGTCGTAGCCAGGGGCTTTTTTGTTCTTCAAATTTTTCGTCGTTTGGCGAAGTTCAGCGATCAAAGCTTTCTTGTTGGTAATGTAACGAGGTACCCTTATGGCGATAAAGAAGTCGATGGGATCAGGTATTTTATTTCTGTCGAATGGCCAATATGTTGGCTTCCCCGTCGATTAGAAGATCACAGCGCATTTCGTACATGCGATACTGTGGACGAAAATAGCTCGACGCGATGCAATAATCTAAGTGCCTCAATTTTACGGAGACTGAGCTTATTTGCATGGAATGAATCCAGATCTAATTCTGGAGTGCTTATTTGCAGTTTGTTTGTTTTCGGAGTGCTTAATGCAGTTTTAGATCAAGAGAGAGGATTTCCGAAATCAGGCATATGTCTTTATTATTCTTCTGTAGAAACATTTTTTGCAAAAGGCCGTTTGCATTCCATGTACCTAATTATTTTGATCGACTTTCCCATATTCATGATTTTTTGTTATATGTCATCAGACCGAATCTGATGCGGCCGATTAGGCTCACTTTCACGTGACGCGATTTGAGCGTACGATCTTGGACCAACAAGTGTGGAATTTTCCGTTGAACTTGGACAAACGACTTTTCTAGTGCTGTTTAAATTTTTTTTAATCGATCCCGTGCCCTTTTCCGATATAGGGGTTTTTGGTTTATAGGCTTAAGGAGGTTTTAGGCTTGGACCCTTTTGTTCAATATTTTTCTTTGGAACTTCATGCCATTTTTTTAACTCTATGGCGATTTCGCCAATAGGCACAATTGGCACAGACTGCGCGCTGGAGCCTGACTGCGGACATTGCAATCTGTCAAGAGATGTTCACCGGCGCATTTACCGCATCGCGGCTCTTTTTGGCAATACGCTTGCGTGCGTCGGAAACCTTGGCATTGCTTGCATTGAGGAACTAGTCTGTTGTCCTTCTGCTTGGGCTCGATTTTGACCTTAATGTTAAGGATTGCTTTTATTTTGTAAGTTTCGGCTATGTTCTCAGTTCTATCAAAAGATAGCATGAAAATTGGCAAAACGCGCCTTTTGCCGACGTTAACTTTCCATACGTTGTTCCAAAGTGATGTTAAGTTATATTTCTTCCCAAGAGTATTTTTAAGAATGTATCGCAACTTTCCGTAGTCCGCGATCCCAACAACATTATATTGCAAATGGTCGGCGGTTTTTATTTTTATCATTTTGTGCTAGCATTAAGCCATATTTCAGGTGAAACGATGCCATCATGCGGAAAAACCATAGGAGTTTTAAATTTATCATCTGTTTTATGTTTTCTAAGGATGGATCTTACAATTTGATCAAAAAGCTAGGCGGGCTACAATCCGCTCAGACGAAAATAGAAAATATTTGTTATTGTTCATAAAAGGTTATGCAAAGTCATTATAAACCTTTTGGCTTTGAATGCCATCTTAAGGATTTCAATTTCAATTTATTTAATTTCATTAATTTGTACAGTTAAGATAATAGTCTCTTATGGTACCTACTTAGAGATAAAAAGATTCAGTTTGAGGAATATTTTTCAAATTACAACAGTTATGGGAAAAAATTAAGTTTGGGGTATAAACATATGTAAAGAAAGAAAAATTATCATGTTAAAAGAACCAATAAAACGATGGATAGGAAAAAAATGTATAAATTGTGGAAGTAAAAAGATAAAAAGTTAAGATAAGACAGTTTAGGAGAAGTAGTATACAGATAAGGCGGTTTTAAAGCTTGCAGTACTAGCAACACATTTTATATGCAACGGTTAGGCATTCCAAAACCTAACAGCCTGAATAAAGAAAAGTTGGGAAGAGTTTAAATAATTAAAGCGTTGAGTTAATATTAAATATCCTACTTGAACGTTAAAACTCCAGTTTCGAATACAAGTAGGAAGGCGATTTCGTTGTTATGATTCGGTGGAGGAACACTTTTTGATTTAAAATATTGTATGAGGCTGCATCCAAGAAACCTTAGTGAAAACTCAGAGATTCTGTGAAATTGGCGCGACGGGCGTAAACATATCTTACAGCATCGTTATAATCTACTTGCAGCTTGCGGAAGGACAGTGAGTCTAGGTTACTGTACACGACAGCTAGTTTGAAATTATAGGCATAATCAGTGTATGAACAAGCCTTCGATGGGTGTTCAACGGATTGTAGCTCGCTGAAGTCAAGAGCCTTTGGAGACATTCGGCCAATAACGTTAACATGGATTAAACCTAAAATTTTTGTGTTAATGGCACCTAAACAACATCAACCAGCTGAATCTATGCGCCAGGTGTCAGCTATATCAGGCACAGTATTAAACTGTATATATGTGATATTGGAATGACATGACACTTTTTCGGGTTGAAGACAAGTCCATTTTAAATCGCCCAGTTACTGATGGCACAAAGGTCCTCATTATGGCATGAAACTAGTTCAAATAACTTTTTAGGTGGTAGGGATAAATTCATTTGTACGTCATTAGCATAGAGATGAATGGATGCATGTTTTCATATTGTTGTCAAATCGTTAATATACAGGGTGTTTCAGTTAAGGTGTGACAACAAGCTAGGGCGTATAGGTTGGGTCGAGACAAGAAAAAAATTGTATGGAAGGTGGGGTCTGCCCCCCCCCCCCCCTCCAACCCCTTCCCGTCTATCCGGGAGGGGGGCAATTTTTTCAAAACATGACTTAAAACAGAAAATAAATATTAACCTGTGAGTAAGTGCAACAGTGCGTATATACTAGCTTCGCGGTATACCCTCTTCCTATTCCTATTCTCCTTTCCATTCCTACTCTCCTTTCCATTCGTTTATTTTCTTGTTTTCCATCCCCGTCCCGTTACCATTTATGCATCATTATAAATAGAAAAGAAAATTCTTCCTTTTAAGTTTTTGTTCACTTTAAAAAAAGAAAGGGCGTGGCATGTCCAACCCCTTCAACTGAAAATCAATATTAGCATAGAACCAGCGAGTAAGTGCTACAGTGTGTACGCAGAAGTTACAGTCCATAAAACGGACCGTTGAATACCCCATCCTATCCCACATTGTAAAATGCTGATGGCATAGTTATTTTTTGAAATTTTATAAGTTATGCAAACTTTAAAAAGGGCGTGGTCCAATCGCTCGTAATTACAAACTATTAAGTATAAGATATTCCCACTGATATTTCCAAGTTAAACTTAAATGTAATGTAAATTCGACCCCTAAAAGGTGGCGTGGCTTAAATTTTTATGTGAACGGAATCTGGACTGAAATCACATTTACCTATCCTGCTACTTTTTTTTTGTGTCATGCTTTCCTAAATTGGGCTCAGGGCCAGTCGAAATCAAGTTTTTCTGGAAAATTTTAGATTTTTCTTCAATTCTGCCTCCAAATGTCACGAAGAGAGTTCGCCTGCTTTTGCATACCGCTACCCAAATGAAGAGGAAAAAGCAACTGTTCGCAGTGTTTACAAAATCTGGCTCAGTCTTCGTAAAAAGAACACCAACTGATAAAAGATTTCTTGTCGAAAGCTCCGACGATTTGCTCGCTGCTGCTGCTGCTGCTACTGCTGACGGACGTTATGAAGACATCGATATCGACAGTATTTAGCATTTTTATTCTTTTTTTGCTACGTTACTTTTTAAATTTAGTTTATTTATTTTAATTTTTACTTTGTAAATTTTTCTTTTCCAATCATTTATATCTACTTCTAGAATGCTATTTTTTCTACCAATGCTTTCTCTCTTTTCTCTATTTTCTTCCTCATTGCTGTTTGAGGGCGTAATGTGTCTGATAGTTTGTTGTGCTTTTTGTGTTCTCTTATCTGAATATGGTTAATTATAATCGTAATGTTTTGCATCATAACCACGGTGCGGTTATCGATTCAACCTTATGTATGTTAAATGTTCTAACGCGATATAAGAATGGCTTTAATGTTTGCCATATTAATGCACGCAGTCTTAATCAGTTCAAGCGCGATTACTTTCGCTTTTTATTCACTAACTCGAATATAGATATAGTTTGTGTGAACGAGGCTTGGTTTAAACCAAACATTGGAAATGTGTTGTATAACTTTGAAGGTTATGAGTTATTTCGTAATGATAGGATAACTTCTACAATTGGGGGAGGGGTTGCAATTTATTGTAAATCGTCATTGAAGTGTGATGTGCTGTTGAAGTCTTCTAATACGGATATTGAATTTATCATTGCAGAAGTTCATGACGGAAATTTAAAATGCTTGGTTTGTTGTTGCTACAATCCTGAGCGAAGATTTTCTTGTGAGCCATTTTTTTCTGCTCTATCAGAGTTTGCGACTAAATATGTAAATATTATTGTGTTAGGTGATTTTAATGTCGATTTGCTAAGGAATGACTCTCGTTCCCGTCTAATGTACGACTCTGCGTCCTCGAGTGGTCTTTCGGTTGTAAATATTTTGTATCCCACATGTTTTCGTCCTGACGCACCACCAAGTCTTCTCGATCTAGTGCTTGTTTCTGACTGTGCAGATGTCCTTCTTTGTGACCAGATTTGCTTAGGTGGTGTATTTGATCATGATATGCTACTGTGCACTTATGACATTGATTTTTCTCACCAGAATAGCTCAACGATTTTCGAATTTAAAGACCTTAATTCAATTGAAATTGATGCAATACGACTTGCTGCAGAAACGACAATACCCTGGTTTGATTGCAGACAGTATTCTGACCCTAAAGAGAAGATAAACAGCTTTCAATTGTGTGTTGCCCAGTTGTATGAAAATTTGGTGCCAACTAAAACTGTTTCTGTCCATAATAAAACCTGTCCTTGGTTTACGTCGGAAGTCGTAAGCGCACTAAGGGCCAGAAATAAGTTGTACAGTTAATGGAAGCAAAATCGTTCTTCATACAATTTAGCAGCTTACAAAAACTTGCGCAACATTGCAACTAGTATTGTTCGCAACTCAAAACGAAATTATTACTCCTCAAAGCTTAGTACGTCCTTGCCTCCCAAAGAATTGTGGAAAAATCTTCGACAAATTGGTCTCAGCAAAGGAGGAAACCAAAATTTCTCCTTAGATCCGAATGAGCTTAACGCTCATTTCGTTGATAATGCCATGGCAGATTCTTTGTTTGATTTTTCATCAAACACTGCAAGCCTTGTAGAGAGGGAAGCTGAGTTTGAATTCACAACGGAGAGTGAAGTTATTTCGATCATTGCGTCTATCAAATCAAATGCTTTAGGTGAAGATGGTATACCGCTTAAATTTTTGAAGATTCTCTTGCCCCATGTATTAACTCATATAACACACATAATAAATTCATGCATTATGAAATCTACCTTTCCCCTCGCTTTGAAACATGCCAGAGTAATTCCGATTGCTAAAAAGTCTAACGCCAACACTGTCAACGATTACAGCCCCATCAGCATTTTACCATGTCTATCTAAAATTTTTGAGAGAGTGCTGGCACGCCAAATCAAAGATCACTTAGCACGTAACTCCTTATTAAATCCTCTTCAATCAGGCTTTAGGGAAAGCCACAGTTGTTCGTCTGCTATGGTGAAGATTTTGGATGACGTCAGGCTAGAATTTGATAAAGGTTTTACAACTTTACTTTGTTTGTTGGATTTTTCAAAAGCGTTTGATAAAGTAAATCACAAAATACTTCTGTGGAAGCTTAAGAATCTTTTTGGTTTTAGCGTAAGAGCTGTGAATCTTTTGAAAAGTTATTTGACAGACCGTTTTCAAAAAGTCATTGTTGGAAATAAAGCATCATCATCTTTGCCTTTGTTGCAAGGTGTTCCTCAAGGGTCAATACAGGGTCCAATTTTGTTTTCAATGTTTATAAATGATCTTCCTCTTGTTTGCACCCACGTTTCTGTTCACTTGTATGCTGACGATGTCCAGTTGTACATTTCCTTGCCTATGAATCTACTAAATGTATTGACAGTTCGCTTAATTAAAGATTTATCAGCTATAAATGAGTGGGCTAACAGAAATGGGCTGCATCTAAATCCATCCAAATGCCAGGTATTGCCTATTTCAAAAAGGTATTTCAATTCATGCCTTATACCCGATTTGTATGTGTCAGGCTCTAAATTGGCCATAGTAGAGTCTGTAACCACCCTACGCATCGTATTAAACGCGGTCTCTCATGCTTTAATCACGCAAATTATGTCATAGGACGTATCTATGGTTGCTTGCGAATTCTTTGGTTGACTGCGAATTTTACTCCTCTTGAAACTCGTAAGCGACTAGTTCAAATGCTTATTATCCCTATAATAACATATGCCGATGTTGTTTATAGCAGTCTTGATTCTGTTTCTAGAAACAAGCTACAAGTAGCTTTCAACGATTCAGTGCGGTACATACATGGGTTAGGCAGATACGAACATATATCGAGATATGCGAATGATCTTCTGGGTTGTACATTACAGCAGTATATGCAAATAAGAAATTGTATATTTATGCACAAGCTTATAACGACCAGAAAACCAAATTATCTATATTCGAAGCTCGATTTTTCTCATTCTCGTCGAACATTTAACATTAACTTGCCATTGTTTAATTATCTCAATTCTTCAAGGTTGTTTTTTATTCATGCCGTTAGGTTGTGGAACTCACTACCCTTACATATTAAGGGGATAAATAGTGCTACAAACTTTAAAGCCGCGTTACATAATCACTTTTCTCTCCAACAGCAATAATCTTTACCTTACTTCTTTCAACTGTTTTTCTATATTTCTTGCCTTTGTCTTACTTTCCTACCTCCTCTTATTTTTATTATTAGTAAATATTTACATTATATTTTTAAATTTTAATTTTTAATATTTAATTATTTTTTATTGTGAATAATTATTTTGTTTTAATTACCAATTACTATGTTACCAATTACTATGTTGTTCACTTAGTACTATAAGAGACTCAAGTCTTAATGTACATACCAATTTTATATTAATAAACTAAACTAAACTAAATGTGGGCGTGGTCCAAAGTTTTGTATAAACAAAATGTGGAACTAAGCGTTTTCTACATAAAATACTCAGCAATTTTTTTTTTGTCAATTCGATCAAAAATATTGAGTAAACTGCATTTGAAAATTTACCATTAAAATAGATGCCACGCCCAATAGAGGAGGTTTACCAATTAAATTTTTCTTTTTTGTGTTTACATTCATTAGGAGATGCTAAATGTCGAATTTCGACCTCTTAGAACGACTTACAGTTTTGAAAACTCTGGAGAAAACTTTTATTTCTTATTCTATACTTAGTAAAGCTAAAAAGCAGTCGGAATCCATGTTTTTTTCTGCAAATTTATAGGTTTTTATGGAATTGTGCCTCTAAATATAGGTGTAGCCCAAAAGAACCAAATGTAGAATTTATTATTTTGTACATAATATATTAAATACAAATTTTTCGATTTAGAGCGAAAATATTGAATATTATATAATATTGCATTTGAACAATTACTCATTAATTCGATGCCAAAAATGTAATTTTTTGGGTAAAATTCAACAATTTCGTAATATCAACCCTGAACATGGGCGTGGCCAAAAACTTTGAAGGAACGAAATCTAGTATAGAACACGTTGAAGCTAATGTGCTAAATTTTATTTCTAATTATACCCCATCCCATAGGTTAGGAGGTATATTAAGTTTGATTCATAGTTTGTAACATGAAGAAATAATCACCGTTGACCGCCAAGACCTTAAGGGCATATGATCGAAACCGAATGGTTAGTCGAATGAGCCATGTCCCTCCGTGCGTCCGTCCGTCCGTCCGTGTGTCGGTAGTTTTTAGGCCTTAAATTTTGAGCTAGGGACTTGAAACTTAATATCTGTTCTTTCTAGGACCCGAAGCAGTACAAGTGTAAACATTTTCTAAATCCGCCCACTGACACGCCCACTTTACATAATAGCATGAAAATTGAAAGCTAAAATTTAGTACGCGTTATCGCCGCGTAAGTGTGTTGTGATTGACGTTTCAAAACAAGGCAAAAACCGCCCCCTTTTGGCCTTTTGGGCGTGGTCATATTTCATTTGCATTTTATTAAGCATTTTTAATTTGATATATTTTCTTTGAATCCAAAAAACTTGCGCTATAAAATGTTCAGATATGTGTGAAAGCTATCAACTGAAATGAATAAATTTTTGCCTAGCCCACTTTTGGGGGCGTTTTTAAATATAAACCAAATTTTTAAGGGAAAATGCAATCAACACGTGTATATCACTTCTGATAAAAAATATAAACAAAAAAACGATTTAATTGAAAAGGGGTGGATGCCACGCCCCTTTTTTAGGGAGAAGATTCTTTAACTGAGAAATTCTAAATTCAGTTGGAGTTAATAGAAACTGAAATTTAACAACCAAGATTTATGACACAATTCTGAGCTTAAAAGTGGTCAATTTTGATGGGGTATCCAACGATTCGCCTAAGCAGATTGTAAACCTCCCACTAGTTCTTACTTAAGTTAGGCTAAAAAGGAGTCGAAATCCATGTTTTCTGGAAAATTAGAGGTTTTTCTTAAATTCTGCCTCCAAATGTGGGCATGGCCCAAAAATTTGTATGAAAGAAATTAAAAAAAAGTGCATTCTACGTAATATATTAAGTAAAATTTTTTCGATTTGGAACGAAAATATTGAATAAATTGCATGTGAAAGATTACATTTTCAATCGATGCCGCGGCCACAAGGTGCGGTCTGCGGACTTTAATTTTACTTTTTATGACTTGTTATCATAAGAGGATGCTAAATAATAAATTTCAGCTTTTCACGACGGCTTACAGTCTTGTAAGCACCGGAGGTTGTTGCACATTTAGACCGATTGTGGGCGTGCCTATGGGCGGATTTAAATTTTAACATTTGTGTTGCTTAGGATGACAGAGAGCTTACGTACAAAATTTCAGCTTCCTAGCTCAAAATGTAAGGCCTAAAAATTGGTGACATACGGATGGACAGACGGACGGACGGATATGGCTTATTCGACTCAGAATTTGGTCTCGATCATATGCCGGGTTTTTTTTCAATTTAGAATGAATTTCCCGAGAAATCAGGTTTTCAAAGATTTCAGATGTTGAAAGTGGGCATGTTCAATAGCGTGGGTGGTCCAATTTTTGTCTTTTTAAAGGTTTCTGGTCGATATTGCTCTCCACCAAAATTTGAGTTCATATGTTTTATCTATCTTGACCAAAAGGCATTTTGAAATAAAATGTAAATTTGAGGTTGTCTGACATTCAAGCCAATTGTGGGCGTGGCTGTGGATGGGTCTTCTCAATTTTCATACTTTTTCTGTACAAAATGAGAACCAAGCAACGCTGCAAGTTTCAGTTTCCTAGCTCAATTTTAAGGACCTCAAAACTGCGGACAGACGGACGGAGGGACGGACATGGCTTAATCGACTTACCTCTTGGTCTCGATCATATCTCTAAAAGATCTTAGTGGTCGACGGTGATTATTTCACTGTGTTACAAACTATGCATCAAAATTAATATACCCTCGGTCGGGTATAAAAACAATGGTAACACTGACATTTAGATATACCTTTTTGTAAAGCCAGAAATCTTTTCTTTTACTTTGCTTTTAAAAAAAGCTGTTTTAGGGTTACAGTTTTTGAAAACATAATTTTTAAACTCAAATTTTTGAAAAAAAAGAGAAAAAATTTTAGGTTAATTTTTTCTAATTATTATGTTATTAAGTGCCGTTTTTAATGCTCCTTTAAATAAGTTATTAAAAACAGAAAACAGCATGCTCATGTTATTTCTTATTTGCTTTTTGAACAACTTTTCTCTGAGTTCTTAATTTTAATTAAAATTTTAAAATTAATTTTTCAAACACAACATTAAAGCAGCTTTATTTAAAAGCAAAATTAAGGAATAGATTTCTCGCTTTACAAAAAGGTATATCTTGAAAGTGTCAGTATTACCATTGCTTTTTAATATCTTTTGTTCTGTTTTAAGTCATATTTTTAGAAAATCGCCCGTCCCGGCTTAACTAACGGTGGGGGGGGGGGGTTACCCCGTAACATTTTTTTTGTCTCGACCCAACCTATATGCGCTAGCTTTTTGTTACACCTCTACTGAAACACCCTGTATGTACAGATCAGACACCCAAGGTGCCTTTTTTTTGGCGAATTCCCAGTGCAATTTTTGAACCGAACTTAAGCCTGCATAAAACCTTGAAATCCCCCCATAATGTAGAGATTGCCTGCATTTCGGCACTCTTATTACCCATTGGCATATGCAAGTAGGCCTCTTTGATATCCAAAGCGGTTATCAGAGGAAGCCACCACTTCCCTCCGCGCATAGACGTAGTAAATAGATCTTCTGCATCTGCAATCACCGCATGAAATTTCTCAACATCTTGTTGATCGTAATCCAATAATCGGCCCATAAACGAGTCGACCCATCTTTCTTGACGATCGGTACTACTGGTGTTCTCTATCCCCATTCACTTTAACCGGCTGATCTCCCTTTTCATTTTCTGTCGAAGCACATAATTATACTTTCTGAGCAGCAATGTATATAAGTTTAAGTATTGCTATGTAAAAACAATGTGGCTTCAAAATTATTAATCGTGCCTATGCTTGTTTTAAAAACGTCCGCATATTTTGAAGTCAGATCCTGCAGTAACTTATCTTTGGGGAAGTCTTCACTTACTTGATGTAGTTCAGGGAGTTGCACATTAAAAAACTTTGGCCGCTCTCTCCCAAAAAGGGCATCTACTTTACCTGGCATTATGTAGATGCTTGCATTTTCTTGCCTCGCTCCGTATTGCACGCATAAATAGAGTGGCGCAACAGCTCCAGCTGAACCAGGGGCAACTTCTCAACAATGTATGCTGTGTGCATTGATTTTCGTCACATACAAGGGGACCTACAGTTATTTGTCGAATCCGAACGGCACTTTGAGAAGTTTTTCAAGACAAATGATACTCTCGGAGGGCTTGTCAGACCCTCGCGGAGGTGGGGACCGTCAAAAGAACAAGTCTTTTTTTTTCAGGTGACGATGACAGGATTCAAACCCAGACCTCCGGCGTAGTTAGTACACACACTAACCACGGCACCCCACTCCGTATTGCACGTGCACAGTAGAATATCCCATTGGGCTTATAACAAATTCCACAAATTCCTGATTGATAAGACATCGAAGGTACCGCCGCTCCCTGCCTAGTTGCAGCTATTTTTCCACTCCAACAAGGTATACCTCGAGCATTATTTTCTTCGGATTAGTACTATTTTCCGGGAGATTAGCAGCGCAAAATTTTTTATATAAAAGCATTTATAATACCTATTCTTCTTCGCTGTCTGATGACAGCTGTTGTAGTAGCTGATTTTGGTTATTTGTTGTTCTATCTCTATAGTTTGATCTACGTTTCTGTTGTGAGCCAGATCTCCCGTTCATACATATCCGTGCTAAATGGCAATTTGACCACACTTGTGGCAATTTGAACAAACCGTTCGAATGTGTTTGCACACATTGGGTAGGTAATTTTGATCACCGCAACGAAAACACGTGAACTTGGATTGAGATGGCTTACCTGGCTTATCTTTGGATTGAACTCTGAACTCCCTTATCTCGCTCGTGTTGGTTTTCTGCTGATGTTCATGTTCAAGTCTATTTTGGCACCTGAATGAAGAATTCGCTTGTAGGTTTTAAATCTCTTTCGAGTCTTCTAAGTTTCAAGTTCTCCTAGAGAAATCGAGCTCAGGCACAATTGTATTGGGTGGCGCGTAGCTGAAAGTATGAAGACAATCCTCCGTTGATAGTTCTGTTTTAAAACGAGCAGCTGGCGTATTAGCTTTGATAGCTGTCTTCAAACTCCGAAAGCTCCCACCCACTTCCTGGACATTGTTCCAAAATTTCTTGGAGTGCTGTAGTTTTGTTGCAAGACTTTTGAAGATTTTTTTTTTCTGGAAGCAAAGCTGCTTAAATTCCTGGTTAACACGCAGGTACATCATTTTGAAAGCATCAGAGCCAGTGGCTCTGAAAAGTTTAACTGCGGAAATAGTCAGAGAATCCAACGAGGGCAATTTTTATTAAGCAGTAATAACGGTTTAATTACAGTTTGAAATTTCATGGGAAAATGGATTAAAGATTTTTCAATACTTTTTTTTAAGAAGATAAGCAGGCATGAACAAGAAAAGCGAAACTTAAGTAAAGAAGATACCAAACTTTAATGAAAAACTCAAAGGTTTTCAAAATATTGAAAAGTTTTTGAGAAATAAAGAGTTGCAAATGGGTGACGTTTTTCAAAGTGTTTGAGGCCATCTCTAAAACCGCTAAGTGCACAAGACAATATTGAACACACGTATAGAGCAATACAAAGTTAACCAAATGCTTAAGTCATATTTTTCAGAAAAACTTTTAATACTGCCGTTTTAACGCATATTCGAAAAAAATCGTGAAAATACATGAAAAACCGTGTGCCTCCCCCCACCCCCCCTCCCCCCTTTTCCCAAGTCCTGTTTAGACGAATCATATGAAAAAACTCACACGTATCAGAACTTGTTCAACATTTTAAGGAAAATTATGGTTAATTTTAAAATTTCTATACCTTCCGAGATTTAATTCGAAAGCAGAAAAGCATTTTCAAACATTTTTTTTAATCTTCTAGTAACTTAACGGCAAAAGCGATTTTGTATAAAGGAAAAAAAAATTGTTGAATTGCCGTTTTTAACCTACGTTTTTCGAAGCCTATTTAAATTTTTAAAGTGGACATTTTTTAACCGTTTTCGCAAAACCCGGTGGCCGTAGAATTAAAAAAAACATCTAATGCTAGGGCAGATAATTGCGCTATTGGAAAAGGGGTAAAGGGAACTGAAAAAAATAGTTAGTTGTTGTATGGATCTAAAATTTATAAAATTATAAAATATGTATGTCTCCCCCTCTAGCTCCCAAACGGTATAAAGTATAGCTTAAAAATAATAATCGGACATAGTCCATTTTTTAAGATTTCATGTATGTAATAGCCCATTTACAGTCATTTTAGCCCCAATCTGCGGAAAAATTCCTAGTGAGCTGGACTTTTGTGTACACCTTTATTACGTTGTTATGAAGATGTAAAAAATCGACATTAATATCGTGGCGGCTAAAAAAGTTATAAAGGTCCAAAGGTCACGAAAATCAGTTTTTCGCAAATCTCTCGCGACCTACTGCTCAAAGTCTAAAAAGTCATAATAAAAATTGTTCGCCGTGAAATTATCTACAAAAAATGTCTAATACATTTTCCTGCAAGAATTACCATTTTCAGAGTAAAGCGCTTAGAAAGCAACTGGCTAGTATGCGCTGACATACAGTATTGTATACGAATTGTTTTTAAAGAGTGAATATTTTTTTATTTGAATACCTGAGTTTCTTTATTTGAAAAATAAGGAAAAAGATTAGCTTTAGTATAACTATAATTTTTTTTTTGTCATTCTTTGTGGATATCTTAAGTTTCTATATTATCAACATTTGCTGGTAAAACGTCGAGTGGACTTATTCCTATATTGAAATAACCATCTTCCTCATATTCATCATTGGTTAACTCTGCGTTTAAGCATGACGGGCCACGGCAATGTCCACAAACTTTTTAACATATTAATCCAAGTTTTTTGCATACACATTTGCCGCCACAAACTTTTGTACAATTACAAAAGATTGTTTTCAGTAGATCTTCGGGTGCTGGTGGCAATAAAGTGGTTATTGGCTGTAGTAGATTATTTTTTAACTCCCCACCCCACTGTTCTGGATCAATTTCTCTTCCTAGTAAGGTTTGTATTTGATAATACACTCTACCAATATGCTGTTAAGCTGCTGAAGAATTAGGTGGTAATAAAGGAAATTTCACATCTGTACTTTCTCTTGTTAGTTAAGCAAAGCTATTGTATCTGTAATTATCTAAAGAATGTTTGAATTGCGGAGCACCATACATTGCTAGTAGAAAATGTATCCCAGCATTAACAATGACATTCCGAGAGCAATTTTCTTGTTGAAATATTTCTGCAGAATTTTTTAAATCAGGTCTTTTTTCAAACATCTTCATGACTTTAATTTTTCCTTTCCCAAAAAGTGGTAAAGTTGTAACATCTGGTAATGGCATGTAGAAACAGAATGTTTTTCTTGCATTGTGGATACATGTTGAGGCTATCAGTCGAGTATGTTTTTGTTTCAACATTTTTTTTTCCTGGTTTTTTTAAAAAAATGGACGTAGGCTGATCAAGAATTTGTGTGCGTGCTATGAGAAGTACCATTAGATTTGTGTCTTCGCAACGATAGTTGTAGTATTATTTATTGACTTTTCAATCGCTGATTCAACTATTAAGACGTCAGCATCATCACGTGATTGTCTTGTAGCAATTCCAACTTCTGAAAAAGCATTTCAATTAATTTTCTTATGTTAAATCTATTAGATAAGAATTTTTCTTGACTGATAGGAACTTCCATCGATTCATTGAATTGCACTTCACAAGATCTAGAAATGGCAGCAGTTCGTCTAAGTTGTTCCATCGCTTTAATATTTTTACTGCTATCAGTGTAACCATCAAATATGACAACAGTATTTGTACCGAAATTATTTGATAAATAATTAATTGCTATATTTGTTAGTGATAATATTAAATGTATCGTTTTTTTGCCATACGATACGATGCATAAGAAAGCCACCATCAATTATGTACAGTAGCCGAAATAAGTATGAAGACACTCATTGTCACACTGTTCAATTTGACGTGGAGGCTGAACGCCTGAACATATGCAAACATAATGTTCCCCAAATTTGTAGGTTAATCTATCCTCTCACAAACAAAACCAAAATGGTACCGTTATCTACAATAGAATTTCAGAAACAGATGATTCGTGATAATGAACTAAAAAAGCAGCTCAAAAAACTACGAAATAAGTATACCTCCCTTAAGATATTTCAATTTTGTTGCAAGTTTTTCTGATTTTTTTTTTAGTTTTAAGTGTGTTAAAATATTAAAATGGTATTTTTCAAGTTCCCCTGCGCAAATTCGAACATAAAACGACGATAAAAAATTACTTACTCTGTAACGCCTCGCGGAACTCATTTGACACGGAAAGAAAAGGGAAATTATTGCAAAACACAAAGAGCACAGCTTATCAGACCGTTCAATTGTGATGAAAATAAGGTGATCTGTTTCAGTGATCTGTATTTTAAAAAATTAAGGTGAAAATGATGCCATTGCTAAAAGTTCTGATCGGCTAATACGTTTGAATTTTTGGAACTAAGATCCTTTTTCTCACTATGGAAAAAACTGCGTAATAAGTATAAAGACACTTAAGATATTTCAATTTTGTTGCAGGTTTGCTAATTTTTTCTAGTTTTAAGTGTGTTAAAATACTAAAACGGTAACACCTGCACAAATTCGAACATAAAACGGCGGTAAAAAATTACTTACTTAGTAACGCCTCGCGGAATTTATTTGACTCGGAAAGACTTGTACATCGTCCGCATATAGGTGGATATTCGAATTATAGAAAGTTGTTACCAGGTCATTAATGTACATAGAGAATAAAATTGGTCCCAAGACTGATCCCTGAGCCATGATCCCTTAAGCCATGTCCGTCCGCCCGTCCGTATGTAAACAACTTTAAGGCCTTAAATTTCAAGGCAGAGAGCTGAACTACTTAGTGAACACCTTATATGGGCTACTACGACGTATTCGGAGCTCAGGCCTATAAGGAGCGGGCTATCCAGCTCTCCGTCCTTAGAGCTAAGCAAAGGAACTGGTCCTCCAGGTTGGGAGTCGTGCCGTCGGGGTGACTTCCCGGCCACGTAAAGAAACACCAGTCACGAAGCAGAAACAAGCCTCGGATTCGGACGGATTTACTGTTGACGACCAATGCAAACGACAAAAGGACAACGAGCTCCGGATCTGCACGTGGAATGTTAGGCCCCTTAACAGACCACGTGCAGCCGAGCAACTAGCGGAGGCCCTTAACGACTGCAAGGCAGACATTACTGCCATCCAAGAAATGCGGTGGGACGGGCCGGGCAAAAGAAGGATGAAAAACTGCGACATCTACTACGGCGACTGCTATCGGCATCAAAGACAGCGCCTACTTGGATGTGGTTTCGTTGTTGGAGGCAGACTTGAGCAAAAAGTCTTGAGCTTCAACCCTGTAAGCGAGCGCCTCGCGACGATCCGCATCAAGGCTAAATTCGCCAACATTAGCCTGATATGCGCACATGCCCCCACAGAGGAGAAAGATGACGACACCAAAGATATGTTCTACGAGCTCCTGGACAAAACTTATGAGCAGTGCCCTAGCTACGACATTAAAATTGTCCTAGGCGATTTTAATGCCAAGCTAGGAAGGGAGGGCATCTTTGGTCGTACTGTCGGAAAGTATAGCCTGCACGACACGACCTCCGATAACGGATTCAGGCTGATCGACTTTGCTGCGGGGCGACACGTTGTGGTAGCTAGTACACAGTTCCCGCATCTCAATATCCACAAAGGGACATGGAGATCTCCCGATCAATCAACCGTCAACCAGATTGACCATATTGCGATCGACGCAAGGCACTCCTCCAGTATCATGGATGTCCGAACTTTCCGAGAGGCCAACATTGACTCGGATCACTACCTTGTTGTAGCCAAGGTAAGGCTGCGGATATCCCGACCATCGCCAAGTAATGGAAATACTGTGAGGAAGTTTGACGTCGGCCGACTACAATCGCAAGAGATCGCCAGGTCCTTCTCCAACCGAGTCTCTCAAAACCTTCTACGAAGTCCTATGCAACCAGCATCAAGTATTGATAGCCAGTGGCAAAACTGCCAAAATGCCATCAGAGACGCCGCCTCTGAAGTGCTGGGTTTCACACGGCGACCACAACGAAACCCCTGGTTTGACGATGAATGCCGGCAAGCACATGCAGCTAAACAGGAAGCATACAAAGCGGCGCTGCACAGAAGGACTAGAGCTGCTCGCGAGCTCTACGAGCAGAGGAGGAGAGAGGAGCACCGGCTTCTCCGAAGGAAAAAGAGAGAGCACGAGAAGCGCGCGGTTGAAGAGATAGAGTGATGTTACAACAGGAATGAGGTTAGAAAGTTTTACCAAAGGATCAAAAGGTCCTGCCAAGGGTATAAACTTCGAACTGAAGCCTGTAAGGACCATCAAGGGAACATCGTTGTAGAATCGCAGTCGGTGCTGAGGATTTGGAAAGACCACTTATGCAGACTGTATAACGGCGAGGACGAACCAAATACCGCTGTCAGGCAGAACGAACCATTCAACCCGGGCGAAGACGTTACCGACGAAGCATACGAACGATACCGCCCACCCGACCTGGAGGAGGTGAAAGTAGCTGTGTCTAAGCTCAAGTGCAACAAAGCAGCCGGAGCAGACGGCCTAGCTGCCGAACTTTTTAAATCCGCTGGCGATGAGCTGGTTAGGAGCATGCACCAGCTCATCTGCAAGATATGGTCGGAAGAAAGCATGCCCGACGAATGGAACCTCAGCATTGTTTGCCCGATCCTGAAGAAAGGAGACCCTCTGAGTTGTGCCAACTACAGAGGCATAAGTCTTCTTAACATTGCATACAAGATCTTTTCTGCTGTACTGTGTGAACGCCTGAAGCCGTTTGTCAACAATCTGATAGGCACATATCAGTGTGGCTTTAGGCCAGGAAAGTCCACCATCGATCAAATATTCACACTGCGGCAGATCTTGGAGAAAACTCACGAATTCCAAATCGATACACACCACCTCTTCATCGATTTCAAGGCCGCGTATGACAGCATCTATAGAGACGAGCTATATAGCGCAATGTCTAGTTTTGGCATCCCTGCCAAACTCGTCAGTCTGTGCAGGATGACGATGGAAAACTCACGCTGTTCCGTCAAGGTCGGCAAAGACCTCACCGATCCCTTTGATGTCAAAAAAGGATTTAGACAAGGCGACGCGCTGTCATGCGACTTCTTTAACATCATACTTGAGAGAATTGTGCAGAACTCTCGCGCCAACACCAGAGGTACAATCTTTCAAAAGTCCGTTCAACTACTTGCATACGCAGACGACATTGACATAATCGGTAGAACAAAGCGTGATGTCAGTGAAGCCTTCGTGAGTATTGGGACGGAAGCGGAAAATATGGGTTTAGCAGTCAATGAGGGCAAAACCAAGTATATGCTGTCATCAAGAAAATCAACACCGACGTCTTGGACAAAACATCATCATCGACAGCTATAACTTTGAGGTAGTTAGGGACTTTGTCTACCTGGGTTCCGCTATCAATTCAGACAATGACACCAGCGCTGAAATCAAACGAAGGATAACTCTTGCCAATCGCTGTTTCTTTGGGCTAAGAAGGCAATTGAGTAGCAAAGCCCTCTCTCGAGCAACTAAAGTGTCCATGTATAAGACCCTCATCATCCCAGTCCTGCTTTACGGTGCAGAAGCATGGACCCTGTCAAAGGCGGATGAAAACACTTTAGGCTGCTTCGAGAGGAAAATTCTTCGGACGATTTACGGTCCCGTCTGCATAGACGGAGAGTGGAGGAGGAGATATAACATCGAACTGTACGGGCTGTACAGCGATACCGACCTAGCCAAAAGAGTCAAAACATAACGTCTACGATGGCTGGGTCATCTAGAGCGGATGGACACCAACGCCCCGGCCCGGAAAATCTTCGAATCCACACCGCAGGGACGACGCGGTAGAGGAGCACCGAGACTCAGGTGGCGCACGCAAGTGGAAGGGGACCTCAGCCAACTTCGCGTGCGAAACTGGAGACGGCTAGCTAGAGACAGAGCTGGCTGACGAAGCTTGTTGGCTGAGGCCCAGGTCCACCCCGGACTGTAGCGTCACCTTAAGTAAGTAAGTAAGAGCTGAAATTTGGTGGGTTGGCTGGAAGTCCAGTCCTTCAGATTAAGTTTGAAAATTAGCTGAATCCGCCCACAAACACGCCCACTACTGGCCTGTATGTGCGACCATCCCTTATTTGACAAAATACTTTTTCCAAATTTTAGCTGTTACAATGGTACTAGCGCATTCATTTTTGGTATGTAATATTGCCTTGCAATTGTCTTTAAAGTAGCCAAAAAAGTTTGGCCTTTTAATTGAGCACGCCAGGGTAAAATTTTTAAGTGATTTTAGCTTAAAATGACTGTTTTTTAATAAATACATATGAAATTTGACTAAAAATTGTATGACAAAAGATGTTGATACTGGCATTCTCCAACTTTTTTGCTAATGTAGGATGAGGGCGTTGAAGAAAAAGTGATTATTTGAGTTAAAAAGGCGGAGTTTTAGGCCGAAATGTATGCAACCACATAGTATAAGGCACTCAACAGTTATATTTTTATATCCCGGCCACTTTTTGGAGGCGTGGCAGTTTTCTTTTAGGTATGGTCGGGTATTTTGCAATCCGTCGCAGATGGACTGAAGCTTTTGCATACGCACTGTTGCACATTCCCACTTGTTAAACAAAGAGCATTTTAAACAATTCTGCTCAATTAATTTAGAACGACGGTAATAATTAAAAACAAAAAGAAAACAAAGCAAGAAAATGACTGTTAGGTAGGTGAACTTATGGCAGAGAGAGATGGCTATGGTTGTGGTTTAGGCAGTGGAGGCTACCTTTTTGGTTTCAGCGGCTCGATGAGTGAGCAGTATACGAGGAAACGTTTGTATGTCCTGTTTTCTGTTCATATTTTTCTCGTTGTTTAATATGTGTAATGTTTCTAGGGTGCATCGTTTGGATAGGTGCTTCTCTTTTTGCAGATGGTGTGTAACCGGTCTCTAAGCTATGGCCGGCTAATGCAGTTTTGTTGGGATTCGATGAGCAAATGTCCAATTTGTGGTTTGCTATTCTCTGTTTGAGAAATTGTTTCGTTGTGCCAACGTAGCACAGGTTACATGGCTCATTTTCTTTGCCTGAGCAGTTTATTTTATAAATTAACTATTTACGTTTGTATTTTTTCCAAATCGGCCTTGGCTTTCAGTTTTCTGAATACCTACATCCTTTGTGTTTTTTTCTACAATTTTGTTGAAACTTTGCGAGAGTTGGAGCTATACCATACTTTGTAGCAAATAGCTCTTCTTTCAACTTCATTACTCCGAGTTTCTGAACGATTCGTTTGGAGGTAGAAGGTTCGTATAAGCCCTCCTGGGAAACCATTCTCAAGTTTGATACGGTTGACTATTTTTTTTATTTTCCGAGTGGAATTTAACGTCACTCATGGTAAACACTTAATAGATGGGGTTTGATGCAGTGTTTATTATTACATGTTTCGGTTGTGTAGATCTATAGTTTACGAGACTTCCTGATGCTTAGCTTTTCTTGTGCCAATTAAATGAGAGTCACTTATTTTCTTGGCGAATTCTTACGCCTACGTAATTGACTTTTCATTCTCTTTTTTAACGGTAAACTGCATTTTTTGATGAAACCTATTGAATTGAGGCATTGTAGTATTTCGTCAACCTTCCGTGAATCCACAACAGCAAAAATGCCATCCCAATATTTTTTTTATGAATTTAGGTTTCTCAGAGGTCTGGAAGCATTCGTCCAGCAGGAATTCCATTACGTTGTCACTTATGGTTGGTGAAAGGGGGTTCCCCTTTGATTCCCATCAGTTTGAAGGTGTACAATATACATCCCTATATTGTAGAAATCTAATCAGAACTCACACCGCTACGTTTTCACCGAAAAACAAATGGTTCGATATAGAATATAGTAATCTCCAAAATATTTCTTTGAAGGAGAGCCGGCCCAAACATGTGTGCATGATGTGCAAATTCATAGAGCGCGAAGTTTTGGGCGCATTGCTAGGAGTAAGAAAAAAAAGTTTTACCTTGCGCGGATACTGCCATTTGCATTAAAAGCTCAACCCCCAAAAAAGGCCGAAATGACAACCATCACACCTGTGCTTAAGTATTTCTTCCACACTAAATAAAATCACTAACAATATTGCAACATGAAGGAGAATCTATATCATGATAAACAAGTGAGTAAGTGCAAGAGTATGTCTGTGACAAACTTCTATATACCCGACCCTATGTACCATGTAACACCAAATCTTAAAGTTTCTTGGCCCAAATTTATATATTATTTCTATAGGCCACGCCCCCAAAGGTGGGCATGGGCTTAAAATTTAAATCAATTAATTGTTATTTCGTTAGAATCATGAGAAAACGGTAAAAGCGAAAATTATTCCAGAAAAAAACAGTTATTTCCTAAACACGCTCCTTAAAAGTGGTTGGAGTTTAAAACTTTGTGTATAGCAAACTTAGAAAATAGTAATATCTTTGATATTTGTCATTATAACCTTTTTTACAATTTGGAGTCAACTTTCCGAGAAATCGGATTTTTAAAGATCTAACATGTTGTAAGTGGGCATGGTCGATATTGTGGGCGATCCAATTTTTGCCTTGTTAAAGGTTAAGACCTATAAATTTTCCAAATTGTCCAATATTGCTCAGTACCAAAAGTTAAGTTCCTGTGCCTTGTCTAACTTGACCAAAAGGCATCTTGAAAAAATGTGAAATAGAGGTTGTCTTAAATTGTTGTCTTAAATTGAAGCAATCAGTACTAAGCATTGCGCTTGACGGATTGAGACAATTTTCACATTTTGTCTGCGCAAGAAAAGAACCAAGCCGAGTACCAAGTTTCAGCTCTCTAGCTTGATTTTGAAGACCTTCACACATACAGAAAGACGGACGGATATGGCTAAATCGATTAACCTGTTGGTCTCGATCATATCTCTAAAAGGTCTTAAGGGTCTACGACAGTGACTATTTCACTGTGTTACAAACTATGCATTTAAATTAATGTACCCTCGGTTGGGTATAAAAACAACCCACTAGAAAAGTAAATTTTTTACCTACCAATACCAAATCTCAAAATTTTCGACACTGTTCATGAAGGATTATTTCTCGAATATCTAAAGCTAGGTATACTTACATTTATAAAATAATCAAATCAAAGTAGGTACCTACCAGCGGCGGGGTGTCCTTATAACCCGAATCAAATCGGGTTATCCTTTTAAAATTCAACCTTTCAACATTTAACACGGAAAATACCATTTCAAGCCATTAATCTGAATATGAATGAATCCGAACATGTTTATCATTGTATATAAACATTTATTATAGTACTATCACTTCGGCCGAAAAGAAGTAAGAGAACACATCCGCAATGTCGCTAGTGTCGCCTTAGAGACAAGAGTCCAAGGGGACACTTTATTTTTTTGCAGTTTATCGTTTGCAGAAAATCTCTACGCTCTTCCGAATCGGTAGGCAAAACGAAAACGAGAAAGCGAAATACTGTTTCATAATAGACTGTGACCTAGAAGTTTCATTGTTGTGTTTATTTATTTGGTGTCCATGTCGATTACCTCTTTCAAATTAGCGTGTGTGCGTCTTTCAGGGGCGGAGCGATGGTCCGAGCAGTGGGGGGGTGATTTTAATTCAAATGCCGACTTATTTTAGGAGTTCGCCGACTGTTCAGATTAAACATTTTTTTTTTTTTTGAATACTAGGGTGGACGGAGGCTGAAATTCCAAAATCTTTCAAAGATACCAATACGCCCACTTATAATACCGAAGTAGCCGATATTGGTTATGCCCGATTTCCACGTGCTAAAAAACCACCCATTTATGAGAGACACTATGAAACTGCCAGAACGCACTTCATAGTAGTAAATTTTCGCTCTCTCATAATACTTCTTGACTACAACTAAGTTAACTTAACAAGTAGTTTACGCTTCCGTAGTGTTAATCGCATTGGATAGGTTGCTTTCCAGTGAATGCACCTACTAAGCCGTTCATCCGTGCGGCTTCACCCTACGTCGCTAGATCAAAGGGTCTTGTTCTTTGTACTCGTCGCTCGTTGTTTACATCGTTAAGAGTCTCTTTTAGAGTACGGATCATTTCATTGTTGCAATTTACATGAAGGCGAGCATTTAGCTTTCGAGCAAAGTTTGTTACTTCTTCGCTCACGGTAGCTATTCCTAAATCACTGTGAATATCACTATTCCTAACATGGAACATTCACAATTGTTCTCAGTGTCTTGTTTTGGAAAGTCTGCAACATGGACATGTTGCTCGGCTTGGTACAACACCAAAGTTGTATACCGTATGTCCAGAAAGGCTTTAACACCTGCCTGTACAAGAGCAGTTTGTTATAACGGGTGATTTTTTAAGAGGTTGAGAACTTTTTTTAAAAAAAAAAACACAAAAAATTCGAAAAAATTAATGAAATATTTATTTGAATCGATAGTTTGAACCTCGCAATTTAATGTTTAAAGATAATTTCATGCAAATGTTGACCGCGGCTGCGTCTCAGGTAGCCCATCCGCTGAGTCCAATTTTGGCATACTCTTTCACACATATCGGGCGGTATCTCACGAATGAATGCATGGATGTTGGCTTCCAGTGCGTCAATCGAAGCGGGCTTGTCCCTTTAGACATTAGCCTTGACATACCCCCACAAAAAATAATCTAATGGTGTCAAATCGCACGATCTAGGCGGCCAATTGACCGGCCCGAAACGTGAAATTAACTGTTCACCAAACTGCCGACCATAAAAAGGAAGCAGCGCGCGATGAACATTACGAACCGAGCACGAATTTTGATAGTAAAATTCAATAATTTGCAAGCGTTGTTCATTTGTAAGACGATCCATGGTTAAATTGCAAACCAAACTGAAGCTGTTTGACAGTGAAACAAGGTACTAAACACACGTCAGCTGTCAAAACCAGTGTTGCCAAAACCAAACCAGCTAAAAAATCACCCGTTATATGCTTTATTTCGAAAATCTTCCGATAAGCCAATACATTTACCTGAGCCTAATCTCGAGCTCGTCACGCTTCTTCTTTACGTGTGGTTTCCACCTTAGTTTAGCGTCCAGTGTCATACCTAGATACTTTGCTTCATTTGCATAAGGTATTTGTGCAGAATTTATGAACAGAGGTAAATTGTTAACCCTTCTGTAAGTGAAATTCACATGCGTAGACTTGTTCTCGTTAAGAGCGATTCGCCAAGTCTTCGTCCAGACACAAATTCTGTCCAATGCTGGTTAAAGGTTTCTCGTTGATGACTCGACAGATTAGCCTGTTGCCAGGATGGCCGTATCGTCCGCAAACGTGGCCACGACTGTCTCGTCATCTAGAGGTATGTCTCTTGTGTAGAGCAGGAACAGGGTCGGACCGAGGACGCTTCCCTGGGGTACGCCAGCCCGAATTTGCTTGAAACTCGAGTATTCACTACTACACCTAACACGAAAGAGTCTGCTTTCAAGATAATTTTCCATTATTTTAAACATGTCTTCCGGCAAGTTTTGCTGTAGCTTATATTTCAAGCCTTCGTGCCATACCTTGTCGAAGGCTTGCGATACGTCGAGGAAAGCACTTGAACATATTTTTTTCCCTTCTAAGGCTTTTTCAATTTCATGCGTTATTCTGTAGACTCGATCTATTGTGGAATGGTTAGGTCTGAAACCGAATTGATGATCCGGGATCAATCGTCTTTCTACAATTATTGGTTGTAATCGCTTCAGCAGAAGTTTCTCGAATACTTTCGATATTATCGGCAGAAGCGATATGGGCCTATAAGATTTTTTATCATTCGCGCATTTCCCCGGTTTTGGAACCATAATGACTTCAGCAACTTTCCATTGTCTTGGAACGTATAGAAGTCTAAGAGAAGCGTTTATCATATAAAGTAGCTTGACTAATGCCTTTTTTGGTCGCTCTTCAAATATTTCGCCAGTGATCAGGTCGTAACCCGGGGCCTTATTATTTTTAAGTTTGCTAATTGTCTGTCGGAGTTCAACTAACGAAACTTTTTTCATTCTAAAACTATCAGGTTCCGCGTTGTTGTTAAGAACGTCAGCCAACGGCGGACCGTCGAAAGGCTTGAATTTTTCTTCTAAATGTTCAGCAAACAAATTCGCTATCTCTTTGTCTTCTCTTGCCCATTCGCCGTTAGCTTTTTTTATTGGTGCCGAGTGGATTATAGGTTTCTTGATAGACTTAACTTCTTTCCACAGCGAGTAGTTTGAGCTCCTATCCGCCGACAAGCCTTCAAGGTATTCAGTGGTCTCACGATTTTTAAGATCTTGCAACATTCCTTTCAGTTTGTTAGAGAGGTGGTTCAAGAGGGTTTTATCTGGGGGAGCCCTCGTGCCTTGCCATCTCCTACGCGCTCTTCTTTTTTCACGAATCAATTCTTCGATTTCGAGCGGATATGTTTTACGTACATGCCCGTCGGTGCTAACTGCGTTCTTTTGGGACGAATTGTTGTTCCAAGCAGCGCTCTGAATTGCTTCAATGAATTTGTCAACTGCGGTTTCTAACTCGAAGGGGGTTTTTAATGGCACATTCAAGCAAACACTCTCCCTACAGTCCTTTCTGAAGACGTCCCAGCTCATGTTTTTGCTAGCTAATCTAGGAGCTCTTTCTATTTTCGCCAGTCTTCCACCCACCATCTTCAAGATTACTCCTGAGTGGTCTGAGCAAAGATCATAACACTCTTCAATTCGCGTAAGGTAATTGGGGTACCCTTTAGCGATGAAAAAGTCGACAAGGTCAGGCTTTTTATTCCTATCGGTTGGCCAATGGAGAAAAAGTCCACCCCACGCTTCATACTATTTTTGTACAGTAATCTGCCTCTTGTTGAATTGCATCGTGAGCCCCAAAAAGTATGCTTCGCGTTAAAGTCACCCCTAATGATAAAATTGGACCCAATTAAATCATACATACGATTAAGATCGTCTTCCACCAGTCTATATCCTGGCGGGAAATAACAAGATGCAATGTTATAATCTAAGCAGTCAATTTTTACAGAAACTGAACTGATCTGCATAGAGTCTAGCTCAACTTCTGTGTTCTTGAAGTGCTTTATGCAGTTCTTAATGTAGAGGGAGGATCCTCCTCTCGAATTTTGCGAAGGGTGATGTGCGTGATAGTCATTGTAACCTTTAAGTTTGGGTGAAGACCCGTTCTTAAGGTGAGTTTCCGTAATCATGCAAATATCAATATTATTTTTCCGTAAAAATACTTCTAGTTCGTCTATTTTATTCAGAAGGCCGTTTGCATTCCATGTTAGTATTTTAAATAACTGTTTGATATTCATGTTCTCTTGTAATATTTTCGAGGCTTAAACTCGAGCTTGCTCAGTTTGTCATATATAACTTTGTTGATTTTAGTCTGATCCTCAAGCTTCTCCAAGATAACAGCGAGGATCTGAGACACTGCATCCGTTGTGGGCGATCTTGCCTTATTTTCGTTTGCCGCAACCTGTGCGTATGATTTCCGTCCGACCAGTGGTGGTTTCTCCGCTGCACTTGAACTGGCGCCGCTCCTCGATGGCTACGTCGCATCCTCGATACTTTGCGGGGTGGTTTCAGTGGCAATTGGCGCAAACTGCTGGCAGTAGGCAGTAGGCACTTGTGTGCCTGAATTCTTGGCATCGCTTGCACTGTGGTATCAGTCTATTGCCCTTTCGCATGTGTTCGATTTTAACCATGATGTTGAGTATCATTTTTATTTTATAAATATCGTTTATGCTCTCAACATTAAAATTGGAAGACCGCGTATGATCACAGTATCTCTTTCTCCTTCCGTGCGTTGCTTTTCCTTTTTAATGATATTGGCATCGGCATCAATAATTTTAAGGCCTTTATTTTTTACGTCTTTTGCAACGTCTTCTTTTGTGCATGATGGGTGGAGCCCCCTTATAATGACTCGCAGTGGTTTTTCGTACTTATTTTGATAAGTATACCACTCGATTCTTTCTGCATTCAGTCTAAGAGACAGTGCGCGATAGGAATCGGCGTTGTAAACATTTACTTTCCACACGTTATTTCGGTGCGAAGTAAGCTTATAGTTTTCTGTTCTCACCGTGTTTGCAAGAAGGTTGCGCAATCTCCCGAAGTCTGCTATCCCGACGATGTTTATTGCGGGAGGTGGACGAATTTTCGCTTCTGGTTCAGCCTTGTTTGAGCCAAAGGGCTTATCTTCTTTTTGTATTACTTCGGGAGAGGAATTCGCCTTACGCTTCTTGCTAGACCTTTTCCTTAAGACTGAATCGGTCTCAAGTGCAAGTTCGTCCTCGTCCGTGAAGTATTCAACTGCTGGTCGGTTCGGTGTTACTCACTCTTTCGTTACCTCACAGTCTTTCGTTAAACGAGTATTTTTAATATCCTCGTTTTCTTATCGCAGAGAGTCAACTTCCATTTTTAGATCGTGGAAGAGTCGCTCCATTTCAGTAAGCTTAGCTCGGAGTTCATTATTCTCCTTTTCTAAGCTCTTAATTTTCACAGAGTCCTGGTTTACCGGTGGACTGCTTTTTCCGGATATGTTCGATCTAGATGGTGGTGATCGATTTAGTTTTGTCCTTTTCTCAAAAGGATTTATAAGCAATAAAAGGCTCTCCCCAGAATCCGTAGAGCCTGCCTCCGAAGAGGGTGGATTTTCCAGCATAGCGGGGCTGCCACCTGGGGTAATCAAATCTTTCGTTTTGTTCATTGCCGTTTTTTTTTTTTTACTTGTCGTTTTTATGAGAAATAGGTAAGTCACTTCTATTTTCATTTTTAAATACAGCCGCCCCTTTGGAGACAGACGCCGACCAGTGAGCCGCACGATGTGTGACAGACGCTTCTGGATTTTAATTTAACCTTCAGATTCATCTATTAGTTTAAACCTTACTGCCAAAAGTTGCCCCAAATAGAGCAGCATTGACAGCATCCGTTGAAACATTAAAGAATATTTCTCCCGGTCGATTTTAGTCGGAAGTACAAGTAAGTTTAGTTGAAAGTACAATCCTTCCGGTTAATAATTGAAAACATTTTTATTCAAATGGCTGCCTCGGCTCGCACGCAATAGCCTACACGATAGGTCCAATTTTTAAGCACATTATCGATTGTGTGCAGCTGTATTTCACCAATGGCTTCACGAATATTGTCCTTTGAAGCGTCAATTGTCTCTGGCTTGCCGGCGTAACACTTATCTTTTACGGCACCCCACAATTAATAGTCCAACGGTGTCAAATCGAGCTCCGAGGTGACCAAACTACATCAGCTCTGCGGCTGATAATACGATCTTTAAATACAGAGCGCAAAGCATCGAGTGTAGCTTCGGCTGTGTGGCACGTAGCGCCGTCCTGTTGAAACCAAATGTTGCCATTATCCACTTCTTCAATTTGTGAAGAAAAATTCGTCCAACATGGCCCGATAACGATCGCCATTGACTGTAACGGCCACTCTTTGCTTATTTTCGAAGAAAAATGGCCCAATTATGCCTCTGGGCCAAAATCCGCACCACCAAACAGTGAAAACGCATATTTTCCAGCGTTGTTCAAGCGTATACACAACTATATTCGTTCAGCGGAAGGATAAAACTAATTATCTGTCAAATCGGACATGAGCTAAGTGTTACCATTCACGAAATGAGCACTAGCTGAAAAAAAAAAAACGTCAGATGGCGGACCCTTTACCATCCGCTACATAGCATCCGCTTAGGCAAATCGTTGGATACCCATCCCAATTGACTTCTGTCCAGCTCCAAATCACCGAATGTCAGAAATCACAATCTCCATTTTGGATTCCGCGCCCCAAAATGACAAGCTAAAATGGGGCGTGGCATCAACCCTGTTTGATTTTGATTGACATTGATTGATTGAATTATATTCAGATAATATGTATACAATTATAATATTAAGTAGGTACCTATATACAAAGCATGCATTTTTCGATTACAAGCAAATATATTGCATACAAATGCGGCTTGAAAAACAGCAAATTAAATGCGACCACGCCTAAAATGGGGGCGTTCTACGCTTTTTCGGAAAACCAATCAAGAATACTGCAAAGCAAAATTCAGCGTCAAACGATAATTTTGATTTTTCATGCTAAATGGAAAGAGGGCGTGTCAGTAGGAAGATTTCAAAAATTTTTACACTTGTTCTGTTTGGGACCAAAAAAGCTTAGATATGAAGTTCCAAAATATTGTAGTATTTTGTATTAAGTAACAATATGTAGTTTCCCAGCTCAAAATTTAAGGCCTGAAAACTACCGACAGATAGAGTGGATAACTAGACAATCAGCTTAAAGGCCCCGTCTTCCAGAAAGGCGATCCTATATCCCTTACAAGAACTATTGAGGCATATCCATATAAATTGTAAAAACTTTTCAAACGTACTCTGTGAGCGTCTTAAACCGATCTGGGTTCTGCAACACGCTAATCGGCAGGTACTAGTGTAGCTTCTTGCCCGACGAATTGACCGTCCAGGCAGATCTTCACACTAAGAAAAACCATGGAAAAGACCAATAATTTTTTTTCGAAAAGCTGGGTGAAAACATTTTTTTTTCAGCTTTAAGAAATGATAAATCTTTAATTTTACCACATATTGGATTCCTACTCCAGTAGTTTATGCTTGAGGAGCGAAGAAATTTGCTTGATGAAACAAAAATAGATCAGAATTTATAGGTATTTTATTGCACTATCATTTTAGTAAACTGCTTAAAATTTTTAAACGTATGTATCCCAAAAACTCTTTCATATTTCAGCTCCCGTCGCCACCTGATTTCGTAGCGTGATTTTGTTGGCGTCAGTTTTTTGTACTTTTAACTTAAAATGAATTTGGAAAGCTCTAAATTTGAGTTTTTAACGATTTCATACAATTTCCGTCGTGTTGTAAATAATCACGCATAAAAATTGAGTCGAAATGTCACTTCACATACACAATCAAAGCTTCCACCGTCAAATACAACGGTAACGTAAATTCGAGTTCGGTGTCGACACCGACAGTAGGCTTTCCTTAAATTTTGACCGACTTAAGTATTTACTTTCATTTTGAATGAAAAAGCTATGAAGAAAATCGGCATTTCTCAAGTGTGATATACTTGGTTATTTGCCGACTGTATGTAGTTAGTCCTTAAATTTTTACTGCGTACGTCTTCACCGAGTTGAATTAGCCATTTATTTTAATTTTTATTATCAAAAACTATCAAGAAATCGGCAATCATACAAAGGTGATGTAACGGGTGATTTTTTAAGAGATTGAGAACTTTTTTAAAAAAAAAAACACAAAAAATTCGAAAAAATTAATGAAATATTTATTTGAATCGATAGTTTGAACCTTGCAATTTAATGTTTAAAGATAATTTCATGCAAATGTTGACCGCGGCTGCGTCTCAGGTAGTCCATCCGCTGAGTCCAATTTTGGCATACTCTTTCACACATATCGGCAGGTATCTCACGAATGAATGCATGGATGTTGGCTTCCAGTGCGTCAATCGAAGCGGGCTTGTCCCTATAGACATTAGCCTTGACATACCCCCACAAAAAATAATGTAATGGTGTCAAATCGCACGATCTAGGCGGCCAATTGACCGGCCCGAAACGTGAAATTAACTGTTCACCAAACTCGCCTCGCAATTGCGCCATTGTTTCGCGATGAACATTTCGAACCGAGCACCAATTTTGATAGTAAAATTCAATAATTTGCAAGCGTTGTTCATTTGTAAGACGATCCATGGTTAAATTGCAAACCAAACTGAAGCTGTTTGACAGTGACACAAGGTACTAAACACACGTCAGCTGTCAAAACCAGTGTTGCCAAAACCAAACCAGCTAAAAAATCACCCGTTATTTGATCATTTCCCAATTGTAAGCATTCCTTTAATTTTTACCGAATTAGCCAATTATTCTCATTTTTCAAATGTAAAAACTATAAAGTAATCGACATTTCCCAGAGATTGACTTTTTGCTCATTTGCCGACTATAGGTAACTCTCAATCTCTACCGAGATGAGTTGCCTATTTATTTTCATTTTTATAAAGAAAAACTATAAAATAATCGGCAGTGTGATTTATTTCGTCATTTGCCGACTGCAGGAACCCCTTAATTTTTTCCGAGTTTGTCAGGTAAAGTAAGTAATCGGCATCTCCCAAAAGTGAAATCTATTAAAATGCCGACCTGCCGACAAACAAATTTTGAAAATTGGTTGTTTTATTTAACATTAACGGATTTTTTTTAGTTTCATAAAATAAAATTTTTATTTTAATATTTCAGCTCCCGTCGCCACCTGATTTCGTAGCGTGATTTTGTTGGCGTCAGTTTTTTGTACTTTTAACTTAAAATGAATTTGGAAAGCTCTAAATTTGAGTTTTTAACGATTTCATACAATTTCCGTCGTGTTGTAAATAATCACGCATAAAAATTGAGTCGAAATGTCACTTCACATACACAATCAAAGCTTCCACCGTCAAATACAACGGTAACGTAAATTCGAGTTCGGTGTCGACACCGACAGTAGGCTTTCCTTAAATTTTGACCGACTTAAGTATTTACTTTCATTTTGAATGAAAAAGCTATGAAGAAAATCGGCATTTCTCAAGTGTGATATACTTGGTTATTTGCCGACTGTATGTAGTTAGTCCTTAAATTTTTACTGCGTACGTCTTCACCGAGAAGAAAAACTATAAAATAATCGGCAGTGTGATTTATTTCGTCATTTGCCGACTGCAGGAACCCCTTAATTTTTTCCGAGTTTGTCAGGTAAAGTAAGTAATCGGCATCTCCCAAAAGTGAAATCTATTAAAATGCCGACCTGCCGACAAACAAATTTTGAAAATTGGTTGTTTTATTCAACATTAACGGATTTTTTTTAGTTTCATAAAATAAAATTTTGTAACTTCCTTAATTTGCCGACTGATGAAAATCTTTTAAAAAGCATGGGGGTGAGACATCCCCCCCCCACAACCCCCCCTCGCTACGCCCCTGGCGTCTTTATATGTTTATTTATTTCTGTTGCCTGCCTTTGCGGTTTGCACTTTCAAATGAGTTATCTAAATTTCCAATTGGGTCAGTCACTTGGGGTGAAAAATAAAATAGCATGGTTCTTGTGTTTGAAAAAAGATCTTAGGTACTCCGAGGTTTACTTTTCTCTATAATCGTTACTGCAATCCATTTATTTCATTTATTTAATTATTAAAGTATGTACATTTAGACTTAGCATCTTTTTAAGCAAGGGTTTTTACTTAGATCTATCATCTAAGCCAAGGACGAATAGTAAAAATATTTTATTTGTATAAATAATAAAGAGTATTAAAAGGCGTAGGATTTTTGTAGGCGAGTTGAGGAAAAATGTCGAAAGACTGAATTCCAGATTAAAGTAAATGAAGAATAAACGAAGGAGTTCAGGTAATTCCAACGTGATGGAATAAGGCAAATGGTTCTTGAGGACCGAGTGAATATAAGCCTGTTATACAGGTAAGAAAGATACTTCTTATCAATAATTTTATGTATGAATATACAGTTTCTGGCCTTGATGTATTCTTGATGGAATAAGGCAACGTGATGGAATAAGGCAAATGGTTCTTGAGGACCGAATGAATAAAAGCCTGTTATACAGGTAAGAAGAACACTTCTTATCGATAATTTTATGTATGAATATACAGTTTCTGTCGTTGATGTATTCTTGTAAGGTATAACCGAGTAAAGTCCCAGCATACGCTGATGCATGATCATGTCTACGGATGCAATGAATATAACGCGCAGCATCATTTAAAGCAACTTGCAGTTTACGCGTATGAAATTATTGATTGATTGAGATTGTTTGCGAAGGCATGCATATGTACGACTAATCACTAAGTTAATGTGCTTATAACCACCTAGAGTACGATTAATAACATAGCCAAGACTGGTTACAGTTTAAACAAGTTCGATCTTGCAATTTTTAAGATAAATATCCGGTAAAACATTCAAGTCAAATGTTTTCTTGGAAGCGATAAGAGAATGTTCACCGCAACTAATCCTTTGCGACCTACCAGAAAGAAAACTGCAAACTTACTTGCACACCCTTTCACTAAAGCCAAATTTGTTTCTAAATTCCCTGTTGACATCCTGTCTAAGGAACAGCAGTGGTTAGCTGTAAAACCAGATCGCCGGGGGCTCAGCAGATTGTGCAATGATAAATGCTTTGTTATCTGCACTGACATCATCTTCGAAGACTTTTGACAAGCACGGTAGAATACTTACAGGTTAAAATCAGCAGGGGATGATGAGTTAGCTTTCTTAGCTATTGGCAAAAATCTTGCAATTTTCCAACCTTGTGGAAAGGTTAAGGTGGTAATACACCATGTTGATGACATGCGTGAGATGGGAGACAATTGGTGGTATTACAAGTTTAATGAAACGCATATGAAACGCATGGCTATTCCATCCTAGCCTTTAGAGTCAGACGTGACCGCTGCCACGTATTGAAAAATGTCCTCTTCAGTTGCTACTACAAAATCGCCCAATCTTGTTACAACAAAGTTTTCGTTTTGACTAAATTCGAAGTTGCAAACACTGGGGCCTTCAACAAGAAAGAAATTGTTTATATCGTCGGGATCTTTAAACAATTAATTCATAGATTATAGTGTGATCATTGTGTGCACAATGTTCGGAGACAACAGATAACAAAGGAAGTGAGGAAAAGCTTCTCTTTTTTTTTGTAAGCACAAGCAACTAAACATTTAAAATTGCAGCCTCCCAATTCAACAAGAATATATTCAATACAATTGTATATTTGGCTTAATAAGGACTCCAAGGTAGGTGTACTCAGAGACTACTTCAATTCTTGACCGCCATAAAATCATTTCTTGGACGATTTGAGTTTTAGTTGCCTGTTTCTTACTATCATAACTTTTAACTTTGCTAAGTTCACTTTTAAATTCCATTTTTACAGTAGTCGGTTAAGCGGTTTATCGTAAGTTGTAGGCTATGTGGAGACTCATCAAGGAGGAAGATATCATCTGCATACATAAGCACCTTTGATGACACTCCGGCGAATGAGACTTCAGCTGGTAGGCAATCTACGATGTCGCCCAGAAACAATGCATTTCATCTCGAACCATTCCGACATAATGAACCGTCCCACACTGCTTGTCTTCTAAAATAATAAATGTGCCTTAATACACGAACCATTTTAAATTTGTAAAATAGGAAATCTGTAAAATAGGGCGTTACTGTCTATTGCGTCGAAAGCAGTTTTGAAGTCTTCAAACAACATGTAAAGTCTTCTTTTTCGACGGAGAAAGTATTGTGCTATAGTGGTGAGTGCAAAAATTTTGTCAACCGTCGAGTATCCTTTGCGAAAGCCTTTTATGAAATTCGGTTAGGAGTTTTTCGCCATTGTTCTCATGTGTTGATACGGTTTAAAATAATTTAAGAAAATATTTTTGCTATGACATTCATGAACGATATGCCTCTATTCTTCCCCTATAACAATACAAAAAAGGTTTTGGTCTCCTTTCTTTTGTAATAGATACACAATAGCACCTTTAAAAGACTGAGGGATGTCACCTGAGGCAAATATGTAGTTAAAATCCGAGAGCATGTGGTATTAATAAAATAGGAAAATACCTACTTTATTACATATACCTACGGCTTACCTGTCTTTCTTCGAATGTCTAAAATATTTCAAGGACGATATGTTTGAGTTTCACATGTATTTCGAGTGTTTGTATCCATCTACCAAACGTAGTACTCATCTATGTAATTTAAAAACAATATACCTAGGTATATTATACCTTCTTCGGAACAAATTGATCTTTTGGTAAATCAAAAAATGTAGGTATGGGTATGCCCAGCCAAATTTTGTAAATACTTTCTCACATTACAGTGTGAGAAACTGCATGTAATGACGGTATTGAAGGTGCTTCCGTTGAAAGACAACATGCCAAACGTGATTCCTTGTATTAGTCTGACGGAAAATGGGAGACTTTTTAGTAAGTTAAAATCTCAAACTACTATGAGCACGCCCGGCCAGTCCTCGAAGTGCTAGTGCATATGAAAACATTACTGTTACCAATTTGCTTGACATAAGCTACTGCAAATATATACGGGTAAATCCAAAATTTAATCTTATTGTCTAACATTTACTATTAAATGTTTATAATTATTTAATTATTAGTATTACTGCCACCTAATACGCACCCATTCGTAAAATCAACCATCAATGTCCATCTACTTTCCAGCTCCCCACACTCCATTGAGAAACACAAGGCGATAGCAACAAAATAATTCGAAATATTTCGGGTTATAAAATTCCTCTCTGCATAGAAAAACTTTGTTCTCTTTCCTTTTTCTGCCCTAATTATTCACTGTGTTTGACACCTCTCTGTCTAAAACATGCTCTCTTAAGTGAAAAAATAACCCGCTTTTCTTCGACTTTTTTTGTGAATTCTGTGTGAAAGGTTAATCTCGTTGGGTGACTTTGACGTATTGGATATGTAAACATCTGGTGTATTCAAAGGGGATCGACAATTCGCCTTTCTTCGTGTTATTTGGTGAGCTTTGTAGGTACGCGTAAGACGCGACGTACGACTCGCGCTGAGTTTCATCTGATCAGGTATTGAGCGAGGAAGGTTGTGGTAGGTATCTGTTTGAAAAAATCAGCTTATGTATATTGAAAAAATTTTAATAACTGGCCGACTTATTTAGTGAACTTTATGTGTATGATGTTATGTTGCTGTGCCGATAGCTTGTTGGTTGAAATTTAATTTTTCAGCATTGCATAGGCTTTATGTAGGTATAAACATTTTTACAGAAGTGTTTCAGGTAACAAGCAGTTTGCGCGTGCAGTGCTCAATCTAAAGTGAATTTATTTAGTGTCTTATGTATTTCATACATTTGGGGATACCCTTTTTATACCTTATCCCATAAGAAAGGAGGTATATTAAGTTTGATTCATAGTTTGTAACATAGAAAAATAATTACGGTAGACCCCCAAGGGCATATAATCGAGACCGAATTCTAAGTCGAATGAGCCATGTACATCCGTCCGTGTGTCGGTAGTTTTTAGGCCTTAAATTTTGAGCTACGAACTTGAAACTTAATATCTGTTCTTTTTTGGTCCCGAAGCAGCACAAATGTAAACGTTTTTAAAATCCGCCAGCTAAGATTCCCATTTTACTTATCAGCATGAAAAATCGAAGTTGTCGTAAAATGCTGAAATTAGGCATGCAATATCCTCGCTTAAGGGTATTGTGATTGGCATTTAAAAAAAAAAACGGTAACCGCCCCCCATGTGGGCGTGGTCATTTGAATGGCTTTTATTCGATATATTTACTTTAAATCCAGAAAACTCGCACTGTTAAATGTTCAGAAAGGCCTATAAATTTTTGTAAGTTTTTCTTTCGACTTACCATTTACCACTATCCACCCAACGCCACTGGTACCTACATAGTTCAAAAATCTCAAAGCAAATATAATTTCGTCCTATATGTGCAGGTTTTAAATCTCGCACACTCGCTCCCAAAATTTTTATAGGAAAATATGGCAAAAAAATTCATTCCTACAAATCGTATGGGCTAGACTGCTAGAGTGTGCAAGTTTTTGATTCTGCAATCCGCATACAAGAAAACACAATGTATGGAATTTTTCATCTACGAAAAAAGGAACACATTTCTCTTATAAAGAGATAAGTTAACTTTGTTATGAAAATATAGTTTCTCTTCGATTTATACTCTTTTTGAAAACTGAAACTGTCACCTCAAATTCCGGAAACGGTGTGTGCGCTGTGCGAGGGGCGAGTTTGAAATCTTGCACGTTGGAAATTAATTAAATTGATTTATTTCTCATTTCTCTCTTCTTTCATTTTTCTTAGAAATAAAAACGTGGAATTTATTTGGCATTGTGGGCGGTGGGGTTAAGAGATGAGTAGAAAACAACGCACAAAAAAATTGCAGTGCTTTTGAAACGTCTTGTCTATTGTGAAAAAAGGAAAAATGCGAGCTAGAACGCATGGAAACGCGCTTACGCAGGTGGTCTTTCATCAGCAGTTTCCTAAGAAATTTATGTTTTGTGCCGTTATTTTTATACCCCATCCCATAGGTAGGTATATTAAGGTATATTAAGTTTGTCACAAATATGCCATAGAATATGCCATGTTAGTCCGTCTGTCCGTCCGATACCTAAAACTTTTCAGAAAAACGTAATTTGGACTGGCCTAAGGCCTAATTTAGGAAAGCATGTAACAGAAAACAATTAGCAGGTTACGTAAATGAGACTTTATATCAGATTTCGTTCATACGAGGCTTTTAGCCACGCCCACTTTTAAGGTTCGATTTTTTTTTTCAAAAAAATTGCATTTTTACATACATTTAAGCGTAACTTGGTAGCATCTGTGTTATAATTGATAAATTGTAATTACGGGCGGTTCAACCACGCCCATTAAATGTCAAAAAATAACAATAACATCAGCATTTTACAATGTGGGATAGGATGGGGTATTCAACGGTCCGTTTTACGGACTGTAACTTCTGCGTACACACTGTAGCACTTACTCACTGGTTTGAATGTCTATTGTGAAATACCTAATTTGGTGCAGATTGTTATGATTTACACTCATTTCCCCACTTGTTACAGCACAAAGTTTGTGTTTAAAAGTGTTAAATTTTATATTTAGCTCAAGCCTAGAAGATCCTGCTCCTAATTCAGTTATTGCTCTTTAAATTCTTAATACTATTCCTGTAGCAGTAACTTCAGGAGAACATAGTTTTAGCTCAACATAAAATTTTTCAAAATTATCTTAGGTTATTATTATAGAATAATCTTATAGAATTGAAATTATTTAAATCTTTGAACTATGATAATCTTATTGCTGAATTTGCCAAGGCTAAGGCCAGAAAAGTTAGTTTTCAAGTTTAAAGGGTCTCTCGACGTTTAAGTTTGTGGTTATGCTTGTTCCTTTAAAAATTTATGTAAAGTAAAAATTTCTTTAATAAATTCATTTATAAAATATTTTTTTCGTTTATATATACATATGTTTTTATTGATTTTGTTTTCTTAATTATTTCTTACTTTAGTTGATTTTATTTCATTATGTATTTCATTATTTTTCTTACTAATTTTCTTGACCAGTTATTGCTATCTATGAAAACGCTTTATCATTATTTTGCCTTCGTTTCGTCGGGCGTCTTTATTAAGTATAAATTTGAAACAGTGGGTTTGTTAGATTTCAGTTTTACGGTTTTTAACTTACATAGGAACATTGAATGTTTATCTTAAACAAAGAACATTGGGATAAATCTGAAATAGTGCAAACTTCGAAAAGGGGCGTGGTCCAACCGCCCCTAATTAGAAACCACATATATATCCAAGTTACACTTAAATGTACCTAAAAATGCAATTTTTTGGTTCAAATTCAATATTTTTGAAAAATCGATCCTTAAAAGGGGGCGTGGCAAAAAACTTTATTTGAACGAAATCTGGACTGAAGTCTCGTTTACCTAACCTGAGGTATTCCAAGTACCACTTAAATGTACGTAAAAATGCAATTTTTTGGTTCAAATTCAATATTTTTGAAAAATCGATCCCTCAAAGGGGGCTTGGCTAAAAACTTTATATGAACGAAATCTGGGATGAAGTCGCATTTACCTACATTTAAGTGTAACTTGGAAATAACTGTGGAAGCATCTAATAATCAATAGTTTGTAATTAGGGGTGGTTGGACCACGCCCCTTTTCGAAGCTTGCATTACTTATAAAATGTCAAAAAATAACTTTGCCATCAGCATTTCACAATGTGGGATAGGATGGGGTATTCAACGGTCCGTTTTACGAACTGTAACTTTTGCGTACACACTGTAGCACTTACTCACTGGGAGAGTTGATGAACATTTACCATACTTGTGTGGCAAATAGCTCTTCTTTCTTCTTCTTAAACATGCACTAAAAAAATACTGGACTTTTATACCTAATAAATTCGAATTTTTGCAAAATATTGAAAAGTTTTTGAGAAATAAGGAATTGAAAATAGATACCCATTTTCAACGTGTTTAACGTCATAACTTTTTCATCACTTTATTTAAAAAACTTTCGTCTATCGCCTAAAGCGAAATTAGGCTAGCATATAAAGCAGCCAAGGTCTAAGCAAAGGCTAAAATTAAATTTTGGTTAAACAGTTTTAGATCTGTGGTTTTCCACCGCCACTATCTCCGATATAACATCGGCCAAATGATTTGAAAAAAGTCACAAACATTAAGAATTATTTGGAATTTTCGGGAAAACTTCGGGGGAAATTTTCGAATATTTTGTAGATTCTGAGTTGTAGATTCAAAAAAATTTCAAAAATTATTTTTAAAAAAAATCTTGGAATCCTAACGGTGGTACCGATTATAAGTGGTACTCGTTTGTATATAAAACGTACAAAGTGAATTCAAAAATTTTTAAGATCTTTCAAAAATGGCGTTTCTAATATAAAATTTTCTAAAACGGTTTAAAAACAAATTAAAAAACTCTATTTATAACCGATAACTAAAAACCCTGTGCTCTGAGTACTAGGAAAAAGTAACCGTTGCTAGCGCAAAGTAAGAATAAAAAAAATATATGCCTAAAAGTATTCAAAAAAAGGGCCCGAATAGACGTTTTATGGATTTTAAATCAAAAAAATGCAGTAAAAAGCTAAAAAATCGCATATACCCCCACACTATCTCGATCGATAACCACCATATACCACTTTTGCATTGAAAAATAAGGGCAAATATCTATCAAAAAAGGGTTTTTTTTCACATTGAGGGCACCTTCCTCCAAAACCTATTTTACTGTTAAGTTTAAAACGAAATAATGCCAAATTTGCCTTGTGTCTTTTTCTTGCGAAAAAAAGCCAAACTAAAAATTTTGTCTTATTTCGTTTTCGAAAACGCAATAAAGCCACATTTGGTGACATTTGAAGTCACCGAGCTCACCATCCATACACATTTCTATGATTAGATACACACATCATTTAATTATAAAAGCGGTAAAGCGAAATATACCATATGAAACCATATGGAAAAATCGAATGAAATTTGAATTTGATTTCAAGAAAATTTTATTAAATCTGTAAATTAATTCACTAAAGTAAAGAATATATTCGTTCATTTTTAAAGGTGCGGGGGAGACGGACAAATGAAATGTGAACCCAAAATATGCTCACCTGAACCAATGCTTCGCCAAATGATCGCAGTCGTCGCATCACGCCGAAGATGAAGAACTATTTAATAAGCAAACCAAGAAAGCAGTAATATAGTTAAGGCGGAAAAAAGGAGAACAAAATTCATCCCAACAATTCAATAAAGCAAATCATGAAAGAAAACTAATTGCAAAACGTAATATCAATTTAAACTATAGGAAAAGAATCGAAAAAGATATAATATTAATTAAACCATTATTATTAAGAAAAAATGTGAGTAGGCGTATTAATAAGAATTTACTTTTGTCAGAAGCAACCAGTGATATTGTACTGTATACATAGTATATGTGCAATTACTTACTTACTTATTATTAGTATATAAACATAAATCAATTTTTTTCCACAATATTTTTTTACTTCAAAATAGATTGCTTTCATAATGCAGTTTTCTGACGCGAAAATTTGTCAAAATTATCATGCCTGGCAATTAATCACGCACACACTATTTGTAAAAATAATTTTACAAAATTGTAAATTTGTAGTGCATGCTTTAGAATAGAATGTATGTTTTGGAAATTGTCGCGTCTTTTTCTAGTCTTCATGATTTTGCTGTAAAAGCAGCGGGTCCTCAAAACCTATTAGAATTTTCTACTTTCCTACTTCCATCTATGTATATTTGTAAGCTAGAAATAAAGTAAAATGAAAATAGTAAATTTACATAAAAAATTGTTTAAGTGTATTTGTGCACCAATGGATACACTTAAATGAGCCACAAACCAAATTTGTTCTGTTTTATAACATCTTGTTACAAAGGCAATTCTTGGTATAATAGGTTTATAAAAGTGGATAGTTAATCATTAAAAAAAATAGAGATAAAGTGGTTTACGCACGTAAATGCGCGCATCCTATTGTTCGACTGATTGAATATTCAATGAGAGTTTTTTACTTTTTTACTAAAACTAAATATGTAACGGAGCAAAATAAAGAAGTAATAACTAGCGAAATGCACAAGTCTAGTAAGTTCTGTGTATAGTAGTTAAGCATTATTGACTAAATCAGTAGAATTATTTTCAATTGCTTGAACTTAGGATGTATCTTTTCTTCAATATTTTTTTTAGACATATCCATTTAAAACCTTGTTTCACATAAATAATAATTTTTAGACACTAAGGTATTAATCTTTATTTAAGTTACGTATTTATTGTTTTAATTACGCGAACTCATGCGTCGCGCAAGTTGCTTGCAGTTTGTTTGGTATTAAAAAAGTACATATGTTTAAGATTTAAGAATCGTCAACTGCACAAATTTTTTTTATATGCATATTGAACAAATATACTAAAAGGGAACAAAAGAAGATTGTCTTTAAGTATATGTTTTTTTGTATAATTTTTTATTACTATAAAAAACAAGTTACAACAAGAAGACTAGAGTAAATAAATTTAAAATAACCATTTGCACTATTTATTATTTAGATTATTTTGGAGCTTCTTATTAAAAATTGTGTTTATCCTTGCGTAAATTTTGAGGACATACGTGTATTTAGAAAAAAATAAACAATGGGAAATTTTTTTAAACTATAATATTATAAAAACGAAATCCGGCATAATTGTAAGTGTCCTTTTATACAAATAAATATTTTATGAAAAATAAACAGCGGTTCTTTATTCTTGTGAACCAATTACGAAGGCAAGAAAAAATGGTCAAGTATGAACGAGTACGCAGGTCGAGAACGAGAAGCAGGTCGTCGGCCTTTGTTTAAGGCTATGTGTGCAATCATATCGTTTATTTTGAATAAAATGTTACTCAGTATCTTTATGTAAAATTTACTATTTGCATTAACTACCTATTGCTAGTAAAAACCACGTCTGTTTCGATCGACAATCTTGGCTAATACTCATAAGCGGGAAACACCAAAATTTCCTTCCTATACCTTGCCTTTTGTTTTTTCGGCAAAAGTCGAGCAACACTTAAAACTTTAACTTGCAGTTTAACTTAAAATGCAGTGTAAATTATAAGACCTACACAAATGCTCAATTCGAACATAATGTTCGTGTAGGATTTATGTACCGTGACCAGCATAAAAAATTTTAATTTCCAAAAATAATTTTACTATTCCCATTTATTATTGTTTGTTTTTACTCCTAAATAAAATAGACGAACAAGAAGTATTTCTACGGGAAAATAATACTGACATTTGCCTGATTACGGAAACTCACCTTAAAAAGAGGTCTGGGCCCAAACTAAAAGGTTAAAATGACTATCACGCACATCACCTTTCGCGAAATTCGAGAGAAGGATCCTCTCTTTGCATCAAGAACAGGAATAAAAAACCTGAGCTTGTCGACTACTTCACTGCTAAGGAGTACTCCAAATACCTTACGTGTGTCGAAGAATGTTATGACCTTTGCTCAGACCATTCAGGAGTAATCTTGAAGATGGGTATGGAAGACTGGCGAAAACAGAAAGAGCTCCATGATAAGATAGCAAAAACATGAATTGGGGCGAATTCAGAAAGGACTGTAAGGAGGGTTTTGGCTTGAATGTGGCAATTCATTGAAGCAATTCAGAGCGCTGCTTGGAACAATACTTCGTCCCAAAAGAACGAAGTAAGCACCGACGGGCATGTACGCACAGTATCCGCTCGAAGTCGAAGAATTGAGTCGTCAAAAGAGAAGATCGCGTAGAAGATGGCGAGGCACGAGGGCATTCCCATACAAAAACCTCTTGAATCATCTCTCTAACAAGCTGAAAGAAATGCTCCAAGATTATAAAAATAGTGAGACCACTGAATATCTGAAGGCTTGTCAGCGGATAGGAGTTCAAGCTTCTCGCTTTGGAAAGCAGTTTAGTCCACCAAGAAACCTATAATCCATTCGCAAAAGAATACAAAGAGAAGGCGAATTTGTTTGCTAAACATTTAGAAGAAACATTCAAGCCGTTCGACGGTCCTGACGTTCGGCTGATGACGGCTGACGTTCAAAACAGCAACGCGATACCTTTAAGGGCAGTATGCAGCTGAAGTGAAACTAAAAATCCCATACAAAAATTACCCAACGAAATCATAAACGAAAAATTTCGCCCTGCTTTTCGTTTTGCAGTACGCTGTTCAACAGCGAAATCATACTTACTGACATTACTGTACTCAAATTCTCTCCACCTGTTTTGTTTTTGACACTTCTAGATAGCTCTTTGTTCATTGGTGTGTTTAAAATTTAATCCTTCAAAATGATATTACTTGTGCAAACTGCAATTGAGTAATTACGAACAAATCAATTTTAGAGTTCTCTATTGAACAGCAGCAAATCGGAAATTTTTACATGCAAGTGGCAAACGAGGTTCTGGTTCCACAAAAATGGCGTGTAGGCCAGGGACACACAGCGACAGAAAAACGTGCGACTAATTGCAGTCCGCATGCACAAGCGTTAAAACATTAGACGACGCACGATTGCGTCTACAAAATTGAACAAAATTGGGATTTCACAAAAATATGTCCAAGGACTTTTTTTTTATTTAAGTACGGTAACACTGATCACCTGGTACTTTTTAATTTTGACATTTCCATTTGTAATGTTTACTTCGAATTTGCATGGACTGGTCGGATTTTTTGAAGAGATCAAATTGGATTCAACAGAATTAATTTACCAAAACTAAACGACATCGACGAGAATGGTAAGTTGCTATTTGGCCTTCTAATTGTGCATTTCACATCATATAAATCATCTTTAGATCCAAAATGCCATCAGTCAGTTCCTGTTTGTCGTGCGCAACATCTCGTCGCTCAAATACACAATCCTGTCGCCACCCACGTATGTGCGAATGTAGCTATGGAAGATCGTGATAGATATTGCTTATCGAGCGCTCAATTGGGTTATTCAGTTCTACAGTACAACGGAGAGAACGACTCAACTGCCTGGTCATGCAACGCCAAAACTGAGTTGAGGCTGAAGGGTTTCAAGCTTAATTAACCGCCCTTTACCAGGGCCAGAATCAAGCACTATTGTGTTGGATGCACAACGTGGTGTGTTCTGGGAAGAAGCACACTGGATACGTTCGTATGAAGAATCAGAGCGTCACATGAACTGCCTGCTGCAGACGTTTTATTTTAGAGATCAGTTGTGCAAAGAAGTGTATAAAATGATAACTGAGGCGCACGTCTGTGGGTTTGTCCTTGCAGAATGGAGCGCCTTCCACGACGTTCAGTTTGGCGACAAGCATATAGGTACGGCTGGAAGACACTTGATTTGTTCGTGCAGGACTTTTTGCGAGTGCTGCTAGATAAACTAGGGCCCAAAATTGCTATCCTGCGGTTTTTTTTTGCAATTGAACCCTGCTGAAAGATGACATGCTTTGTGGAAAAGATTTTTTTTTATCAACATGGGCATAGGGTTTTCAGTTTGCAATTTTTAGCAAGCGAAGTAGCCTGTCACATAAGTGTTTTTTATTATTGAATGTCATTCGCAACTCTCCACAAATAATTTTCGTTGCCTTTTCGCAAAGCATTTCGCTGTCAAAGTAGAGACCATCCTTTAGTTTCACTTCAGCTGCATACTGAGCCTTAGAATGAAAAAAGTGTCGTTAAGTGAACTTTGCTTTCCTCGACGTAACGCAAGCTTTCGACAAGGTATGGTACGAAGGCTTGAAATATTAGCTATGACACTACTTGCAGGAAGACATGTTTAGAATATTGAAAACCTGTATCGAAAACAGACTCTTTCGTGTTAGGTGTAGTAGATTGTAGATTGTTGAGAGGAGGTGGTATACTAAATCCCAGATCACTGCGGCCACAAGTGGGCCTATTGTGTTGTCCTCCATTTATAGCTCATCCTTGGTGCCACCGTTTGTTATGAAGGCGGCTAGCTCTTTGGGTCAGCTGGCAGCTATATCCGCTGCTTCGAGATAAAATTTACGTAGATAACGTTGACCTGTTTTGACAATACAGTTGCAGTCACATAATATGTGTTCTGCTGTTTCTGCGTCTTTGTTGCATAGTCTGCCGATGTTGTCCTGTGTTATGCCCATGGTCATCAGGTATTTTTGTACTCGACAGTGTCATTGTGAGGAACCCTGTTACCAGTCGAATCTGACTTCTATATATTTGTAGTAGTTGTTTCGTTCTTTTTTGGGAGCAGCTTGGCATGAAACTTTTAGCTTGCCTGTTTCCTTCGGTAGCCCCCCAGAAGTTGAGGTTTTTTTCCTCCAGCCAGGTTTTTATACTGCTTTTTATAGTTTTAATTGGTAGCCCGCAGAATGGTCTTGGCATCATGAATTGGGATGCGGGTCCTTTCCTGGCTAGCTCATCTGCTTTTTCGTTGCCTTCATATCCACTGTGTCCTGGTACCGAAATCAGGTGAACCTTGTTTGTGTTTAGACTCTCTCGGATGCAGAGTTATATACTGGCGAATAGTGATGTTTAAGTGCGTGGGCCGTATACTCCTGCCCCAACTCCTTTATTCGTTTTAGACCCGTCTGTGTACCTTACAAGTGAGTCGTTGGCATATGTTGGTTTATTGTGTTCCCAATTTAGACGGTCTGGGAATGTTACCCTGAAGTTGCGCCGGAATTCAAAACGTGGTAGACATTTGTCTGTTAAATGTATTCAAAGTAATTCATTTAGTCTGAATTCTTGTAGGATTTCAGTGTGAATTATTGTGGAATTTGATTCATCTTCTGTGATGAGCAAATAGGCGTTAACCATAGCTTCTTTCATGACTTCTAGATGAAGTGGTGGGATGTTTAGGGCGACTTCAAGTGCAGCTGTTGGTGCAATTTTCATTGCCCCAGTTGCACAGATACAAGCTAGTCTCTGTAGTTTCTTGAGTTTGACTTGCGCTGTCCTCTGCGTTGCTTTATGCCACCAGACATCGGCTGCATACAGGATGATAGGTCTTGTTATTGCCGTGTACATCCACAATGTCATTTTGGGGTTAAGTCCCCAGTTTTTACCCCAAAAAAACTGGGTATAGGGATAACCAGGCCTTGTCAATAGTTTTGGTAAGATAAGAGTTCCATGTAAGTTTTTCGCCTAGTGTGATTCCTAGATATTTGACTTCTGATGATAACTCTATTATTTCACCGAAGAGTGTAGCATTTCTGAATCTTTCTCGCTTTCTTCTCTTGGTGAAAGCCACTATGGGGTTTTCGGGATTGACTTTGAGGCCAACTTTTGTGCACCATTCAGCAACTAGGTTTAGAGCCCCTTGAAGTCGATTCGAGATTGTGTCTTCGAATTTGCCTCTGATTAGGATAGCTATGTCATCTGCATATCCTTGGACATAGAAACCGTCATTACTGAGAATTGAGAGTACTCCTCCCTGGGGGCATCCTTTGGTAGCTATCATGCTAAGTTTGATGCTGCCCATTGAAGTTTTTACTGTTTGGTCCTCTAGCATTCATTTTATCCACTTACATATAGTGTCGTCAATTGCCATGTTTTGGATGCCTCTATATATTTGTGAGAATTCTGTATTATCAAATGCTCCTTCTATATCGAGGAACCAACCAACCGCTACTTCTTTGTCTCTGAGAGTTTTTTCAATTCTTGAGGTAAGATTTTGTAGGGCGTGCGTGGTAGATTTTCCTGGTTGGTAGGCGTATTGGTCTTTATGAAGGGGATTAGTTTGAAGTGCCCCATCTCTGATATGCCTATTCAGGACTTTTTCCATATTTTTGAGAAAGAAGGAAGTGAGGCTGATTGGTCTATATGACTACGGTAGTTCTGACGGTCTGCGTCCTGCTTTGGGTATACATTTGACAACAACCTCTTTCCATCTTTCCAGTATGTAACCCCACGCATAGCTAGCCCTGAATAAGTTAATTAGAACAGGTAGCAGTTGCGGGGTGCCCTTTTGTAGAAGAGCTGAAAATATTCCATCTTCTCCAGGGGCTTTGGAGGGCTTAAATGAGTTGATTGCCAAAACTATTTTTCCTTCATGAAAAATTTCCTTTGATCTATTCCAGTCTTCCCTGAGTGATCTATTTATTCTTCTCTGGGGAGAGTTATCGTGAGATTTTAAAGTTTTAGAGCCCGGAAAATGAGTTCCGGCTAAGAGTTGAAGCGTCTGTAGCCTAGTTTCGGTTTATGTAGCATTAGGTTTTTTCAGTGAACCAATAGGATTAGTATGCTTCTTAGAAAGTACTTTATGAATACGTGCACCACTTCTGGTGTCATTTATTGTATGACAGAAGTTCTTCCACTATTCTCTCTTGGCCCTTCTAATTTCTTGGTTGTACATGGTGAGTGTGCTTCTGTTAATTTCCCATTCAGCATTGCGTTAAGCTGGGTTGAAGAGTTCTCTTGTCTCTGTTCGAAGTTAAGCTAATTTTTTGTTCCACCAAGGGGTAAGGCGATTGCCGGTTTTTACCTTTTTCCGGGCACGCTTCGTGGAATGCTGTAGTGATAGCTGTATTGAGGTTTTCACATGTTAGCTCAATATTGTCAATGTCTCTGATATTTGTGTTGCATATTCCCAAGTTGTCTATGAGTTCTTAACAGTATATGTTCCAGTCTGTGAATTTGGGTTGTCTATATTTTTCAGAGAGAATAATACCTAATTCGAGATTGAATAGGATATGGCGATGGTCTGACATCGAGGTTTCCGATAAGACGTGCCAGTTGCTAATAAAATTTTTTATAAGTGTTGTGCATAGGGTGAGATCTAATACATCTGTCCTAATACTGTTTATAAAAGTAGGGTTACTTCCTCGATTAAGAATTTCTAAATTGCTTACGTTTATAAATTCTATTAGAGACTCACTCCGTTTATTGATGTCTGAGCTACCCCAGATGATGCGAGTTAGCGTCACATCCAATGATGGTAGGGTGTAGTACTGAATACTCGGGTTTCAAGCAAATTTGAGGTGGCGTACTCCAGGGAAGCGTCCTCGGTCCGACCCTGTTCCTCTCTCTACCTCTAGATGACGAGACAGTTATGGCCATGTTTGCGGACGACAATGCCATTCTGGCAACAGGTATATCAGTTGAGTCATCAACTACCTTTTACCTTTAAATCGATGCCACGCCCACTAGGCGAGGTGAAACGATAAACTTTTTATTGTGTATATCTTACAATAAACAGGACATAATAAATACCAAATTTCAGGCTTTCAAGACGTCTTACAGCTTTGAAAGCCCGCTTTGGAGGTAGCTGCACAATTGCACCGATTGTGGGCGTGTCTGTAGGCGGATTCAAACATTTTTACACTTGTACTGCTTCGGATGATGAATGAACCTATGTACCAAATTTCAGGTTCCTAGCTTAAGATTTAAGGCCTAAAAACATGTGACATACAGACAGACGGACGGACATGGCTCATTCGATTCAAAATTCAGTCTCGATCATGTGCCTGTACAAATTCCCTATACGAACAAAGCGGAAGTTCGAGGGATAACCGTAAACGCTAAACTAAGGTGGAAGCCACTTGTAAAGAAGAAGTGACGAGTTCGAAATCAGGCTCAGAGAAATGTATTGACTCATAGGAAAATTTTTTAAATTAAGCATATAGCTATAAAAAACTGCTCTATACAGGCTTGTGCTAAAGCAGTCCTGGACATACGGTGTACAGCTTTGTGGTTGTACCAAGCCAACATGTCCATGTTGTAGACTTTCTAAAACAAGACACTTAGAGAAATTGTGAATACTCCCTGACCATGGTATATTAAGAAAAGTGATATTCACACAGATTAAGGAATACCTACTGTGAGCGAAGAAGTAACAAACTTTGCTCGGAAGCTAAGTGCTCATGTTCATTGCAACAGTAAAATGATCCGTACTCTAAACGAGACAAACAATGAGCGACTACATAGAACAAGACCCTTCGACCAAGCCACGTAGGGTGAAGCCGCACGGACTGACGTTTTTTAGTAGGTGCATTCACTGGATGCATTAAGTGCATTCAATGGACAACTTACCCAGCGCGATAAACATCACGGAAGCGTAAACTACTTGTTAAGTTAACTTAGTTGTTGATTATTCGCAAAGATCAGAAAGAGACAAAACTGAACCCTGAGGAACACCAGCATTAATATGATAATGTAGCCACTTGGATCGATCGGCTTGAAAGGAAATTTCTAATCCAATGAATCTTTGCCAAATGCACTCATTTTCGGCAAGAGAGCCTGATGCCAGTCAGATGCTCAGTCAAATGCTTAAAAAATATCGAGCGCAACAACCTTACTTTTACCATGAAGTTGACGCTAAGGCCGCATAATCCGGTACAACGACCTCAGCCGGTGGATCGGATCATGCGGCCTTAGCGTCAACCCGTCAAAAATGGAGCTTGTCCTCTCTACAAACAGGAGGTCAATCCCGGATAAAGAGCTACCAACACTGGTAGGCTCTCCAATTATCTAAAAACGCTAAATATCTGGGTATAATCCTAGGCAGTAAACTCAGCTGGAACCTAAACATAGAAGAAAAATTCAAAAAAGCATATACAGCCCTATATACGTGCAACAGAATCTGCGGGAAAAATGGGGCCATTCCCCTAGAATAACAATTTGGCTCTAGACAGCTATAGTAAGAACCATACTCACGTATGGATGTAAACAAACAGAAAAATCTAAAAGCCTTAACTAAGGTCCAAAGAATGGCTTGTCTCGTCACCACAAGTGCTCTGAGATCCAGTTCTACCATGGGGCTAGAGAGAATTCTAAACCTTACGCCTATAGATCTGTTTATTAAAGAAAGCGCTGCAAAAAGCGCAATAAGACTTCAAGTGACAGGCAACTGGTGTACAACATCCACAAGGCACAGTTCAATCATACACATACTGGGTTGCTGTACAGGTACAACAGACCACATAACTCCTTATATTGACTCCAATCAACACTACACCAGTCTCATTCCGAGCAGAGAAGACTGGAGGCTGGATAACGTTGCAATCCACTCCGAGATAGCAATCTACACAGATGGCTCTAAATCAAGTGAGGGTACTGGAGCATTCGTATGCTTTGAGTAACTCGGTATCCCAACAAGCAGAAGGCTGCTGTGCTCCTGCAGTATCTTCCAAGCAGAAATTCTGGCAATTCTTATAGCCGCCGAAAAGGCCAGAGTTTTGGAACTATCACAGGAGGATATTTCGATATACGTAGACAGCCAAGCAGCCATTAAGGCCCTGGCAAAACCAACAGTAAAATCTCATGTGAAAGGAGGTAATTTATAAGAGGGAAAATGAAGTAAGCTTGTGTAGTTTTGGTTGTTATGGTAAAGTAAATTGAATGGTTAGTTGGTAAATTGAATGGTAAACCTTCAAAAAAATAAAGAAACAGTTTAGTGGTTTATTTTTTTCAACCCATCACCCTAAGGGAAAATTAGCGCATTTGTAGCATTGATTTCACTGTAAATTAGGAATGCAAAATTAAAAATAGTTACCGAAGGAAACTTCAAGTCAATTTACAAAAATATTAAGTGTCAGTAAGAAAATAATTTTTAAACAGTGCAGAAAGTAGTGTCTAAAGAAAACAAGAAATATTTGTAGAAAAGTAGAGTCCATATTATAGGAGAAAAAGGTGAGTAACTCTCACTGAATTTTTATGTTTCTGTGTCTAGTAAGTTATGTGTACCTATATTTTGTGAGCTTTTGAAAAAGAAGGTGGAATTAGCTGGACTTGCTGCATAGATATCTTGTGTTGTGCGTGCATTATATTGTGTTTTATTTTCCCTTTGCTCGCGTATCGTGTGCGTTTGTTCTTCTGGGCCTCATCGTGAACCATAGCGTGGGTGATGGTTTTCACTCACAAGGACATGTGAACAGAGAGGTTTGGTGATAGGGCGAGCTCTCCCCCTCCAGTGATAGAGAAGTAAGGTGTGGTGGATGCTATGTGCGTCCACACCTTCAATGTTCTAAAGCACCACTGATACGGTTGATGGTGTGTGATCCCGTGTGTTGATTGTTTGAGCTTCCAAAGTTTTTGATCTGATGCATGCGGTGTTGGTGTGCCCTCCCACATGATGATCTGGCGGATGTTGGTGAAGCGGGTTGCTTCCTCATCCTGAATAGTGACCATTTTGTGGTGAAAGTGTGTTCCCACATTCTGTGTTGCAAGCCTTTGTGAAGTGGGTGGTTACCCCTTCATAGAGGGCGCTGTTGTGTTTTGCTCCGGCAAGAAGTTCTCCTTGCTATGTGAGATCTATGTTGGGAGGTCTAGAAGATGGCTTTGGTTGTTTCTAATTGGTTTGTGTTGATGATTGTGTTCAGCTGAATCCACCCGCTTTATATTTTGTAATGCAGAAACGATAGAAATTTAATTGTCGTTTGTTTTTGTGTTCTTACAATTTCAGATGTGCCCACTACGATTGATTAACTCCACATTCGACTACAGTACTCAATCATGCATTTTCTTTATATTATTATTATTATTTAAAAAAAAAACTAATTCCATTATAATTTCTTCAAATTGAATAAATGAAATTTCGCTCCATGTTCAACCTTTGAGGAATTGTTTTTATTATCTTCACCCTTACATGTAGAAGGACTCTGTCGCTCAGAACTAAGGGCTCTAATCAGACAGAATAATGTCCGCATTGTTTGGGTACCAGGCTATAGTGACTTTATCGGAAATAAAAAGGATGACGAGCTAGCGAAACATGGGTCACATCTATGTATCACTACAGCGGACAAAAGGGCTCACCTTATGAAACAGGCAAAATATATACAACTATTCAAAATATAACCGAAAATAAGTGGAATAATCTGCAGAGTTGCGGCCATACAAAGGCTTTATGGAAATCCATAGACAGCAACAAGTCAAAAAAGCTTATACCACTAAAAAGGCCACAACCTGTTGGGAAAGCACTCAGCAAAATTAAGAATCATTAACACCAACTACATTTGCAGGGGCTGTCATGATCCCGAAGCGGAAGAAGATGTGAAACGCCACCTCTGTCCAAGTGGAAGCAGGCAACGTTTTAAACTTCTAGGACATTTCTTCTTTGAGGAGCTGGACGAACTTGCAAAAATACCGGTGGCAAATATCGTGAAGTTCAGCAGGGACTCCGGTTGGGCCAATTTTCTCTTCGCAGCTCACGATACTTCAACTAACTAAGTATCATATATAAACTAAGATTTTTGATTCCTTACAGGTTGTCCCCAAAGGGTGACGCTAAGGGCCCTCGTAGGCCTATGCGAGCTCGCGGCTTTGGCTGCTAGCAACCGTACCTAACCTAACCTACCATGAAGTTGCAAGGAGCGGTTCCACCTTTCGTTGAGATAACTCATCAGATCACCAGTGTACCTTTTGCCACGAAAGCCGTATTGACGGTCACTGAGAAACATTCGTGATTCAACGATAGATATTTTATAAGCTGACTATTCATCAGTGTTTCCATGACCTCGGAAACAATGGATGTTAGTGCCATTGGTCGAAAACTGTACGAGAAGTTAATTCGCTTTCTTTTTGGCTGAACAAATGTAATTTTCCATGAACTTGGAAAGAGACCAGTAGAGTAGGACAGTTAGAAAAACCTACGCAGAGGTTTTGCCAGCGTGCCAGAACACCTCTTTAGAACTATTTGTGGATGTTGAGGTTGTTAAGAACACCCGCTACTGTATGTGTGCGAAAGTTAATTTGCCCCATAAAATGTAAAATGTTCTAGATTGGCCTTGTCTAAAGAGCTGACAGCGGGGATGAGGCACAATTTTTAATATGTTTAACCAGACTGAAGGATTTTTTGCCCCAATTTCTGATCATGTGAGAGTTTAGCACGATGGATATGAGCATTGTAGACATTTCTGGCTTGTTTGAACTTCGTTTCGTTTTCCGCGGTTAAATAAATAAATAAAAATAAATACAGTCGCGCAACAGCTCGAGGTGAACCAGGGCTAACTTCTTAGGAATATATGCTGTGTGTGTTAATTTCACATACAAGGGGACCTTAAATTTTTTACCGAATCCGAACGGAACTTTTGAGAAGTTTTTCAAGACAAATCTAATCTCGGAGGACTTGTCAGACCCTCGCGGAGGTGGGGACCGTGAAAAAACAAGTCTTTTCTTTGAGTTGACGATGGCAGAGTTCGAACCCCGACCTCTGGCGTAGTAAGCACACATACTAACCACTACGCTACGGCACCCCAGTTTTTCGCAGCTGGGTTGGCTTTATATGACCAAAAACTAATCGCCTTCAACTTAATGGCCTCTTTACAGTTAATTCTTTTGGGAACGAAGGTTTTCATGCCAATGAGAATCATTTCGGTGAAAATATCGGCAGCAGCTTCAACCGCACTATCGAGGAAACAAAATGACCAATTGAAAGACTTAAAGAAAATGTTGAAGCCATCTCAGTTGGCTTTCTCGAATTTCCAAACTGGTTTTTTGGAGCCGGATCTTTTGAGGTGTTATTTTTGAACGAGTAAGAAGCCGATATGATACTGAGTATTTGTTGACTGAGTATTTGTCAGGATGGAAGGTAAGGAACAAGTCCAGATTGGCGTATGACTGTCAATGTCGGGGATCTGCGTAGGCTCGTTTACAAGCTGGGTTAGACGGTTGCCCATCTGTCTAGGACTCGCCCATCTGTCTCTGCATCGTATGCTTGTGCATACGATCAGCAGAGCCAGCGACCGAACGCCAGCAGCAAGCGCGGTGAAGATGGAAAACAGAACAGGGGGAGGAAAAAAGAAAAAAAAACACAAATTTATCACGTATGCACTGCACTGCACTTATATATATCAAAGGAAATTCCTACCAACTATCAGCGAACTATTACTAAAGGCTCTGGCGAAGGTCAGCTCGCAGGCAAAGCAGTGCGGTTTGGGTGTCAATCCACAAAATACCGTCCTTGTGCTGTTCAAAACAAAAGAAACATACCGCAATTCTCTCTATTGAGGGAACCGATTTAGGAAACCTCTCTTCAACTCGCCGATAGAGCATGGTACTAAGGGTTGATTCTTGACAGGAAACTAAGCTGGAAACTCAACGTTAAGGAAAGAGTAAGGAAACCCTCAACCGCATTCTATACTCGCAGTCGCATTTTCGGGAAAAATTGGGGTCCTAGACCCAAAATTATCATTGGATGTACACTGCAAATGTGAGAGCCATTCTGACATATGGGTGTTTAGTCTGGTGGCAAAAAGGCGGAAAAAGCACAACCTACGCTGCATGACAATAATACAGAGAGCTGCATGTATTGGTACGACATCTGCAATGAGAACGACACAAACTTCAAAGCTGGAGGCAATTCTCAATATGCTACCACTCGACCTCTATATGCAATAATCTGCTGCCAAAAGCGCCTTGAGGCTCAATCAGTTACCGGAATAGATCCCAAGCTCATTTGCTCATGCGCAGATTCTTCACAGCATTATAGAAACCGACACCTCCTCCGACCACCTTACCCCCTATCTTGACTTCGAAACGCTTTTTTATTGCATGTTTCCTAGCAGGGATGAAGGAATCGGGGGAACCGCTAGGAAACTTATCGATCGCCATATACACAGATGGGTCAAAAAAGAACATAGGCACGTTATTACCATGTTTATAGACAGACAGGCAGCCATAAAGGCTATAGCTGTCACTGAAATCAAATCCGAACTTGTTAAGTATTGTCGCAAAGAGCTTAAGGTTCTTGGCTCGCAGCACAATCCACGACTCTGCTGGGTTCAGGCCACAGGAACCTTCGGGGAAATGAAAAAGCCGATGAGCTTGCACGACATGGGTCAACATTAGAACCTTAACAAGCCATGGATCAAACCGCTCTGTGACCTAAGAAGGCGGGTAGAAAACAAGACCGGATGAAAGCAAATACAAGATGGACATCCCTGTCTAACTGTGAAATCTCAAGATAAGTGTGGCCTAAATATGATAAGCCCCGAACTAACACGCTCATCAAGAGCAACAGAAAGACTCTGTCTTTACTAGTAGGTATGTGTTCAGGTTTCGTGTGTTTATGAAATGAAAAAACCCGAATCTTTTGCAAGTCAAAATCATTCGTTCGATTTATTTCATTAACATTCTAAATTAACGTTAACATTTAATGAGCAAAATTCTTACAGAATGCGAGTACCTTATTCCTCAGTAAAACCTCCAGCCGAAACGTCGAAGAGCAAAAATTAAAATGGAAGAGTGACGTGTAAAGTTATCCCGCGAAACCGAAAAAAAAGAAACGAGGCTCGAGAAAACCAAGAATGATATTTTGCAACATTCAGTGATCTGAATTCCTTTTGTGCGCGTTCCGCGTCAGCTAAACTCAAACCATAGCTTATTTGAGCTAGCTAGCTGAAAATTTTTCTGCAACCGACCACTACATCACCCTCCCCCAGCGGTACTCTTCTCCCTGAACCGCAAGGAATACTTTCTAATAAACTCTAATTTTCTACCTGTTTACTTTATTTCAATTATTTCAATCTTATAAGCAGGCTTTAATCTATCAATCGAATAGAAACCACAACAAAATACTTCCTCAACCGGCGAATCACATTAAATGGTCCCCGATATGGTGGCGTGAGTCCGGTATTAGTCCTGTCGATCCCTACGAACACATGATCACAACTCTGAAGCGTTGAGGGCACGAAGATGTTCTTGTTTGGTTTCCGACTTCCCGTTGGGATTAAATTACTCATGCCACTTAGTTTACTTCCCCTATATATACATTGTTAATATAACATTACTCAAAATTGTCTCTAAAAAAAACTAAATTTAAATTATCTCAGAGCCGAAAGCCCTGGTAGCTTGCGCTTGTTCTTTTGTTACTGTTAGCACTGTAATTGTTATGTCAATAAATTACGGGTGTTTCCTAATTCGATGCCAATACTTTGGGATATGATTATTGGGTTTAATTGAAGAACAAAAACGTTCGACAGTATGGGCGTGTTTCTAATATCATTTATATCGTGTTTCTGATATCATTCTGATATCATTTATTGGGAATTTAAGATAACACCTACTTTGAGGTACCTTGAGCCATACTAACACAAATATCTCCGCTAATACTTACAACAAGAACTTAGTTTGGAATTTACATTTTAGAAGAAATAGCATTTCTTTTAACTCTGTTAAAATAAAATTAAAGTCGGATCCTTTTTCCTGCCTATGCCATTATCTGGACTGGAGTCACATTTTTGCAAAAAAATCTGTTATTAACATATCGGTAATTTTTTTTTTGGTCAACCTAACAATACTTAATAAAAATTGCTGCAATTGTTCGCCTAGTTTGAAAGGTTAGAAAACAAAATTAAATCCATGTTTAATTTTTGAAGCTGAGGTTACACAACAGTTGTTTAGAAACCCTGCTTGGAATGGCATCTTTTACAAACGAAGGATACGCGGATATTATCTACGTTTAAGGGTTGTGCAGCGGGAATTCTAGTAGAGCACGGCAAAGATACCTTGAGCTCTATCCTAACCGAAGAATACCTAATCCCCGTGTATTTAGAAATTCATATAAAAGGCTTCGGGAAGCTTCGGGAAACGGGATCTGTTTCAACAAGACAACCCAACGCAGGAGCTTCACCAGGCAGAGTTGCGATTGATGAAAGAATACTGGAAGCTGTTACAAATGATTCATCAACCAGCATCAGACGCTTATCTTTGCGATTCAACGTTTCAACCATACCACCAAACACCTCTGCAGGAACTGCTTTCGAATGATTTGGAGCCGAGACTTGAGCTTTGCAACTGGTTGTTACAGCAGAGCTTCAATGACAACGGTTTTATTAGCAGAATCCTTTGGGCGGAAGTATCTCAATTCACTAGCTACACACATGGGCTGAGGAAAACCCACCCAGAGAGAAAACCAACACAAATTTAGCATCAATTTGTGGGGAGGTGTAACTGCCACCCACACTGAATTCTACAAACTATCTGGAGGTTTTGCGCATTGATTTGACAGATCTATTGGAGGATGTTCCACTTACTCAACGATCTTCGTCATATTTTCCACAGGATGGTGCCCATTATGGTCGCATAGTTAAGAATTGGCTAGACGAAAAGTACGGTGGTCGTTGGATAGGAAGAAATGGACCAGTTCACTAGCCTGCAAGATGTCCGGACCTTTCTATTATGGATTTCTTTGTATGGGGGAGAATAAAAGAACTTGTTTACTCTACCGAAATATCAACTCTAAATGATTTAGAAAGGCGTATTCTCCAAGTCTCGTCACAAGTAAGGGAGCAGTTAGCTTAAATAAACTTTTTAGGCGCAATCCAAAAGTGGGCTCTAGCATGCATACAAAATGGAGGGGAACACTTGGAGCACCTGATTTGATTACTTGGTCACCTTAATAAAAAGAAAATTAGAAGCCAAAAACAGAAATTTTAGGATATAGGAATAGGAATTAAAATTGAAATATAAGAATATAGGAAAAGGAATTGAAAATTATGAATCGACTTTTTCTTAATTTTCCCTGCTACGGCTTTTCCCAAGTAGCGTAAAATCTCTGCGGTTTGCAGTTACTTTGTAGTTGCAATTTTTGTTAAGTATTGTTAGATCCTTAGAAATTTAGCGATATGTTTATAACGTATTTTTTGCAAAAAAGTGACTTGAAAGTCAAAAAAATGTCATGAGAAGGGAAAAGGGATCCGACTTAAGAGCAAATATCTCGAAAGTTTAAAAAGCCATAAATTAACATAGTAAAAAGAAGTAGATACTATTTCTTCTAAAATTTGAATCATATTCATTTTCGGATGCCGCTTATCCCTTGAAAGGGTCGCGGAGCGAGGGTGGCTAAATGGTTCTTCCATCTTTCTCGATCCTCCGCCACCAACTCAAGAGACTCCAACGCAATCTCCAGGCGGGTCTCAGAGAGGTTCTTTACCTGATCCCACCACCTGTTCCTTGGCCTACCAGGCGGGCGACGCACTCTCATCTCGGCTAGCATGACCTGTCTAGGAAGTCTGGCAGGAACATGCGAACAACGTGTCCAAACCATCGAAGAATCGATAGCTCCATTCGGGGAAGTAGCTGCTCAACATTGATATTCCCACGAATACTGACGTTTCTCACTCTATCCCTTAGAGTAACACCAGCAACGCTACTCAGGAATTTCATTTCGGCAGCTTGTACCCGCGATCTAATTCTTTCGGTCATTACCCAAATTTCATGACCATAGATAAGGGTCGAAAAAAACACTGAGATCTTTGCTTTCACTCCAAGCTCAGCTTTCCTGATGACCGGCCAGCGCAGTTCCTTTACTATTGCTCCAGCTTGGCCAATTCTACAGGACAACTCAGTATCACTCCTCCCATCTTTCGTGAAAAAGACCCCGAGATACTTAAACTTCTCCACCTGTTTTAATGGAACTCCATTTATGTGCAGGGTACACTGCACAGAAGTTCGGGAAATAACCATCACTTCCGATTTATTCACGTTAACTTTCATCCCAGCATCACCACAGATGGCTGCAAACCTATCCAGTGCTCGTTGAAGTTCCTCTTTGGATGATGCAACGATAGGGTGGGTAGGGTGCAGTGTGAATTCGATGGGATCCAAGAATTCTGAATAACTCGCAAAATAACTTGGAATCAAATTGGGTTCCCTGATCCGTTTTGATTCTAAGCAGTACCCCGAATCGAGAGATCTAATTCCCGATGAAGACTACCGACCGTGAGAGCGGAAGTGTCTTTGTTTGGGTACGCTTCAGGCCACCTCGTAAACCGGTCTACAATTGTTAAAAGGTACCTGTATCCATTCGATTCTGAGAGTGGTCCTACCAAATCGAGATGGACGTGATGGAATCGTTTCGTAGGGAGATTGAAGTGACCAATAGCCGATTTTGTGTGTCTGTGTATTTTTGATTTTTGGCAGGCCAGACATGCTCTTCCTCAAATGGCGATGTCCTTGTTCATCGTATGCCAAAAGTTCCGATAACAAAGCAGTTTTCTTGACGCCCGAATACTCGGATGGGATAAGTTGTGAAGAACATTAAGACTTGCCGTCGAATAGAATGTGGGACGAAAGACCTGTTCTTGCCAGTTGAGATTTCGCAAAATATATCAAACTCAGGGAAGTAAAACTTTTGCACGACGAACTGAGATTTTTTGTTTTTATTATCTTAATATATTAATATTTGTTGTAGTTCTGCATCGGACGATTGGAGTTTTATTTTGTGGTCAAGGAGGAGTTCGACAGGCAAGACTTCAGGCCCATCCATACGAGATGGGGCATCAGCGACAACGTTGTCTTGTCCTCTGATGTATTGGATGTCGACGGTGAACTGGGAGATGAAATCTAAACCTGAAATCTGTCGCGTTTGGCGAGGGCTTCTTTATGCCTTGGAAGTCATGGTATATGAGAGTGGTACCCCGTATAAGCCCCAGTATAATCCTTAAACTCTTGCCCCCCCACAAAATAACGAATACGTTTTACCGCTAGACAAATGGCAAGCAATTCGCGAACGAATGCTGAGTATCTCATTTCGGACGGTGAAAACTTTTTCGAGAAGAATGAGAGGAGTGCACCTACAGCGACGCTTGAAGAGTCTGCGGAAAACTCTGCATTTATCATTGGGTGTGCCCAAAGTGTCACTTCTGACAATTTTCGCTTTGTCTCGAAAGGATTGTTGGATTCTTCTTACCAAGGAAAGGTTTTGGTGGATTGCCGCGACTTCAGTGCGCTGCTTGTTGTTGATTGAGAATACAATGGTGCTAATGTTACCGCTAATTTAGGAATTAATTTATGGTTATAATTTATTATTCCTAAAAATCGTTGCAACTGTTTTAAGCGGCATATACACACATCAAAATCACATCAAGCACGCGAGAGTGTATGAGTGAAAACACCAATACGTTGAGTGCATGCTTGCAGCGAAATCAAAATGTTTTGATTTTTGTTAAATCAAGTGTCTATGCATGATAAGTGTATATTCGTGATTGACTGCTTGATCAAGCATTCATTCAATTTGGAGGATATTTTATGAACGGAGCGGGGTTTACTTGTACAAAAATTGAGAATAAAATTTAAGACTATGTATATGAATGTTTGATGTGTCATGCTTGATTTTTGTATATGCTGCGTAAAAACAAATTTACAAACACACTCTCGAATGCTTGATGAGATTTTGACCAGTGTATATGCCGCTTTACTGCGTTAGGTCTAGGGTATCCCGTTATGACATCGGCTCGTTCTTTTGATGGACAATGCCGTTCGCGCATACTAGCATGTAGTTAGGTTGTTGGAACTTAGTAACACTATGATCGCCAATCGTTTGTAAACATTTGTATAGATAATTTTTATACCCTATTCCACAGGAATGGAGTATATTAAGTTTCATACAGGCGAAAATGTAACATAGAGAAATAATAACGAAAGACCCCCAAGACCTTAAGGGCATATGATCGAGACCGAATTCTGAGACGAATGAGCCATGTCCGTCCGCCCGTATGTCACCAATTTTTAGGCCTAAAATTTTGAGCTGAAAAGTTGAAATCTTGTAAGTAAGCTCTCTGTCATCCGAGGCAATACAAGTGTTAAAATTTTTTAAATATGTCCACAGACGCGCCCACAATCGGTCTAAATGTGCAACAACCTCCAGTGCTTTCAAAACTGTAAGACATCGTGAAAAGCTGAAATTTACCAATTAGCATCTTCTAATGGTTATAAGTCATAAAAATAAAAATAAAGTCCGCAGACCTCATCTTTTGGGCGTAGCATCGATTGAAAGAGTAATCTTTGAAATGCAATTTATTCAATATTTTTGTTCCAAATCGAAAATTTTTTACTTAATATATTATGTAAAAAAATAAAAAATAAAAAGAGTGGTGCAACAGCTCGAGGCGAACCAGGGCAAACTTTTCAACAATGTATGCTGGTGTGTTAATTTCTTTACATACAAGGGGACCTACAATTTTTTGCCGAATCCGAAGGGCACTTTGAGAAAATTTTCAAGACAAATGATACTCTCGGAGGGTTTGTCAGACCCTCGCGGAGTTAGGGACCGTGAAAAAAAACAAGTCTTTTTATACCCAATCCCATAGGATAGGAGGTATATTTAGTTTGTCACATAGTTTGTAACACGGTGAAATAATGATGGTAGACCCCCAAGAGCTTAAGAGCATATGATCGAGACCGAAATCTGAATCGAATGAGCCATTTCCGTCCGTCCGTCCGTCTGTATGTCACATGTATTTAGGCCTTAAATTTTGAGCTAGGGTGCTGCAACTTCGTACGTCAGGTGCACGTCATGCGAAGCAGTACAAGAGTTTTTGAAATCCGCCCAAAGACACGCCCACAATCGGTCTAAATATGCAACTACCTCCAGATTTTTCAAAACTGTAAGACGTTCTAAAAGGCTGAAATTTGACATTTAGCATCTCTTAGTTAATATAAGACACAAAAAAGACAAATTAAATTGGTAGACCTCCTCTAGTGGGCGTGGCATCTATTTCAAGAGTAAACTTTCAAATGCAGTTTACTCAGTTTTTTTTGCTTGAAATTGAAAAAAAATTTTGCTAAATATTTTATGTAGAAAACGCTTAGTTCCACATTTTGTTTATACAAGACTTTGGGCCTAGCCCACATTTGGAGGCAGAATTGAAGAAAAACCTAAAATTTTCCAGAAAAACTTAATTTCGACTGCCCTTGAAAAGACAAATTCAATTGGTAAACCTCTTCTAGTGGGCGTGGCATCTATTTTAAGGGTAAGTTTTCAAATACAGTTTAATAAATAGAGTGGCGCAACAGCTCGTGGTGAACCAGGGCCAACTTCTCAACAATGTATGCTGGTGTGTTAATTTCTTTACATACAAGGGGACCTACAATTTTTTGCCGAATCCGAACGGCACTTTGAGAAGTTTTTCAAGACAATTAATACTCTCGGAGGGCTTGTCAAACCCTCGCGGAGGTGGGGACCGTGAAAAAGAACAAGTCTTTTTTTTTCAGGTGACGATGGCAGGATTCGAACCCAGACCTCCGGCGTAGTAAGCACACACATTAACCACTACGCCACGGCACTAAATACAGTTTACTCAATATTTTTGCTTGAAATTGAAAAAAATTTCTTAATATTTTATGTAGAAAACGCTTAGTTCCACATTTTGTTCATACAAGACTTTGGGCCCGCCCACATTTGGAGGCGGAATTGAAGAAACACCTAAAATTTTCCAGAAGAACTTAAGTTCGACTGGCCTTGAGCCTAATTAAGGAAAGCATGAAACAAACAAAGTAGCAGATTAGGTAAACAATACCATAAACAATTCCGTCCAGATTTCGCATATAAAGTTTTTAGCTTTTACGTACAATAAGGTGTTACGTGGAAATATCTGTGGAAATATCTTATAATTAATAGTTTGTAATTAGGGGCGATTGGACCACGCCCCTTTTCGAAGTTTGCATTACTTATAAAATGTCAAAAATTAACTATGCCATCAACATTTTACAATGTGGGATAGGATGAGGTATTCAAAGGAGGTATTTAACTTCTGCGTACACACTGTAGCACTTACTTACTGGTTTTTAGGTGACGATGGCAGGATTCGAACCCAGACCTCCGGCGTAGTAAGCACGGCATAAGTTTACCGTAGGTCCAAGTGGAATGTATTGGATTTTTTTATCTTAATGTATGGATTTGGGTGTCCTGATTCCGAATATGTATATCTATCTATAATATATATCCCAATTAGTTTAGAAGTTATAAGCGGGCCACCCAAACACTGTTGTCTTTAAAAGCAAGTTTATTTTACAGCGAACCTTGTCAGATTTATATAGCATACTCTTAGGCAGAAATTAAAAGTCAAAAATGAGGTATTTTGTATGGAAAAATTGAAACTTTGAATAGCTATAACTTTTAAACTAAACGAGAACGACAATTTTTAATAACATATTCGTAATCAGGACACTGAAATACATATATAAGCATAAAAATAACAACTAAATTCCAATTGGACCTACGGTAAACTTGTTCCGTAAGCACACATACTAACCACTACGCCACGGCACCCCACATTATGTAGAAAATACTACTTTCTATATTTTATGCTTCACGAATTGTAACGGGAAGGGGATGGCAAACAAAAAAATATAAGAATGGAAAGGAGAATAGGAATGGAAAGCAGAATGGGAATGGGAAGGAGAATAGGAATGGAAAGGAGAATAGGAATAGGGTATACCGCGGTTCGTTACAGACGGACCGAAGCTAATACCTACGCACTCTTGTACATACTCACTTGTTTTATTTGTATATGTTCCATTTAATTTTTATTTATTAATCAAATCTTACAGCATGTAGCTAGCCTTTTAGATTTCGTTGGAGGTTGGAAAAAACCATAAATGCAAATCTACTGATCTTCATTTGTAAACGTTTGTATAAATAATAATTTTGTTTGTAATATCTTATTTAATTTTTCTTTTATTTTAAATTTTTAAAAAAAGCCATTTTTGATAAACTGCAAACGCCAACCGTTTGTAAGTCGTTTGTAGATGTCGAATTTTTTATTAATTTTTTTTTTATTTCCCCTCCAATTATTTTTAATGAATTAATTAAAATCTGACAGCATGTAGTTAGACGCAGCTTTTAGATTTCAGTCGAATTTTAAAAACGAAAATCTGATCTTCATTTGTAAACGTTTGTATAGTTATTTATTTTGTTTGATATAATATAAACAAATAAAATATAATAAAAAAATAAAATAGGCCATTTTCCAATAACGAAACACGCCAATTATTTGTAATTCGTTTGAAGAATGCTATTCGTTTTCACAATGAATAATTTCCCCACCAATTAATTGTTATTAGTTAATCAAATTCTGAAAAAGAAACTTATAATTTCCCTTTGGCAGCTGGTAAAAAACGCAAAAACTCAACTTAAATGCTAAAAAATGCATACGTTTAGGCTCTTAAACGTAACGTAGCATGGTTGTTTACATGCGACAAAATTGTTCCTTGCGGCTGCATAATTATTCTAGACAAATTTTGTTTTTCAAAAATGTTTCAAAAATGCTTCATGATGGTGTAGTAAGCCGCAGCTTTAAGACTTCGGTGGAATCTGGAAGAACCAAAATCGCCATTCGATTGATTTGCGTTTGTAGACGTATGTATGGATAAAAACTTTGTTTGTATACGTCTAAGGCTAAATTTAATTAATAAAAAGAAAAATTAAATAAATTTCAACAACAAACTAAAAACGCCAGTCGTTTGTAATTCGTTCGGAAACGCCGACTTCGCTTTCAAAAGTCTTAATTTCCCTTTCAATTAGTTATTTTCAATTAATTTATTAATCAAAATCTGACAGCATGTAATTAGCCGCAGCTTTCAGATTTCGGTGGAATCTGGAAAAACCAAAAACCATTCGACTGATTTGCGTTTGTAGACGTGTATGCATGGATACAAATTTTGTTTGTATACGTCTAAATTAAATGTTATTAACTAAAAAAAAAATAAAAAATGCATTTTCCAAAAATGCAATGCAAAGTCGTTTGCAGTTCGTATGTAGACGCCTAATATGTTTTTAAAATTAATTATTTTCCTACCACTTAATCACAATTAGCTAAGTAAAAACGGACAGGAAAGATTTTCACTGTCCCGTTGCTCATGGTCATCCGATGACATAATATTTAACTGCATATATCTAGGCTTTTTCTCATTTGATTCTGTATATATGACGAAAAATATCATAGCAACCTTTAACTGAAATTAAATTTCACATCTTTGCCGATTGCTCCGTCTTAAAGAAAAAAACATTTAGTTCACCAAAACAAGTGGAATCTAAAAAAAAACTAGCTGTTTCGAGAACTCTAGCGCAAATTATTTTAGTTGCAATTGTAATGAGTTGAATACGTTCCATTCGTTTAAAAGCTTATTTGCCCGCATCCCGTTTTATTTCAAGTTGGTTAATCAAATTTAAAAAACTTGTTATTAGCCGCTTTTTGAAGAAATCGGAAAAAGCCAAAAACGCCATTCGACTAACCTTCGTTTGTAAAGCTATGTATAGATAATAATTTTGTTTTTATACGTCGAGTTAAATTTAATTAATGAAAAACCAGCGAAAACAAGTGCACCAGTGCGTATATAATAGCTTTGGTTCGTCTGTATTACAATTCCTATTCTCCTTTCCATTCCTTTTCTCCTTTCCTATTCCTATTCTCCTTTCCATTGCTTTTCTCTTTTCCATTCCTATTCTCCTTTCCATTTGTTTATTTTCTTGTTTTCCATCCCCGTTCCGTTACCATTTATGCATCATAGAAAAAAAATCCTTACTTTTAAGTTTTTGTTCACCTTTTTTTTTAAAAAAAAAGGGTTGTACCATGTTCAACCCCTTTAACCGAAAATCAATATTAGCATAGAAACATCCAAGTTAGCGGCTAAAATGTACGCAAAACTGTAATTTTTTGGTTTAAATTCAAAAGTTTTTCGAAAACTTTGTATGAACGAAATCTAAAATAGTGTCCGGTGTTCTTTATGTGGTAAATTTTATTTCTTATTCTATACTTAGTAAAGCTAAAAAGCAGTCGAAATCCATGTTATTTCTGGAAATTTATAGATTTTCATGGAATTGTGCCTCTAAATATGGGTGTAGCCCAAAAGTTTGTATGAATCAATTGTAGAGCTTAATATTTTTTACATAACATATGGAGTACAAATTTTTCGATTTGGAACAATAATATTGAATAAATTGCATTTGAACAATTACTCTTTAATTCGATGCCAAAAAGAAATTTTTTGGGTAAAATTCAAGAATTTCGTAGTATCAACCTCTAAACATGGGCGTGGCCAAAATTTTTATAGGATGTTTGGTGTAGCTTATGTGCTACATTTTATTCATTATCTTCACTTAAGTCAGGCTAAAAAGCAATCCATGTTTTCTGCAAAATTAGAGGTTTTTCTTAAATTCTGCCCCCAAATGTGGGAGTGGCCCAAAACTCTGTATGAAAGAAATTTAAAGAAAAGTGTTTTCTAGATAATATATTAAGTAAATTTTTTTTCGATTTGGAACGCAAATATTGAATAACTTTCATGTGAAAGATTATACTTTCAATAGAGGCCACGACCACAAGGGGCGATCTGCGGGCTTTATTTTTATTTTTTATGACTTGTTATCATTAGAAGATGTTAAATAATAAATTTCAGATTTTCACGACGTCTTACAATCTTGTAAGCACCGAAGGTTGTTGCACATTTAGACCGATTGTGGGCGTGTCTGTGGGCGGATTTAAAAAATGTTAACACTTGTATTGCTTCGGATGACAAAGAGCTTAGGTACAAAATTTCAGCTTCCAAGCTCAAAATTTAAGGCTTAAAAATTGGTGACATACCTACGGACGGACATATGCTCCGAGAGCATATGTCGGCCTCGATCATATGCTCTTAAGGTCTTGGGGGCCTATTTTCATTATTTCTTTATGTTACATTTTCGCCTGTATCAAATTTAATATAGTCCATTCCTGTGGAATAGAGTATAAAAATATAAAATATAAAATATAAAAAAAAAACTAAAATCGCCAGTCGTTTGTAATTCGTTTGTAAACGCCGATTTCTATTTCAAAAGTTTTAATTTCCCCTCCCAGTGTTTTTAATTAATTTTTTTTTTTTTTTTTTTTTTTTTTTTCCGTGGGTAGGAAAAACCTTCATAGGCACTACGAGGACCGGCGGCGCGTGCTCATAGTAGTGTGAGATTCTTACTCACTAAAAAACCTCCCATTTTCCGTCAGACTACGACTAAGTTTCCTTAACAAGTAGTTCAAGCTTCTGTAATAATCGCGTGTGGCAGGCTGCCTTCCAACGAAGGCACCTACAATACCGTCAATTTATGCGGTTTCATCTTATGCTGCTAGATCTAACGGTCTCATTCGTTGTAGTCGGCGCGTAAGATTTGTCTGATCCAAAGTTCGGATAATTTCATTGTTGCAGTGTCCGCGAAGACGAGTACTAAGTTTGCGAGCAAAGTTTGCTACCTCGTCAGACACGGTTGCGATTCCTAGATCTCGGTGTAGATCGCTATTTCTTATATACCATGGAGCATTGACGATTGCTCTGAGTGTCTTATTTTGAAAAGTTTCTAATATAGATATATTGCTTGGTTTAGTACAACCCCAGAGTTGTATACCGTACGTCCAAGATGGTTTTAGCACTTGCTTATACAAAAGCAGTTTGTTATATAAGCTTAGTTTCGAAAATCTTCCGATAAGCCAATTCATTTCTCTTAACTTGATTTCGAGCTCGTCGCGTTTCTTTTTAACGTGCGGCTTCCATTTAAGTTTTGCGTCGTTAAGTTTAGAGTCATTCCTAGATATTTCGCTTCATTTGAGTACGGGATTTGTACCGAGTTAATGAATAAAGGTTTGTTGTTTATCTTTTTATAAGTAAAGTTAACATGCGTTGACTTAGTCTCGTTAAGGACGACTCGCCAGCTTTTCGTCCATTCGCATATTTTGTCTAAAGCGCGCTGGAGTTTCCCTGTTGATAATTCAACTGTCTTATCAATAGCGAGAATAGCAGTGTCGTCTGCGAACGTAGCTAAAATTGTTCCCTCATCGTGGGGTATGTCTCTTGTATAGAGCAAAAATAATATTGGGCCGAGAACGCTTCCTTGCGGGACACCGGCATTTATCTCTTTGAATTCCGAGTACTCATTTTCGTACCTTACGCGAAAGATTCTGTCTTTGAGGTAAGACTCTAAGATTCTATAGAGCTTTTCTGGTAAGCAAAGCCTTAATTTGTACTTCAGGCCTTCGTGCCATACCTTGTCGAAGGCTTGCGATACGTCGAGAAAAGCGCTAGTACATATCTTTTTCGCTTCCAGGGCTTTTTCGATTTCGTTTGTTATACGATAGACCTGGTCGATTGTTGAATGTTTTTTTCTAAATCCGAATTGGTGATCCGGAATCAATCGTCTTTCTTCAATGATTGGTTGCAACCTTTTAAGCAACAGTTTCTCGAACACCTTAGCTATTATCGGCAGTAGCGAAATAGGTCTGTATGACTTTTTGTCGTTCGGGCATTTTCCTGGTTTCGGAACCATTATGACCTCGGCCACTTTCCATTGCCTTGGAACGTATAAAACTCTAAGGAAGCGTTAATGATATAGAGTAGCTTTACCAAAGCTTTTTTCGGTAGCTCCTTTAGAATTTCGCTAGTAATTAAGTCGTAGCCAGGGGCTTTCTTGTTTTCCAGATTATTTATCGTTTGACGAAGTTCAGTCAATGACACGGTTTTTATTCTATAATTATCTTGTACCGCATAAGGATTGAGCTCCTCGACCAACGGTTCCCCGTCAAACGGTTTGAATGTTTCTTCTAGGTAATCTGCAAATAAATCCGCTTTTTCTTTGTCTTCTCTTGCCCATTCGCCGTTGGCTTTTCTTAATGGCGCAGAATGTGCTATAGGCTTCTTAACGGACTTGACTGCTTTCCAAAAAGAGTAGTTCGAACCTTTATCGGCAGTCAAACTTTCGAGGTAAGCAGTAGTCTCACGACTTTTAAAATCTTGAAGTTCGTGCTTCAGTTTGTTAGAAAGGTGGTTCAAGATTGTCTTATCCGGGGGTGCTCGCGAACGTTGCCATCTCTTGCGCGCTCTCCTCTTTTCGCATATTAGCTCTTCTATTTCTCGCGGATATATTGTTCCGCTGTTCGATAATTCGGACCTCCGAAAAGAAGTGTTATTCCACGCAGCGCTCTGAACAACTCTCACGAGTTTATCTAATTCTTCTTCTATTTCAAGTGGCGTTTTGAGCGGTACATTTAAAGCTATGTTTTCTTTGCAGTATTTTCTAAAGCCGCGCCAGTCGGTGTTGTTGTTAGTTAATCTAGGCGCTCTTTTCTTTTTCGCTAGGCTTCCGCCGATTTTCAAAAGAACTGCCGAGTGATCTGAACAGAGATCAAAGCGTTCTTCTACGTTCGTAAGGTAACCAGGTACCCCCTTAACGATAAAGAAGTCGACGAGATCAGGTATTTTATTTCTGTCGGTTGGCCAATATGTTGGCTTTCCCGTCGATAAGAAGATCACGCCGCGTTTTGTACTTGCTTTAAAGAGGGCTCTGCCTCTTGTTGAATTGCACCGTGAGCCCCAAAAAGTATTTTTCGCGTTTAAGTCCCCGCCGATGATAAAGTTTGACCCAAGTGAATCAAAGAGCAGAGCAAGATCTTCATCTGCCAGCCGATACTGCGGAGGAAAATAGCTCGTCGCGATGTTGTAATTTATTTGACTTAATTTTACTGAGACTGAGGTTATTTGCATAGAGTCAATTTCTATTTCTTCGTTTTTGGAGTGCTTTATGCAGTCTTTAATGTAGAGAGAGGATCCACCTCTCGAATTTTCTGAAGGATGATGCGCGTGATAGTCAATGTAACCTTTTATTTTGCGTGCTGAACCCTTTTTAAAGTGGGTTTCCGAAATTAGGCATATGTCTACATTATTCTTCCGTAGGAATACTTCTAGTTCGTCAATTTTTTGCAAAAGGCCGTTTGCATTCCATGTAATTATTTTGATTGACTTTCCCATATTCATGATTTTTTATTAAATGTTTTTCGAGGTTTAAACTCGAGCTCGCTCAATTTGTTGAATATTACTTGATTAAGTTTCGCCTGTTGTTCAAACTTTTCTAAAATCATGCCTAGAATTTGAGAGACCGAATCTGATGCGGCCGATTGTGGCTTACTTTCACGTGACGCGACTTGAGCGTACGATCTTGGACCAACAAGTGTGGGTTCTCCCTTTTGACTCCGGTGGGAACTAGGACCAGCGACGTTTTCTTGTGCGTTTTGAATTTTGCCTTTAATCAAACCCTTATCCCTTGTCGACTTAGGGGTTTTTGGCTTATCTACTTTAGGAGGTTTTAGGCTTGGGCCCTTGTTTTCAGTATTTTTCTTTGGAGCTTCATGTCGTTTTTGCAACTCAATGGCAGTTTCGCAACCTCGGTAGCTCGCTGGGTGACTTCCCCTGCAATTGGCACAAACCGCGGGAGCCTGACTGCTGACATTGCAATCCGTCGAGAGATGTTCGCCGGCGCATTTTACGCATCGCGGCTTTTTCTGGCAGTACGCTTGCGTATGTCGGAAACCCTGGCATCGCTTACATTGGGGAACTAGCCTGTTGCCCTTCCGCTTGGGCTCGATTTTTACCTTGATGTTAAGGATTGATTTAATTTTGTAGATTTCGTTAATATTTTCAGTTCTATCAAAAGAAAGCATAAAAATTTGCAGGCCGCGTCGGACAACAGCGGAATCTTTGCCTTCGTCCGTACGTTGCTTCTCTTTCTTTATTATGTTCACGGCGTCAAGAATTTTAAAGCCTTGGGCTTGAACGTCTTGTATTATTTCGTCCTTGGTACAGGATGGGTGTAGTCCCCTCGCTATAACCCGCAACGGCTTTTCGAGGTGATTTTCATAAGTAAACCATTGGATTTTCTCTAAATTTAACTTTTGTGACAGTGACCGATAGGCATCAGAGTCATCGACGTTAACTTTCCATACGTTGTTTCGAAGTGATGTTAAGTTATATTTCGTCCCAAGCGTATTTTTAAGGATGTTTCGCATCTTTCCGTAGTCCGCGATCCCAACGACATTTATTGCAGGTGGTCGGCGGTTTTTTTCTTGGGGTATTCCTGTCGCTTTGTTTGATACGACTGGTGTTTCTTCTTTTTGCTGCACGGTTTCTACTTCGGGTGAAGAACCGGCCTTTCGTTTCTTGGTAAGCCTTTTCCTAAAGACCGGATTCGTTTCGCGTGCAAGTTCTTCCTCGTCCGTCTGGTATTCACATTGACGTTTCGGCGTTTCCTCGCATACTATAGTACCACGGGGGTTCCTTAAGGCTTCATTTTCTTTACGTAAGGAATCTACTTCGCTTTTAAGCTCATGGTAGAGACGGTCCATTTCATTAAGCTTAGCACGGAGTTCGTTGTTTTCCGCTTCAAAGCATTTAATTTTCGCTGAGTCCTGATTAACCGGCGGACTTCCTTTCCCGGAGACCTTCGATCCAGCTGGTGGAGATCGAGGCACCCTTGATTTTTTCAAAAAGGGATTTATAAGCAATAAATGGCTCTCCCCAGAATCCGTAGAGCCTACCTCCGAAGAGGGTGGATTTGCCAGTGAAACTGGATTGCCACCTGGGGTAATAAAATCTTTTGTTTTGTCCATTGCATAGTTTGTATGCGCTACGCGCTCGGCATACGGAGGGTGGATTTTAGTCGCCTCTTACGACAGGCATGCCTTACCTCGGGTATATTCTAACCCCTACCCGAAGGGGGTAATTAATTAATTAATTAAAATCTGACAGCATGTATGTAGGTAGTAAGCCGCAGCTTTAAGATTTCGGTGGAATCTGGAAAAACCAAAAACGACATTCGACTGATTTGCGCTTGTAGACGTATGAATGGATACAAATTTTGTTTGTATACGTCTAAATTAAAGGCATAAGTTAACCGTAGGTCCAAGTGGAATGTATTGGATTTTTTTTATTTTAATATATGGATTTGGGTGTCCTGATTCCGAATATGCTATTAAAAATTGTCGGTCTCGATTGGTTTAGAAGTTATTAGCCAAAGAAGTTCAAAAAGAGTGCAACTTTAACATATTTTTAGCGGAGCGACGAAGTCGCGTGAGCGGCTAAACCCTGCGAAAAAGGGAGTTGAAATCCTTTAAACCCGCGAAGCGGGCCATCCCAACACTGTTGTCTCCAAAAGCAAATTTATTTTACAGGGAATCTGGTCAGATTTCTATAGCATACTCTCAGGCACAAATTAAAAGTCTAAGATGAGGTACTTTGTATGGAAAAATTGAAACTTTGAATAGCTATAACTTTTAAACTAAATGAGACCGACAATTTTTAGTAACAAATTCGTATTCAGGATACTGAAATACATATATAAGCATAAAAATTACAACTAAATTCCACTTGGACCTACCGTAAATAAAAATTACAACTAAATTCCACTTGGACCTACCGTAAACTTGTTCCAAATTAAATGTTATCAACTAAAAAAAATAAAAAATGCAGTTTCCCAAAACTAAGCACGCCAGTCGTTTGCAATTCGTATGAAGACCCCTAATATTTTTTTAAAATTGATTATTTTCCTACCACTCAATCACAATTAGCTAAGTAAAAACGGACAAGAAAGATTTTCGCTGGCCCATTGCTCATTGTTCATCCGATGACAAAATATTTAAGTGCATATTTCTAGTCTTTTTCTCATTTGATTCTATATGTATGACGAAAAATTTCATAGCAACCTTTAACTGAAATTAAATTTCACACCATCGCCGATTGCTTCGTTTTAAAGAAAAAAACATTTAGTTCACCAAAACAAGTAGAATCTAAAAAAAATAGCTGTTTCGAGAACTCTAACGCAAATTGTTTCAGTTGCAATTGTAATTAGTTGAATACGTTCCATTCGATTCGAAGCTTATTTGCCCGCATCCCCTTTTATTTCAAGTTGGTAAATCAAATTTAAAAAGCTTGTTATTAGCCGCTTATCGAAGAAATCTGAAAAAACCAAAAACGCCATTCGACTAACCTTTTCGCTTGTAACCTTATGTATAGATAATAATTTTGTTTGTATACGTTGAGTTAAATTTAATTAATGAAAAAAAAAATTAAAGAAATTAAAAAAAAACTAAAAACGCCCGTCGTTTGTAATTTGTTTGTAGACGCCGATTTCGGTTTCAAAAGTTTTAATTTCGCCTCCAATTATTTTTAATTAATTTATTACTTTAAATCTGACAGCATGTAGTTAGCCGCAGCTTTCAGATTTCGGTAGAATCTGAAAAAAACCAAAAACGCCATTTGACTGGTTTCGTTAAAATTAATTAATGAAAATTTTTTTTTGAATACTAGGATGGACGGAGACTAAAACTCCAAAATCTTTCAAAGATACCAATACGCCCACTATAGCAGGTACATAATACCGAAGTAGCCGATATTGGTTATGCCCGATTTCCACGTGCTAAAAAACCACCCATTTATGAGAGACACTATGAAACTGCCAAAACGCACTTCATAGTAGTAAATTTTCGCTCTCTCATAATACTTCTTGACTACAACTAAGTTAACTCAACAAGTAGTTTACGCTTCCATAGTGTTGATCGCATTGGATAGGTTGCTTTCCAGTGAATGCACCTACTAAGCCGTTCATTCATGCGGCTTCACCCTGCGTCGCTAGATCGAAGGGTCTTGTTCTTTGTAGTCGTCGCTCGTTGTTAACATCGTTAAGAGTCTCGTTTAGAGTACGGATCATTTCATTGTTGCAATGAACATGAAGGCGAGCATTTAGCTTTCGAGCGAAGTTTGTTACTTCTTCGCCCACGGTAGCTATTCCTAAATCTCTGTGAATATCGCTATTCCTAATATACCATGGAGCATTCACAATTGCTCTTAGTGTTTTGTTTTGGAAAGTCTGCAACATCGACATATTGCTCGGCTTGGTACAACCCCAAAGTTGTATACCGTATGTCCAGGACGGCTTTAACACCTGCCTGTACAAGAGCAGTTTGTTATATGTGCTTAGTTTCTCAAATCTTCCAATAAGCCAATACATTTCCCTGAGCCTAATCTCGAGCTCGTCACGCTTCTTCTTTACGTGTGGTTTCCACCTTAGTTTAGCGTCCAGTGTCATCCCTAGATACTTCGCTTCATTTGCATAAGGTATTTGTGCAGAATATATGAACAGAGGCAAATTGTTAACCCTTCTGTAAGTGAAATTCACATGCGTAGACTTGTTCTCGTTAAGAGCGATTCGCCAAGTCTTCGTCCAGACACAAATTCTGTCCAATGCTCGTTGGAGGTTTCTCGTTGATGACTCGACTGATTCACCTGTTGCCAGGATGGCCGTATCGTCCGCAAACGTGGCCACGACTGTCTCGTCATCTAGAGGTATGTCTCTTGTGTAGAGCAGGAACAGGGTCGGACCGAGGACGCTTCCCTGGGGTACGCCAGCCCGAATTTGCTTGAAACTCGAGTATTCACTACTACACCTAACACGAAAAAGTCTGCTTTCAAGATAATTTTCATAATTTTCATAGATAATAATTTTTAGCTTATATTTCAAGCCCTCGTGCCATACCTTGTCGAAGGCTTGCGATACGTCGAGGAAAGCACTTGAAAATATTTTTTTTCCCCTCTAAGGCTTTTTCAATTTCATGCGTTATTCTGTAGACTTGATCTATTGTGGAATGGTTAGGTCTGAAACCGAATTGATGATCCGGGATCAAGCGTCTTTCTGCAATTATTGGTTGTAATCGCTTCAGCAGAAGTTTCTCGAATACTTTCGATATTATCGGCAGAAGCGATATGGGCCTATAAGATTTTTTATCATTTGCGCATTTCCCCGGTTTAGGAACCATAATGACTTCAGCAACTTTCCATTGTCTTGGAACGTATAGAAGTCTAAGAGAAGCGTTTATCATATAAAGTAGCTTGACTAATGCCTTTTTTGGTAGCTCTTTTAATATTTCGCCAGTGATCAGGTCGTAACCCGGGGCCTTATTATTTTGAAGTTTGCTAATTGTCTGTCGGAGTTCAACTAACGAAACTTTTTTCATTCTAAAGCTATCAGGTTCCCCGTTGTTTTTTAGAACGTCAGCCAACGGCGGACCGTCGAAAGGCTTAAATGTTTCTTCTAAATGTTCAGCAAACAAATTCGCTTTCTCTTTGTCTTCTCTTGCCCATTCGCCGTTAGCTTTTTTTATTGGTGCCGAGTGGATTATAGGTTTCTTGATAGACTTAACTGCTTTCCACAGCGAGTAGTTTGAGCTCCTATCCGCCGACAAGCCTTCAAGGTATTCAGTGGTCTCACGATTTGTAAGATCTTGCAACATTCCTTTCAGTTTTTTAGAGAGGTGGTTCAATGGGGTTTTGTCTGGGGGGGCCCTCGTGCCTTACCATCTCCTACGCGCTCTTCTCTTTTCACGAATCAATTCTTCGATTTCGAGCGGATATGTTTTACGTACATGCCCGTCGGTGCTAACTGCGTTCTTTTGGGACGAATTGTTGTTCCAAGCAGCGCTCTGAATTGCTTCAATGAATTTGTCAACTGCGGTTTCTAACTCGAAAGGAGTTTTCAATGGCACATTCAAGCCAACACCCTCCTTACAGTCCTTTCTGAAAGCGTCCCAGTTCATGTTTTTGCTAGCTAATCTAGGAGCTCTTTCTATTTTCGCCAGTCTTCCACCCATCTTCAAGATAACTCCTGAGTGGTCTGAGCAAAGATCATAACACTCTTCAATTCGCGTAAGGTATTTGGAGTACCCTTTAGCGATGAAAAAATCGACAAGGTCAAGCTTTTTATTCCTATCGGTTGGCCAATATGTTGGCTTACCCGTGGAGAAAAAGTCCACCCCACGCTTCATACTATTTTTGTACAGTAATCTGCCTCTTGTTGAATTGCATCGTGAGCCCCAAAAAGTATGCTTCGCGTTAAAGTCACCCCCAATGATAAAATTGGACCCAATGAAGTCATACATACGATCAAGATCGTCTTCCACCAGTCTATATCCTGGCGGGAAATAACAAGATGCAATGTTATAATCTAAGCAGTCAATTTTTACAGAAACTGAACTGATCTGCATAGAGTCTAGCTCAACTTCTGTGTTCTTGAAGTGCTTTATGCAGTTCTTAATGTAGAGGGAGGATCCTCCTCTCGAATTTTGCGAAGGGTGATGTGCGTGATAGTCTTTGTAACCTTTAAGTTTGGGTGTAGACCCGAGGTGGTGGTGAGTTTTAAGGTGAGTTTCCGTAATCATGCAAATATCAATATTGTTTTTCCGTAGAAATACTTCAAGTTCGTCTATTTTATTCAGAAGGCCGTTTGCATTCCATGTTAGTATTTTAAATAACTGTTTCATATTCATGTTCTCTTGTAATTTTTTCGAGGCGTAAACTCGAGCTTGCTCAGTTTGTCAAATATAACTTTGTTGATTTTAGTCTGATCCTCAAGTTTCTCCTAGATTACAGCGAGGATCTGAGACACTGCATCTGTTGTGGGCGATCTTGCCTTGCTTTTGTTTGCCGCAACCTGTGCGTATGATTTCGGTCCGACCAGTGGTGGTTTCTCCGCTGCACTTGAACTGGCGCCGCTCTTTTGTGGAGCTTTTACGCCTTTTGTCGACGCCTCCTTTGCCAATCTTCCACTTTTGATCGGCTTTGGCGTCTTTGGAGTCTTTGGCTTAAGAGCTTCAGCAGGTTTTGGGCGTCCTAGGCTTTGATTCTGACCTCTAGTATTTTTCTTAAGAGGTTCTCGTCCCTTTTGCAGCTCTATGGCTACTTCGCATCCTCGATAGTTCGCGGGGTGGTTTCCGTGGCAATTGGCCCAAACTGCTGGAGCCTTTATGTCAACTTTGCACTCTGTTGACAGGTGTTTTCCGGCACATTTCACGCAACGTGGTTCTTTTTGGCAGTAGGCACTTGTGTGCCTGAATTCTTGGCATCGCTTACACTGTGGTATCAGTCTATTGCCCTTTCGCATGGGTTCGATTTTGACCCTGATGTTAAGTATCATTTTTATTTTATAAATATCGTTTATGCTCTCAGTTCTTTCAAAGGAGAGCATAAAAATTGGAAGGCCGCGTCTGATCACAGTGTCTCTTTCTCCTTCCGTGCGTTGCTTTTCCTTTTTAATGATATTGACGGCATCAATAATTTTAAGGCCTTTATTTTTTACGTCTTTTACAACGTCTTCTTTTGTGCATGATGGGTGGAGCCCCCTTACAATGACTCGCAGTGGTTTTTCGTACTTATTTTGATAAGTATACCACTCGATTCTTTCTGCATTCAGTCTAAGAGACAGTGCGCGATAGGAATCGGCGTTGTCAACATTTACTTTCCACACGTTATTTCGGTGCGAGGTAAGCTTATAGTTTTCTGTTCTCACCGTGTTTGCAAGAAGGTTGCGCAATCTCCCAAAGTCTGCTATCCCGACGATGTTTATTGCGGGAGGTGGACAGATTTTCGCTTCTGGTTTAGCCTTGTTTGAGCCAGAGGGCTTATCTTCTTTTTGTATTACTTCGGGAGAGGAACTCGCCTTTCGCTTCTTGCTAGACCTTTTCCTTAAGACTGAATCGGTCTCAAGTGCAAGTTCGTCCTCGTCCGTGAAGTATTCGACTGCTGGTCGGTTCGGTGTTACACACTCTTTCGTTACCTCACAGTCTTTCGTTAAACGAGTATTTTTAATATCCTCGTTTTCTTTTCGCAGAGAGTCAACTTCCATTTTTAGATCTTGGAAGAGTCGCTCCATTTCAGTAAGCTTAGCTTGGAGTTCATTATTTTCCTTTTCTATGCTCCTAATTTTCACAGAGTCCTGGTTTACCGGTGGACTGCTTTTTCCGGATATGTTCGATCTAGGTGGTGGTGATCGATTTAGTTTTGTCCTTTTCTCAAAAGGATTTATAAGCAATAAAAGGCTCTCCCCAGAATCCGTAGAGCCTGCCTCCGAAGAGGGTGGATTTTCCAGCATAGCTGGGCTGCCACCTGGGGTAATCAAATCTTTCGTTTTGTTCATTGCCATTTTTTTTTTTAACTTGTCGTTTTTATAAGAAATAGGTAAGTCACTTCTATTTTCATTTTTAAATACAGCCGCCCCTTTGGAGACAGACGCCGACCAGTGAGCCGCACAATGTGTGACAGATGCTTCTGGATTTTAATTTAACCTTCAGATTCATCTATAAGTTAAAACCTTACTGCCAAAAGTTGCCCCAAATGGAGCAGCATCGACAGCATCCGTTGAAACATTAAAGAATATTTCTTCCGGTGGATTTTAGTCGGCTCATACGACAGGCATACCTTACATCAAGGCTATTCTAACCCCGACCTTGCAGGGGCTATTTAAGCAGCAATAAAGATTTATTGTAGTTCTTACCGCTGGAGGGGGAAACTAAATAAAATGACCGTATTGCTGGGTGTCCAATGTGAACATAAAAACTTTATTCTTTTCTAATGCCTTATATATACTAAAATAATGCTTACTGTACAATTTCTTATTCTAAGGTTTATTTACACTCGCTACACGTTTTGTTATCATGAGGTTCAATTACAATAATTGTAATTGAACGCATGGGAATGATAGAAATAACTATGCGTTTTGAAATAATTCTCATGCATTGCTGGGAACTGCGAATTGTTCGGCGTCATCAAGTGTTGGACACAACACGCTGGGGCCTCTTCACACGGACGATATGCAGAAGTCGGCGTCATCAAGCGTTGGTTGTAGTGGTGGCGTGATTGATTTTTTGGTTTCATACAGGTGTTGAACTCTCGGGGACTGACCTCCTCTTTTTCGCAAGATGATAATGGCGATGACGATAACGACCATCAGAATAATTGCACTTGAACCAACAAGTGAATACTGATGAATCCTATGTATGCGTATTTCTTCCAGAATATGTTCCTGATTCTTTTGCAAATTAATTGCCTTTTTAATATTGGAAAGGACTTGTTTGTTGCCACTTCCTTGAACGTTTGCTGGCAGTTCATTTACTGTTGACATATTACGTGTCGGTAAATGGAGGGTCAAGTTGTGTGATGGCAGAAACGAAGACACAATTCTGCTGGTTATTGTCTGCCGGCCGATTATGATCATGGTTTGATCTTGAATCATGCAGTCTGAAGGCAACTTTATTATCCCGCTTTTTTCCAAGACTACTGGTGTTGGGTGCAAATCACAGATGATGTTGATGGTTGTCTGCTGCGGCATGCTGAATACCCATGTATTTATGTGGTGCATCTCTATCCAGTATGCATTTGCTGGGATATTTCTTAAAACGCGCGATGTTGACAATTTTTGGTTGTATCGCAACATGTTTATTTCACAAGAACTGACCTTTGATCCTTACATAAATAATGGATGTTGCAAGTTGCACCAATATCTATCAGTTGACCTTTGTTGGCATGACATGAATTCATCTTTGTTGATCGGGTAAAAGTGATCTCCTTGATGATTGACTAATAAATAATCCGAGGACGGAACAATGCATGTAAAATTTTCAGTGGTCCATGTGGGAACTGGAAGCAACTTGTAAATCTTGAAGTCTTCATTGTAGAGAAGTGGAAGTGAAATCTCTATTATAATGTTGCTGCTTGTAACCCTTCCTCTCGGGCGAAGATTCTTGTAGAGTTGAAGAATTGACTCGTGATGCCGTTCTCCAGGTATCATCATTGATCGGGGAATGTTGTCGTGAATTCTCGTAAGCTCTTCCTTCAACTGTTTCACCGTTAGGATGAGAGGATGGATTCTTCCATTGTGTGTTGACAGGATGACATCTAACAGCACATTCTGAGTATTCTGATAGTTTATCATCATGAGAAGTGCGTTAAGAGCTGTTGAGCTAAGCATTTTGTACGTGTTGTACTTGTCGACTTCATTACTTAGACGGCTTATGATGTTACTAAGCGATTTGAGCTGTTTTTCAGTTTCTAACTTATCTTGTTTGAAAATGTTAACCGTAGATTCGATTATAGTTGTTTGGTTTCTCATAAGTTCTATAAGATGGTTTTCATTCAGTCGCACATGTTCTATAGTCTCTTCATAACCCTGGGCGAATCGTTGGTCCAGTACTCCAAATAACTCAATTGCGACAGTTCCAATAAAGTCAAACGGAGAGCGTTTCGATCGGTGTATTTTATCGTTGTTTGCATGTAGAAGCACATCGTTATTCAGTTCGATTTGTTGAAGCTGGCGTATGAACTGACTTAAAGTGCTTTCACAAAGCAAATCTTAAACGTCTGTCAAATTCGTAAGTAGACATAGGTTTTTCATTTCTGTTACGCTGTTTTTTTATGCGTAGAACTCTCACCAGTAGTTGCTCTTGTTAAAAAACACTATCGTTTTCCACGAGCTCGCGATCAAATTTGCACTGCCCGAATCTTCGAAGTAGATGCCAGGTTGACTTCTAAACTGGGTAATTTCGAATTCCTGTTTCATTGGCATCGCGATTGAGGAGTTTAGAAGTGCTGACAAACACCAAATCCATAGAAAGGGGTTTATATTTCTATTTTTGTGCAGGTTTCGTTCCATTCTATGAAGGCTTGCTGGCTTCTGGATATCTTCCGAAGTCACTGCAATGTCACTGCAACTGGCTGAGAAGATGCCCTGGGTGCTGTTGAGGAGCTAGCATCTTCTGAAGTGTCTGTTTCTTTCTCCGTTTCGATCGGTAAGGGACACAACCTTGTAATAGGTCTCTTAACATATTTTTTGTTGCAGAAAACAGTTGCAGCTCTAACTCCATGATCTTTGCCCGGGTGAACTTCAGAGACTCTGCCCATCATCCAAGCTGTTGGTGGAAGTCGATCCTCCTTTATCAATACGATGTCCCCGACTTCTATGTTGCCTTCCCTCTGTTTCCACTTTGTTCGTTGTTTGAGTTGGGAAAGATACTCCGAGGACCAAATTTTCCAAAAATCGTGGTACATTTTTTGTGTAAGTACCCAACGGGAGCGATAGATTTTCGATTCTCTCACGATTGGTCCAGGAAGTGCATTGAGTGAATCTCCAATGAGAAAATGCCTAGGTGTGATTGCTGGTGATTCGCCGATGTCGTTACTGATTGCAACTAACGGCCGAGAGTTCAGACATGCTTCGATTTGGGCCAGCAATGTTGAAAGTTCTTCAAAGGTGAGAGAGGTGTCACCAATAACTCGTTTTAAATGGTATTTCATTGACTTCACTGCTGCCTCCCATATCCCTCCAAAGTGCGGTGCCGCTGGTGGTATGAAATGCCATTCGGTTCCATCCACGATGATGTTTTTCGAGACATCTATTTCTGATTGTTTTATGGCATTGCGCAGAAGGATTTGAATTTCCTTGTTCGCTCCAACAAAGGTGGTCCCATTGTCGCTGTAGAAATGCGAACAAATTCCTCTTCTTGATGTAAAGCGCCGTACAGCTGCTAAAAACGCAGCAGAGCTCAGATCGCTCACTAGTTCAATGTGAATAGCCTTGGTTGCCAGGCATATGAAAATTGCAATGTAATCCTTTGTTGTACGGTGTCCTTTACCCTTTGATATAAGGACTTGAACAGGTCCGGCATAATCGACTCCAGTATGTGTAAATGGCCTTGATGGAGTTACTCTTGAGGCTGGAAGAATTCCCATAAGTTGGGTTTTTCCTTGTGCTCTAAACCGATGATAACGCACACAGTTGTGTATAATCTGCCGCACCACACGTTTTGCTTGAAGGATCCAGTATGATTTGGGCAACGTCGATAGTGTTAATCGAATGCCTCCATGAAGGGTGCGCTGATGTACGTTTTCAACCAATAATTTAGTAAATCTGTCATTGGGTGGTAGAATGTAAGGATGTTTCTCGATTTCCGATAAGTTTGCGTTTTCCAATCGACCTCCTACAACTAACAGATCTTCTTCATCCAAGTGTGGGTTAAGCGATAAAAGTTTACTTTTACAGTTTAAGCTTTTTCCTTCTTGGAGGTGTTTGATTTCTTCTGGAAACGTCTTTTTTTGAACTGCTCGTATGATTTTTTTGCGTGCTGTGTTAAATTCATTTAGTTGTAACTCTAAGCTTCCCGGTCATTTTGAGTTTGGAGATCTGCAGTTGTCACTAAATCTTTTGCAATAAGCGACTGCTTTTATTAAAGTGTTATAACTGGAGAATCCTTCGGTGATATCGAACGAATCAGAAACAACGGTATTTAGGACTACTTTCGCTACTCTTGCCTCTGTGACTTCAACTTCAGGTACGACTTGCTTCGGCCAGCTATCTTCATTGTGAAGTAGCCACTCAGGTCCATTCCACCATAACGGATGATGTTGAATCTGTTCTGGTGTAATACCTCTAGAAGCACAGTCAGCTGGATTATCCAACGATCGGACGTGCCTCCATGAACTTGGGCTCGTTACTTCTTGGATCTCCGAAACTCTGTTGGCTACAAATGTCTTCCATGTTGATGGGCACTTCTGTATCCAAGCTAATGCTATTGTGGAGTCTGTCCACGCAAATACCTTGCCTACTTGCGAGTTGTATATCCGCATTGTTTCCAACAAGACTTTGGACAGCAAATGAGCTCCACAAAGTTCTAGTCTAGGAAGCGGAATTCTCTTCTTTATAGGAGCCACTTTAGTCTTCGCAGTCAGTAATGCTGTAGCATAGCTACCTCCGCGCATAAGCACCCTCGCATATACAACAGCTGAATAAGCGGCTTCAGACGCGTCACAAAATCCATGTAATTCTATTTTTTTGGATTGATCAACTCCCAGCCATCTCGGAATTCTGATGTTTTCCAATACCACAAGGTTATTCTTCAGCTTATTCCATTGATCTTCTAGTTCAGTTGTGAGTGGCTGATCCCAATCCAGATCAGTTTTCCAGATCTGTTGCATTAAGATTTTTGCGCTAACAGTAACCGGGGCCAACCATCCGAGCGGGTCATACAGCTTTGCTATTTCTGATAATGTCGTTCTCCTCGTAAGAATTTCAATTTCTTCTTTTGGTGGGCTTATATGGACTTTAAACTGAAAGGTATCACTTGAAGGACTCCAGTGGATACCCAGTGTTTTAATGGTCTCTTCTTTGTCGATTTGTATGCTGCTGAAGCACTGAGACTCCTGTGGCACGTTCTTAAGCAGCCGAATGTCATTGGTAGCCCACTTACGAAGGTTGAAACCTGCCCCTTTAAGCATTTTTGTCAATTGCATTTGAGTTTCTTCGCATTCTTTTAAGGTATCTCGTCCAGACATCACATCATCAACATAGAAATCGTTTTTGACAATGTCTGCTGCAGGCGAATACCTCTCCTGCTCATCTAGAGCCAGTTGTTGAAGTGTTTTAACTGCCAAATAAGGTGCAGCGGCCGTACTGTAGGCCGTTGTGAGCTTGTACTCCCTTATTGGATGATTAATCGAACTTCGCCATAAAATACGCTGGTAGTCCTGGTCGTCTTCGTTCGGCTTTATTTGGCGGTACATTTTTCCTATGTCCGCAGTGTAGACATACTTATGTTTTCGCCAGCGCATTAAAATCGTTGTTATGTCCTCTTGAAGTTTTGGACCAACTAGCATTAATTCGTTTTAGCTGACTCCTGTCGAAGTCTTTGCTGATCCGTCAAATACTACTCGTATTTTGGTTGTAGTACTCTCAGGTTTCAAAACAGCTGATGAGGTATGTAGTAACTGTTGTTCATTGATTTCGTGTTGGGAGGTGCTTCAATCATATGTCCCAGTTCCAGAAACTCTTCTATCACCTTCGTATAGTCTGCTTTGAGTTGTTTGTCCTTACTCAACCTTGCTTCTAGCTGACGGAATCTTGCCACAGCTCTGTGTTTGGATTGTCCCAGCTCCAGTGATTCCCTTTTTTTCTGGTTAAAAGGGATTTTAGCTACATATCTGCCATCTATGTCTCTGCGGTGTGTTTTCTTGAAGATATCTTCACATTACTTGTCACTTTGCGTTCTAAATGTTGGCTGTGGTAACTCTTCCGGCTCCCAAAACCTTTGAAGTTGCTGATCAGCTGCTGTTTGCACCACGAATCCGTTTATTGTGCCAACTCTGTCCAGTTTTGGAGATGTGCGACCAGAAATAAGCCATCCTAAGTGTGAGTCTTGTGCTATCAGCATATTACTGGTTTCTCTCCGTAAATCGTTGAGTATAATGTCACCATAAGCATCTGCCCCAATAATCATGTCGATTGATCCTGGAATGTTGAATGTAGGATCTGCCAATTCTATGTCGTCAAACTTATCCGTTGTAAGGTTGTGGGTTGAAGAGGATGGCAGCTGCCTTGTTAGTTTTGGAAATACAAGGGCTTCTAGATGAAGTTTGAATTTAGACGAGAAGCGTGGAGATATTGTCACGTCTACTCTGTGTCGTGCTGTTCCTGCGCCAATTGCACCAAGTCCGCATACTTCAACGAGTACTTTTTGCTTTTTAAGCCGCAACGATTGGGTGATTGCCTCAGTTATAAGAGACGCCTGAGATCCTGGATCGATCAGGCTCGTATCCTCACACTTTTTATCCCATCACTGCTGCTTGCGTGAAGCATAGCCGTTGCCAGAAGGACGTTCTGATTTTGATGGCCATGGGCTATCTGTTTAGATTCGACCTTTTGTTGAACACCTGGTTGTTGAACTGCCGGTTGTTGACTCCCCTGAGTTTGTTGGACCTCCACTCTCTTATTTTGAGGTGCTTTTTCAGACCACTCCACATGTAGAAGAGAGTGATGATTTTTGTTGCAGTATCTGCAGGTTCTTTTGCTAAGGCACTGACTCTGCTTGTCATGTCGTAAGCAATTATGACACAAATTGGCTTGCTTTATTTGCTGAAACCTTTGTTTTGGTGGTGCACTTAGAAACTTGGGACATGAGAATATCACGTGGTCCCCTTTGCATAAAGAACATTGATTTGATCTCGAGGCTACGTAAAAGTTTCTCACTGACGTGTGCGGTTCATTTTCAGTTTTGTGTTGTCTGTGCTTGGTTGGAGATAGGACATCTAGCGCTTGATATCTTCTCGAGAGGAACTCGAAAAGAATTTTTATTGACGGCACCTTGTTTGGTTGCTCTAAACCTTGTTCAAACAGGTTTCTGCTTTCTGGATCTAAGCTTTTGGTTAAAAGATGTACGATTATAGGGTCCCACGAAGAGGTGTTGAAACCCATGTTGCTTATTGCTGACAACCCTTCCTTTGCTGCATCTAGAATTGTCTTGATTGATGTTGATGTTGGCTGATTTCCTTGATGTCCAGGCTTTATCATCTTGTCAATGTACATCGAGACAATTTTTCTTTCATTGTCATGACGCGCCTTCAATGTTTCCCATGCACAGAGATAATTAACACTTGATATTGTTAAATGTTGAATCAAATGCATCGGCTCGCCTTCCAAATGAGTTTTCAAGTACTCCATCTTTTCTGTAGCACTAAGTGATGACCTCTCGTGTATTATTGTAGAGAAAATGTCACAGAATGAGCGCCATTCAAGATAATTTCCCTTAAATGTTGGAATTTTGAGCATTGGTAGTTTTGCATTTGAACTGGACTCTTTGACAACATTTGTGGAATGAGATTCCCTCAGCGTACATGCCATTCTATGCAGACATTGGTTAATGTCTTTTTTTATATCGTTATACTTAGAGTCTTTTACGTATGGAGTTTGAATGTCAGACTCTGAAGCATTTGCCATGAAGTCCTCATGCACATCCGTTAGGTTTCTCATCTGCTCCATGATTATTTTTTGCTGATACTCGTATATCTCTTTCGAGTACTCAGCAAATGTGCCCTCAAACTCTTCCATGTTTTGCAGAATTGCCTCAATCTTCAAATGCAGTTTTCTTAATCGCTGCATTTGAGCTGTACTCTGATCGGGGCCTGAGGTTTGTGCAGGCGTCGTGACCTCTGTCTGTGGATTGAGTTTTTCCAGCAGAGTTTTTATCTCTACATACATTTCTTCCACCTTTCCATACGTATTTCTCTGCATATAATTGGTGTCTAGTTTCACCGGTGGTCTGATGCTTTCATGGTTCCGTTTAAACTCCGTCCAAATGGCCTCAACTTTTGTCAGTCGCTCTTCCTTATATTTCAGAGTTTTTCTGGATGGGCTGTCTTTCTTGAAATTGATAATAGTTTTTTCCAAATCTTCAGCGAGTGCCTTTTGTTTGGCTACTATGACGTATATGTCGATTTCATCCGTCATCTTTCTTGGCTTTTTTTTTGTTGTTGTTGTTTTTTATTTCACTACTAGTGTCTTAGCCCTGGCAACGCTAATAAGTAGTTTGTAGGTGTGTTTACGTTTTGTGTTTACGCTTATTCACTACCAGTATTGTAGCTCTGGTAACGCTAGTAAATAGTTTGTAGGTGTGTTCACGTTTTGTATTTACGTTTATTCACTACCAGTATTGTAGCTCTGGTAACGCTTGTAAGTAGTTTGTAGGTGTGTTTACGTTTTGTATTTACGTTTATTCACTACCAGTATTGTAGCTCTGGTAACGCTAGTTATTCAAAAAAGGCTCGAAGGACCAGTGTTTAAGCAGCAATAAAGATTAATTGTAGTTCTTACCACTGGAGGGGGAAACTAAATAAAATTACCGTATTGCTGGGTGTCCAATGTGAACATAAAAACTTTATTCTATTCTAATGCCTTATATATACTAAAATAATGCTTACTGTACAGCCGCAGATTTCAGATTTCGGTGGAATCTGGAAAAACCAAAAACTTCATTCGACTGATTTTCGTTTGTAGACGCATGAAAACTTTGTATATATCTAAGCTAATTTTAATTAATAAAAAAAATCAAATTAACTAAAAGAAAATTAAAAAAAGCTTTTTCCAAAAACTAAGCACGTCAGTTGTTTGCAATTCGTATGTAGGCCAAATATGTTTTTAGAATACTTAGAACTGAAGCCAACAGGATACTTCAACCCATCCAGGCACACATGCGCAAGGGATATCCTTCATTTTAAACAGCGGCAGGCCTGCTTGCATTTAGCACAACCCAGCTCGTCGGTGGGGGGGTTCTTGCTGCTAATATAAAGGACGGTGTTAAGTGTTATTTCAGGCCTAGCGTACTGGAAAAAAAAAAATAGAGAAAAAAAAAATCACGACCAGAGATGACGTCTGGTCAAATCTTAGACTCAGAAAGAGAAATAAGGACCCGAAATGTATGAATCTGTATAATCGATCCCGTCGATAACAAACTTGTTGTCAGGAGAGATTAGATTAAGAAGCTCTCTGAGACTACCCACCCCTTTGTATCTTGAGTTACCCTCAAAATACACCTTGGCTACTACGGTCTCGAGTTATGTAATAGCCCCTTATTTGCAACACGGAGATCAGAAGCTCCTTACAGCGGCATATATCGGTGGTCTTCCGTCCTAACACAACAAATTATATTCTAAAACTTAGAACTTTATTCTAATCTAAATATTTTCATCTCATAAAAGAATAAATACAGCAAAACTGATCGAAAAAATCTAAGCCACAAAACGAAACCAAAACCAGTGAGTAAGTGCTACAGTGTGTACGCAGCAGTTACAGTCCGTAATAGGAACCGTTGAATACCCCATCCCATGCCAAATTGTTAAATGCTGATGTTATTGTTATCTTTATACCCCATCCCATAGGATAGGAGGTATATTAAGTTTGTCACATAGTTTGTAACACGGTGAAATAAAAATGGTAGACCCCCAAGACAAGACCTTAAGGACATATGATCGAGACCGAATTCTGAATCGAATGAGCCATGTCCGTCCGTCCGTCTGTATGTCACATGTTTTTAGGCCTCAAATTTTGAGCTAGGGTGCTGAAACTTTGTACGTAATATGCACGTCATGCGAAGCAGTACAAGTGTAAACATTTTTGAAATCCGATCAAAGACACGCCCACAATCGGTCCAAAATTAAAACTACCTCCAGAGTTTTCAAAACTGTAAGACGTTCTAAAAGGCTGAAATTTGACATTTAGCATCTCTTAGTGAATGTAAGACACAAAAAAGACAAATTCAATTGGTAAACCTCTTCTAGTGGGCGTGGCATCTATTTTAAGGGTAAGTTTTCAAATACAGTTTACTCAATATTTTTGCTTGAAATTGAAAAAAAAATTCTTAATATTTTATGTAGAAAACGCTTAGTTCCACATTTTGTTCATACAAGGCATTAGGCCACGCCCACATTTGGAGGCGGAATTGAAGAAAAACCTAAAATTTTCCGGAAAAACTGAATTTCGACTGGCCTTGAGCCTAATTTAGGAAAGCATGAAACAAAAAAAGTAGTAGCAGGTTTCGTAAACAATACTTCAGTCCAGATTTCGTTTATATAAAGTTTTTAGCCACAAACCCTTTTAGGGGGCGATTTTTCAAAAATATTGAATTTGAACCAAAAAATTGCATTTTTGCGTACATTTAAGTGCAACTGGGAAATATCTGTGGAAATATCTTATGATTAATAGTTTATAATTAGGGGCGGTTGGACCACGCACCTTTTTTAAGTTTGCATTACTTATAAAATGTCAAAAAACAACTATGCCATCAGCATTTTACAATGTGGGATAGGATGGGGTATTCAACGGTTCGTTGTAGTGAGTAAGTGCTACAGTGTGTGCGCAGAAGTTACAGTCCGTAAAACGGACCGTTGAATAGCCCATCCTATCCCACATTGTAAAATGCTGATGATATAGTTATTTTTTGACATTTTATAAGTAATGCAAACTTCGAAAAGGGGCATGGTCCAACCGCCCCTAATTACAAACTATTAATAATAACATATTTCTACAGATATTTAAAAATTAACACTTAAATGTACGTAAATTTAATTTTACGATTTGAAAAATCGACCCATAAAAGGGGGCGTGGCTAAAAACTTTATATCTGGAACGATGTCTCGTTTACCTAACCTGCTACTTTTTTTGTTTCATGCTTTCCTAAATTACGCTCAAGGCCAGTCGAAATTAAGTTTTTCTGGAAAATTTTAGGTTTTTCTTCAATCCTGCCTCCAAATGTGGGCGGGCCCAAAGTCTTGTATGAACAAAATGTGGAAGTAAGCATTTTCTACATAAAATATAAAGCAATTTTTTTCAATTTCGAGCAAAAATATTGAGTAAACTGCATTTGAAAATTTACCCTTAAAATAGATGCCACGCCCACTAGAGGAGGTTTAAAATTTCAGCCTTTTAAAACGTCTTACAATTTTGAAAACTCTGGTGGTAGTTGACGGACATGGCTCATTCGATTCAAAATTCGGTCTCGATCATATGCCCTTAAGGTCTTGGGGGTCTACCATTATTATTTCACCGTGTTACAAACTATGTGACAAACTTAATATACCTCCTATCCTATGGGATGGGGTATAAAAAGATATAGCAAACTCACCTTTGCGGTTAATTTTAAAGTACAACCATTACTTGAAAATCATCGGCAAATCCTGTGCACACTGTTTCTCCTTGGTTCAGTCCCAAATAGGACCACAAACACAAAAAATATATCAAATTTCACATTTAATGATATTATGTACAGTATTTAGGCACGCACTTTAGGTTTTGGGTAATATTTCAAAATTAATTTTTATTTTTATTTAAGATTTAAAAAACTAGGCAAACTTTAGAATAAGATATTGAAAATGAATAACGGTCAGATAAGGAAAGAGGGATTAAAAGAAATATTGACTTTCATATGAAATAAGCGGGAGTTTTTCGTATTGGCATATGTTTTATTGAGGTAGGTCTATTTACTGTAATCAGGTGGACTTGGCTCTTAGTGAAAAAATTACCGATATGTTTAAGAGAACGAATAAATTAATATTTCATCAAGAAAAAAATAAATTAATCAGATCCATAGGTGGCGATGGGACTCTTCGGCGACTGATCAACAGCTTTCTGGTGTGGTGAATACACAGCCTCTCTTCGAGGTGACACTTTGATGAGACTTGATTGGCTCACACTGAGATGCTAAGTTATATTAGGGGGGTATATTAATTTTAATGCATATTTTGTTACACAGTTTAATAATCACCGTAGACCCCTAAGACCTTTTAGAGATATCATCGAGACCAACAGGCGAGTCGATTAGGCCATGTCGGTCCGTCCGTCCGTCCGTCTGTCCGTATGTGTGAAGTTTTTAGTTCTTTAAAATTGAGCTAGGACGCTCAAACTTGGAGTAACTTTTGGTCCTTATTTTGTACAGACAAAGTGTAAAAATTAGTTTAAGCCGCCGACGGCCACGCGCACTACTGTATTCAATGTAAAACAACCTCTATTTCAAATTTTCTCTCAAAATGCCTTTTGGTCAAGTTAGATAAGGCGTAGAAGCTCAAATTTTGGTATAGAGCAATAATGGTCCAAAACCTCTAAGAGGGCGCAAATTGGACCGCCCACAATATTGACCATGCCCACTTTTACCATGTTAGATCTTTAAGAACCTTTTTTTTTGGAAAGTTTACTCCAAATTGAAAATAAATTATATAACAAATATTCAAGATATAACTATTTGCTAGGTTTGCTCCATACAGAGTTTTGAGCTCTAAACCCGGTTTAGGGTTTTTTCGTTTTTTTTTTTTTGCAATAATATTCGGGTTCAGCGCATTTTGACATGATTTTAACGAAATTACAATTAATTGACTTTAATTTTTAGCCCAGATCCACTTTTGGGGGCGTGGCCTATATAAATAATATATGAATTCGAGACAAAAAAAAATTAAGAATTGGTGTTACACCGTATATAGGGTCGGGTATATAGAAGTTTGTCACAGACGAACTCTTGCACTTACTCACTTGTTTTATGTAGAATCTTTAATTTTTTTTTTAGCACATGTTTTCTTTAAGGCGTTTCGTTTAAAATCACTTGAAATCACATGTATAAGGCACTGGTGGAGTTTTTATGCGGAGTAGTTTTTATATTTCATTGCACAAATATAGTTTTTGCTATTTCGGGTAAAAACTAATCTAACGCAGTTGGAGTTCGTTTTGTTTCTTAAAAACCGAATAAGATTTTTAGACTGTTTAATCGCACAAAAGGCTTTGGCGTGATAAAAGCGAATGAAATTTTAACTTAATTTTAAGTGACTCGCGCCAAAATTTCGGATTAAAGGCCTGATCAGAACAAGTAGCTTAAGCTGACGCTGTCGCTAAAGCTGAAGCTAAATTTCAATTCAATTCAATGGTTTTTATTTATACAAAGATGTTTTCGTTTACATGTATTACCTGCTAAGCAGAGTGCTTATCAGCAGGTGGTTAAGCATAAACTGAATAATTTAACTTTTGAAATGATTTTTTTTTTTTTTTTTTGAATACTAGGATGGACGGAGGCTAAAACTCCAAAATCTTTCAAAGATACCAATACGCCCACTATAGCAGGTATATAATACCGAAGTAGCCGATTTCCACGTGCTAAAAAACCACCCATTTATGAGAGACACTATGAAACTGCCAGAACGCACTTCATAGTAGTAAATTTTCGCTCTCTCATAATACTTCTAGACTACAACTAAGTTAACTTAACAAGTAGTTTACGCTTCCATAGTGTTAATCGCATTGGATAGGTTGCTTTCCAGTGAATGCACCTACTAAGCCGTTCATTCATGCGGCTTCACCCTACGTCGCTAGATCGAAGGGTCTTGTCCTTTGTAGTCGTCGCTCGTTGTTAACATCGTTAAGAGTCTCGTTTAGAGTACGGATCATTTCATTGTTGCAATGAACATGAAGGCGAGCATTTAGCTTTCGAGCGAAGTTTGTTACTTCTTCGCCCACGATAGCTATTCCTAAATCTCTGTGAATATCGCTATTCCTAATATACCATGGAGCATTCACAATTGCTCTTAGTGTCTTGTTTTGGAAAGTCTGCAACATGGACATGTTGCTCGGCTTTGTACAACCCCAAAGTTGTATACCGTATGTCCAGGACGGCTTTAACACCTGCCTGTACAAGAGCAGTTTGTTATATGTGCTTAATTTCGAAAATCTTCCAATAAGCCAATACATTTCCCTGAGCCTAATCTCGAGCTCGTCACGCTTCTTCTTTACGTGTGGTTTCCACCTTAGCTTAGCGTCCAGTGTCATCCCTAGATACTTCGCTTCATTTGCATAAGGTATTTGTGCAGAATTTATGAACAGAGGCAAATTGTTAACCCTTCTGTAAGTGAAATTCACATGCGTAGACTTGTTCTCGTTAAGAGCGATTCGCAAAGTCTTCGTCCAGACACAAATTCTGTCCAATGCTCGTTGGAGGTTTCTCGTTGATGACTCGACTGATTCACCTGTTGCCAGGATGGCCGTATCGTCCGCAAACGTGGCCACGACCGTCTCGTCATCTAGAGGTATGTCTCTTGTGTAGAGCAGGAACAGGGTCGGACCGAGGACGCTTCCCTGGGGTACGCCAGCCCGAATTTGCTTGAAACTCGAGTATTCACTACTACACCTAACACGAAAGAGTCTGCTTTCAAGATAATTTTCCAATATTTTAAACATGTCTTCCGGCAAGTTTTGCCGTAGCTTATATTTCAAGCCTTCGTGCCATACCTTGTCGAAGGCTTGCGATACGTCGAGGAAAGCATATTTTTTTCCCTTCTAAGGCTTTTTCAATTTCATGCGTTATTCTGTAGACTTGATCTATTGTGGAATGGTTAGGTCTGAAACCGAATTGATGATCCGGGATCAAGCGTCTTTCTGCAATTATTGGTTGTAATCGCTTCAGCAGAAGTTTCTCGAACACTTTCGATATTATCGGCAGAAGCGATATGGGCCTATAAGATTTTTTATCATTTGCGCATTTCCCCGGTTTAGGAACCATAATGACTTCAGCAACTTTCCATTGTCTTGGAACGTATAGAAGTCTAAGAGAAGCGTTTATCATATAAAGTAGCTTGACTAATGCCTTTTTTGGTAGCTCTTTTAATATTTCGCCAGTGATCAGGTCGTAACCCGGGGCCTTATTATTTTGAAGTTTGCTAATTGTCTGTCGGAGTTCAACTAACGAAACTTTTTTCATTCTAAAGCTATCAGGTTCCCCGTTGTTTTTTAGAACGTCAGCCAACGGCGGACCGTCGAAAGGCTTAAATGTTTCTTCTTAATGTTCAGCAAACAAATTCGCTTTCTCTTTGTCTTCTCTTGCCCATTCGCCGTTAGCTTTTTTTATTAGTGCCGAGTGGATTATAGGTTTCTTGATAGACTTAACTGCTTTCCACAGCGAGTAGTTTGAGCTCCTATCCGCCGACAAGCCTTCAAGGTATTCAGTGGTCTCACGATTTGTAAGATCTTGCAACATTCCTTTCAGTTTGTTAGAGAGGTGGTTCAATAGGGTTTTGTCTGGGGGGGCCCTCGTGCCTTGACATCTCCTACGCGCTCTTCTCTTTTCACGAATCAATTCTTCGATTTCGGGCGGATATGTTTTACGTACATGCCCGTCGGTGCTAACTGCGTTCTTTTGGGACGAATTGTTGTTCCAAGCAGCGCTCTGAATTGCTTCAATGAATTTGTCAACTGCGGTTTCTAACTCGAAAGGAGTTTTCAATGGCACATTCAAGCCAACACCCTCCTTACAGTCCTTTCTGAAAGCGTCCCAGTTCATGTTTTTGCTAGCTAATCTAGGAGCTCTTTCTATTTTCGCCAGTCTTCCACCCATCTTCAAGATAACTCCTGAGTGGTCTGAGCAAAGATCATAACACTCTTCAACGTGTTTGCAAGAAGGTTGCGCAATCTCCCAAAGTCTGCTATCCCGACGATGTTTGTTGCGGGAGGTGGACGAATGTTCGCTTCTGGTTTAGCCTTGTTTGAGCCAGAGGGCTTATCTTCTTTTTGTATTACTTCAGGAGAGGAATTCGCCTTTCGCTTCTTGCTAGACCTTTTCCTTAAGACTGAATCGGTCTCAAGTGCAAATTCGTCCTCGTCCGTGAAGTATTCGACTGCTGGTCGGTTCGGTGTTACACACTCTTTCGTTACCTCACATTCTTTCGTTAAACGAGTATTTTTAATATCCTCGTTTTCTTTTCGCAGAGAGTCAACTTCCATTTTTAGATCTTGGAAGAGTCGCTCTATTTCAGTAAGCTTAGCTCGGAGTTCATTATTCTCCTTTTCTAAGCTCTTAATTTTCACAGAGTCCTGGTTTACCGGTGGACTGCTTTTTCCGGATATGTTCGATCTAGGTGGTGGTGATCGATTTAGTTTTGTCCTTTTCTCAAAAGGATTTATAAGCAATAAAAGGCTCTCCCCAGAATCCGTAGAGCCTGCCTCCGAAGAGGGTGGATTTTCCAGCATAGCTGGGCTGCCACCTGGGGTAATCAAATCTTTCGTTTTGTTCATTGCCATTTTTTTTTTTAACTTGTCGTTTTTATGAGAAATAGGTAAGTCACTTCTATTTTCATTTTTAAATACAGCCGCCCCTTTGGAGACAGACGCCGACCAGTGAGCCGCACAATGTGTGACAGACGCTTCTGGATTTTAGTTTAACCTTCAGATTCATCTATAAGTTAAAACCTTACTGCCAAAAGTTGCCCCAAATGGAGCAGCATCGACAGCATCCGTTGAAACATTAAAGAATATTTCTTCCGGTGGATTTTAGTCGGCTCTTACGACAGGCATACCTTACCTCAAGGCTATTCTAACCCCGACCTTGCAGGGGGAAAATGATTTAAATTGAAATGATTTAAATTGAAAAGAGTTTTGCTTACAATCAGGATACAATTATTATAGTGTTTTAAAAAATGTCTTTAGCTTTCTAATTCACAAAATAAAGTTCAATTAAGTGTTTTTTTAATTCTTTTTTTCTTTTTTTAAAATTTGGAATTACTTTTGAAAATTGTGGCAGCGAAATAACTAATTTAGGGACCGTGCATCTTAGCTCTCTATCACCACACGTGTTGTAAGCTTCCTGGATTTCAAGCATCCCATGGGATCGTCTTCGGGTATTTTGTGGGTGGCGTATGGGTCGGAGAAACCTTTGGTCGTTCATGTAGGTAAGCAATGTTGTCATCTAAAAAAGTGCCTTCACATCTAAAACTTTGAAAGTAGAATTAACAGGCCTAATTATTTTAATAAGACGATGTTGTAATTTAATTATTTTATCCAGATGGGTTTTTGCTGCATTTCCCCAGGCCAGAATCCCGTATCGAATGCGTGACTCAGCCAACGAGTAGTACACCTGCTTTTGTACCTTCAGATGCGAGTAACGCTTAATATACACCATTGCAAATAGGGTGCCCTTAAGTTGAAGACGCAAGTTATTGATGTGCTCTTACTTACTTAAGGTGGCGCTACAGTCCGGGGTGGACCTGGGCCTCAGCCAACAAGCTTCGCCAGCCAGCTCTGTCTCTAGCTAGCCGTCTCCAGTTTCGCACGCGAAGTTGGCTGAGGTCCCCTTCCACTTGCGTGCGCCACCTGAGTCTCGGTGCTCCTCTACCGCGTCGTCCCTGCGGTGTGGATTCGAAGATTTTCCGGGCCGGGGCGTTGGTGTCCATCCGCTCTAGATGACCCAGCCATCGTAGACGTTGTGTTTTGACTCTTTTGGCTAGGTCGGTATCGCTGTACAGCCCGTACAGTTCGATGTTATATCTCCTCCTCCACTCTCCGTCTATGCAGACGGGACCGTAAATCGTCCGAAGAATTTTCCTCTCGAAGCAGCCTAAAGTGTTTTCATCCGCCTTTGACAGGGTCCATGCTTCTGCACCGTACAGCAGGACTGGGATGATGAGGGTCTTATACATGGACACTTTAGTTGCTCGAGAGAGGGCTTTGCTACTCAATTGCCTTCTTAGCCCAAAGAAACAGCGATTGGCAAGAGTTATCCTTCGTTTGATTTCAGCGCTGGTGTCATTGTCTGAATTGATAGCGGAACCCAGGTAGACAAAGTCCCTAACTACCTCAAAGTTATAGCTGTCGATGGTGATGTTTTGTCCAAGACGTCGGTGTTGGGTGTCTTTTCTTGATGACAGCATATACTTGGTTTTGCCCTCATTGACTGCTAAACCCATATTCGCCGCTTCCGTCCCAATACTCACGAAGGCTTCACTGACATCACGCTTTGTTGATGTGATTGATGTGCTCACGCCACAGAAAGTGCTCATCAATGGTAACTCCAAGATATTTAAACGCTGACTATCTCAATCGCGTTGCTGCTTCTTTGTACTGAACAGCGATCATTACAATGAAAGATTTCAATTGTTTCAGTTGGCTTTGATGGAGTCCGAATGTGCATCACTTTGGTTTTGTCTGCGTTTATTACCAGACCGTTATTGTGACCCCATTCAGATACAGCGTTGAATTCGTCTTGCAATATCTTCACGGCTAACTGCAAGTATTTGTGTCTAACAACGATTGCATAGGCAATCGATTTCTTAAATGTTCTTAACAGTTCATTTGTAAAAAGAATAAACAAAATGGGCCCCGATTTGGAACCTTGTTGTACACCGTATTCGCTTGTTTTTTCACCTTTATGTATCAGATACCTTGACTTGGATTACTCTATCAGTCAGATAGCTTTTGAGCCAGCTTGCCAGCAATCCTCTCATTCCCAGTTTGTTGAGACTTTCGACGAGTTTTTCGGGTGTCAAAGTATCAAAAGCTTTGCTGAAGTCTATGAAAAGGACAAGAACGTGGTGATTTTTATTTAGCCCTGCATTGGCCACATTGGTAAACTCTCCCAGTAGCAATTGGGTGCTAGATACTTCGCTTCATTTGCATAAGGTATTTGTGCAGAATTTATGAACAGAGGCAAATTGTTAACCCTTCTGTAAGTGAAATTCACATGCGTAGACTTGTTCTCGTTAAGAGCGATTCGCCAAGTCTTCGTCCAGACACAAATTCTGTCCAATGCTCGTTGGAGGTTTCTCGTTGATGACTCGACTGATTCACCTGTTGCCAGGATGGCCGTATCGTCCGCAAACGTGGCCACGACCGTCTCGTCATCTAGAGGTATGTCTCTTGTGTAGAGCAGGAACAGGGTCGGACCGAGGACGCTTGCCTGGGGTACGCCAGCCCGAATTTGCTTGAAACTCGAGTATTCACTACTACACCTAACACGAAAGAGTCTGCTTTCAAGATTATTTCCCAATATTTTAAACATGTCTTCCGGCAAGTTTTGCCGTAGCTTATATTTCAAGCCTTCGTGCCATACCTTGTCGAAGGCTTGCGATACGTCGAGGAAAGCACTTGAACATATTTTTTTCCCTTCTAAGGCTTTTTCAATTTCATGCGTTATTCTGTAGACTTGATCTATTGTGGAATGGTTAGGTCTGAAACCGAATTGATGATCCGGGATCAAGCGTCTTTCTGCAATTATTGGTTGTAATCGCTTCAGCAGAAGTTTCTCGAACACTTTCGATATTATCGGCAGAAGCGATATGGGCCTATAAGATTTTTTATCATTTGCGCATTTCCCCGGTTTAGGAACCATAATGACTTCAGCAACTTTCCATTGTCTTGGAACGTATAGAAGTCTAAGAGAAGCGTTTATCATATAAAGTAGCTTGACTAATGCCTTTTTTGGTAGCTCTTTTAATATTTCGCCAGTGATCAGGTCGTAACCCGGGGCCTTATTATTTTGAAGTTTGCTAATTGTCTGTCGGAGTTCAACTAACGAAACTTTTTTCATTCTAAAGCTATCAGGTTCCCCGTTGTTTTTTAGAACGTCAGCCAACGGCGGACCGTCGAAAGGCTTAAATGTTTCTTCTAAATGTTCAGCAAACAAATTCGCTTTCTCTTTGTCTTCTCTTGCCCATTCGCCGTTAGCTTTTTTTATTGGTGCCGAGTGGATTATAGGTTTCTTGATAGACTTAACTGCTTTCCACAGCGAGTAGTTTGAGCTCCTATCCGCCGACAAGCCTTCAAGGTATTCAGTGGTCTCACGATTTGTAAGATCTTGCAACATTCCTTTCAGTTTTTTAGAAAGGTGGTTCAATAGGGTTTTGTCTGGGGGGCCCTCGTGCCTTGCCATCTCCTACGCGCTCTTCTCTTTTCACGAATCAATTCTTCGATTTCGGGCGGATATGTTTTACGTAAATGCCCGTCAGTGCTAACTGCGTTCTTTTGGGACGAATTGTTGTTCCAAGCAGCGCTCTGAATTGCTTCAATGAATTTGTCAACTGCGGTTTCTAACTCGAAAGGAGTTTTCAATGGCACATTCAAGCCAACACCCTCCTTACAGTCCTTTCTGAAAGCGTCCCAGTTCATGTTTTTGCTAGCTAATCTAGGAGCTCTTTCTATTTTCGCCAGTCTTCCACCCATCTTCAAGATAACTCCTGAGTGGTCTGAGCAAAGATCATAACACTCTTCAACGTGTTTGCAAGAAGGTTGCGCAATCTCCCAAAGTCTGCTATCCCGACGATGTTTGTTGCGGGAGGTGGACGAATTTTCGCTTCTGGTTTAGCCTTGTTTGAGCCAGAGGGCTTATCTTCTTTTTGTATTACTTCAGGAGAGGAATTCGCCTTTCGCTTCTTGCTAGACCTTTTCCTTAAGACTGAATCGGTCTCAAGTGCAAATTCGTCCTCGTCCGTGAAGTATTCGACTGCTGGTCGGTTCGGTGTTACACACTCTTTCGTTACCTCACATTCTTTCGTTAAACGAGTATTTTTAATATCCTCGTTTTCTTTTCGCAGAGAGTCAACTTCCATTTTTAGATCTTGGAAGAGTCGCTCTATTTCAGTAAGCTTAGCTCGGAGTTCATTATTCTCCTTTTCTAAGCTCTTAATTTTCACAGAGTCCTGGTTTATCGGTGGACTGCTTTTTCCGGATATGTTCGATCTAGGTGGTCGTGATCGATTTAGTTTTGTCCTTTTCTCAAAAGGATTTATAAGCAATAAAGGCTCTCCCCAGAATCCGTAGAGCCTGCCTCCGAAGAGGATGGATTTTCCAGCATAGCTGGGCTGCCACCTGGGGTAATCAAATCTTTCGTTTTATTCAATGCCATTTTTTTTTTAACTTGTCGTTTTTATGAGAAATAGGTAAGTCACTTCTATTTTCATTTTTAAATACAGCCGCCCCTTTGGAGACAGACGCCGACCAGTGAGCCGCACAATGTGTGACAGACGCTTCTGGATTTTAATTTAACCTTCAGATTCATCTATAAGTTAAAACCTTACTGCCAAAAGTTGCCCCAAATGGAGCAGCGAACGACAGCATCCGTTGAAACATTAAAGAATATTTCTTCAGGTGGATTTTAGTCGGCTCTTACGACAGGCATACCTTACCTCAAGGCTATTCTAACCCCGACCTTGCAGGGGGAAAATGATTTAAATTGAAATGATTTAAATTGAAAAGAGTTTTGCTTACAATCAGGATACAATTATTATAGAGTTTTAAAAAATGTCTTTAGCTTTCTAATTCACAAAATAAAGTTCAATTAAGTGTTTTTTAATTCTTTTTTTCTTTTTTCAAAATTTGGAATTACTTTTGAAAACTGTGGCAGCGAATTAACTAATTTAGGGACCGTGCATCTTAGCTCTCTATCACCACACGTGTTGTAAGCTTCCTGGATTTCAAGCATCCCATGGGATCGTCTTCGGGTATTTTGTGGGTGGCGTATGGGTCGGAGAAACCTTTGGTCGTTCATGTAGGTAAGCAATGTTGTCATCTAAAAAAGTGCCTTCACATCTAAAACTTTGAAAGTAGAATTAACAGGCCTAATTATTTTAATAAGACGATGTTGTAATTTAATTATTTTATCCAGATGGGTTTTTGCTGCATTTCCCCAGGCCAGAATCCCGTATCGAATGCGTGACTCAGCCAACGAGTAGTACACCTGCTTTTGTACCTTCAGATGCGAGTAACGCTTAATATACACCATTGCAAATAGGGTGCCCTTAAGTTGAAGACGCAAGTTATTGATGTGGCTCACGCCACAGAAAGTGCTCATCAATGGTAACTCCAAGATATTTAAACGCTGACTATCTCAATCGCGTTGCTGCTTCTTTGTACTGAACAGCGATCATTACAATGAAAGATTTCAATTGCTTCAGTTGGCTTTGATGGAGTCCGAATGTGCATCACTTTGGTTTTGTCTGCGTTTATTACCAGACCGTTATTGTGACCCCATTCAGATACAGCGTTGAATTCGTCTTGCAATATCTTCACGGCTAACTGCAAGTCTTTGTGTCTAACAACGATTGCGATATCATCGCATAGGCATAGGCAATCGATTTCTTAAATGTTCTTAACAGTTCATTTGTAAAAAGAATGAACAAAATGGGCCCCAATTTGGAACCTTGTTGTACACCGTATTCGCTTGTTTTTTTTCAGCTTAATGTATCAGATACCTTGACTTGGATTACTCTATCAGTCAGATAGCTTTTGAGCCAGCTTGCCAGCAATCCTCTCATTCCCAGTTTGTTGAGACTTTCGACGAGTTTTTCGGGTGTCAAAGTATCAAAAGCTTTGCTGAAGTCTATGAAAAGGACAAGAACGTGGTGATTTTTATTTAGCCCTGCATTGGCCACATTGGTAAACTCTCCCAGTAGCAATTGGGTGCTAGATACTTCGCTTCATTTGCATAAGGTATTTGTGCAGAATTTATGAACAGAGGCAAATTGTTAACCCTTCTGTAAGTGAAATTCACATGCGTAGACTTGTTCTCGTTAAGAGCGATTCGCCAAGTCTTCGTCCAGACACAAATTCTGTCCAATGCTCGTTGGAGGTTTCTCGTTGATGACTCGACTGATTCACCTGTTGCCAGGATGGCCGTATCGTCCGCAAACGTGGCCACGACCGTCTCGTCATCTAGAGGTATGTCTCTTGTGTAGAGCAGGAACAGGGTCGGACCGAGGACGCTTGCCTGGGGTACGCCAGCCCGAATTTGCTTGAAACTCGAGTATTCACTACTACACCTAACACGAAAGAGTCTGCTTTCAAGATAATTTCCCAATATTTTAAACATGTCTTCCGGCAAGTTTTGCCGTAGCTTATATTTCAAGCCTTCGTGCCATACCTTGTCGAAGGCTTGCGATACGTCGAGGAAAGCACTTGAACATATTTTTTTCCCTTCTAAGGCTTTTTCAATTTCATGCGTTATTCTGTAGACTTGATCTATTGTGGAATGGTTAGGTCTGAAACCGAATTGATGATCCGGGATCAAGCGTCTTTCTGCAATTATTGGTTGTAATCGCTTCAGCAGAAGTTTCTCGAACACTTTCGATATTATCGGCAGAAGCGATATGGGCCTATAAGATTTTTTATCATTTGCGCATTTCCCCGGTTTAGGAACCATAATGACTTCAGCAACTTTCCATTGTCTTGGAACGTATAGAAGTCTAAGAGAAGCGTTTATCATATAAAGTAGCTTGACTAATGCCTTTTTTGGTAGCTCTTTTAATATTTCGCCAGTGATCAGGTCGTAACCCGGGGCCTTATTATTTTGAAGTTTGCTAATTGTCTGTCGGAGTTCAACTAACGAAACTTTTTTCATTCTAAAGCTATCAGGTTCCCCGTTGTTTTTTAGAACGTCAGCCAACGGCGGACCGTCGAAAGGCTTAAATGTTTCTTCTAAATGTTCAGCAAACAAATTCGCTTTCTCTTTGTCTTCTCTTGCCCATTCGCCGTTAGCTTTTTTTATTGGTGCCGAGTGGATTATAGGTTTCTTGATAGACTTAACTGCTTTCCACAGCGAGTAGTTTGAGCTCCTATCCGCCGACAAGCCTTCAAGGTATTCAGTGGTCTCACGATTTGTAAGATCTTGCAACATTCCTTTCAGTTTTTTAGAAAGGTGGTTCAATAGGGTTTTGTCTGGGGGGCCCTCGTGCCTTGCCATCTCCTACGCGCTCTTCTCTTTTCACGAATCAATTCTTCGATTTCGGGCGGATATGTTTTACGTAAATGCCCGTCGGTGCTAACTGCGTTCTTTTGGGACGAATTGTTGTTCCAAGCAGCGCTCTGAATTGCTTCAATGAATTTGTCAACTGCGGTTTCTAACTCGAAAGGAGTTTTCAATGGCACATTCAAGCCAACACCCTCCTTACAGTCCTTTCTGAAAGCGTCCCAGTTCATGTTTTTGCTAGCTAATCTAGGAGCTCTTTCTATTTTCGCCAGTCTTCCACCCATCTTCAAGATAACTCCTGAGTGGTCTGAGCAAAGATCATAACACTCTTCAACGTGTTTGCAAGAAGGTTGCGCAATCTCCCAAAGTCTGCTATCCCGACGATGTTTGTTGCGGGAGGTGGACGAATTTTCGCTTCTGGTTTAGCCTTGTTTGAGCCACAGGGCTTATCTTCTTTTTGTATTACTTCAGGAGAGGAATTCGCCTTTCGCTTCTTGCTAGACCTTTTCCTTAAGACTGAATCGGTCTCAAGTGCAAATTCGTCCTCGTCCGTGAAGTATTCGACTGCTGGTCGGTTCGGTGTTACACACTCTTTCGTTACCTCACATTCTTTCGTTAAACGAGTATTTTTAATATCCTCGTTTTCTTTTCGCAGAGAGTCAACTTCCATTTTTAGATCTTGGAAGAGTCGCTCTATTTCAGTAAGCTTAGCTCGGAGTTCATTATTCTCCTTTTCTAAGCTCTTAATTTTCACAGAGTCCTGGTTTATCGGTGGACTGCTTTTTCAAGATATGTTCGATCTAGGTGGTCGTGATCGATTTAGTTTTGTCCTTTTCTCAAAAGGATTTATAAGCAATAAAGGCTCTCCCCAGAATCCGTAGAGCCTGCCTCCGAAGAGGGTGGATTTTCCAGCATAGCTGGGCTGCCACCTGGGGTAATCAAATCTTTCGTTTTATTCATTGCCATTTTTTTTTTAACTTGTCGTTTTTATGAGAAATAGGTAAGTCACTTCTATTTTCATTTTTAAATACAGCCGCCCCTTTGGAGACAGACGCCGACCAGTGAGCCGCACAATGTGTGACAGACGCTTCTGGATTTTAATTTAACCTTCAGATTCATCTATAAGTTAAAACCTTACTGCCAAAAGTTGCCCCAAATGGAGCAGCGAACGACAGCATCCGTTGAAACATTAAAGAATATTTCTTCAGGTGGATTTTAGTCGGCTCTTACGACAGGCATACCTTACCTCAAGGCTATTCTAACCCCGACCTTGCAGGGGGAAAATGATTTAAATTGAAATGATTTAAATTGAAAAGAGTTTTGCTTACAATCAGGATACAATTATTATAGTGTTTTAAAAAATGTCTTTAGCTTTCTAATTCACAAAATAAAGTTCAATTAAGTGTTTTTTAATTCTTTTTTTCTTTTTTCAAAATTTGGAATTACTTTTGAAAACTGTGGCAGCGAATTAACTAATTTAGGGACCGTGCATCTTAGCTCTCTATCACCACACGTGTTGTAAGCTTCCTGGATTTCAAGCATCCCATGGGATCGTCTTCGGGTATTTTGTGGGTGGCGTATGGGTCGGAGAAACCTTTGGTCGTTCATGTAGGTAAGCAATGTTGTCATCTAAAAAAGTGCCTTCACATCTAAAACTTTGAAAGTAGAATTAACAGGCCTAATTATTTTAATAAGACGATGTTGTAATTTAATTATTTTATCCAGATGGGTTTTTGCTGCATTTCCCCAGGCCAGAATCCCGTATCGAATGCGTGACTCAGCCAACGAGTAGTACACCTGCTTTTGTACCTTCAGATGCGAGTAACGCTTAATATACACCATTGCAAATAGGGTGCCCTTAAGTTGAAGACGCAAGTTATTGATGTGGCTCACGCCACAGAAAGTGCTCATCAATGGTAACTCCAAGATATTTAAACGCTGACTATCTCAATCGCGTTGCTGCTTCTTTGTACTGAACAGCGATCATTACAATGAAAGATTTCAATTGCTTCAGTTGGCTTTGATGGAGTCCGAATGTGCATCACTTTGGTTTTGTCTGCGTTTATTACCAGACCGTTATTGTGACCCCATTCAGATACAGCGTTGAATTCGTCTTGCAATATCTTCACGGCTAACTGCAAGTCTTTGTGTCTAACAACGATTGCGATATCATCGGCATAGGCATAGGCAATCGATTTCTTAAATGTTCTTAACAGTTCATTTGTAAAAAGAATGAACAAAATGGGCCCCAATTTGGAACCTTGTTGTACACCGTATTCGCTTGTTTTTTTTCAGCTTAATGTATCAGATACCTTGACTTGGATTACTCTATCAGTCAGATAGCTTTTGAGCCAGCTTGCCAGCAATCCTCTCATTCCCAGTTTGTTGAGACTTTCGACGAGTTTTTCGGGTGTCAAAGTATCAAAAGCTTTGCTGAAGTCTATGAAAAGGACAAGAACGTGGTGATTTTTATTTAGCCCTGCATTGGCCACATTGGTAAACTCTCCCAGTAGCAATTGGGTGCTCTTGCATTTTTGAAATCCAAACTGGTTTGGGTGAATCACTCTGTGCTTCAACATAAAACAATTAAGACGTTTAACTATCTCTTCCAGGCATTTTTCAACCGCTGACAGAATTGAAATTGGCCTATAGTTTACTTACTTAAGGTGGCGCTACAGTCCGGGGTGGACCTGGGCCTCAGCCAACAAGCTTCGCCAGCCAGCTCTGTCTCTAGCTAGCCGTCTCCAGTTTCGCACGCGAAGTTGGCTGAGGTCCCCTTCCACTTGCGTGCGCCACCTGAGTCTCGGTGCTCCTCTACCGCGTCGTCCCTGCGGTGTGGATTCGAAGATTTTCCGGGCCGGGGCGTTGGTGTCCATCCGCTCTAGATGACCCAGCCATCGTAGACGTTGTGTTTTGACTCTTTTGGCTAGGTCGGTATCGCTGTACAGCCCGTACAGTTCGATGTTATATCTCCTCCTCCACTCTCCGTCTATGCAGACGGGACCGTAAATCGTCCGAAGAATTTTCCTCTCGAAGCAGCCTAAAGTGTTTTCATCCGCCTTTGACAGAGTCCATGCTTCTGCACCGTACAGCAGGACTGGGATGATGAGGGTCTTATACATGGACACTTTAGTTGCTCGAGAGAGGGCTTTGCTACTCAATTGCCTTCTTAGCCCAAAGAAACAGCGATTGGCAAGAGTTATCCTTCGTTTGATTTCAGCGCTGGTGTCATTGTCTGAATTGATAGCGGAACCCAGGTAGACAAAGTCCCTAACTACCTCAAAGCTATAGCTGTCGATGGTGATGTTTTGTCCAAGACGTCGGTGTTGGGTGTCTTTTCTTGATGACAGCATATACTTGGTTTTGCCCTCATTGACTGCTAAACCCATATTCGCCGCTTCCGTCCCAATACTCACGAAGGCTTCACTGACATCACGCTTTGTTCTACCGATTATGTCAATGTCGTCTGCGTATGCAAGTAGTTGAACGGACTTTTGAAAGATTGTACCTCTGGTGTTGGCGCGAGAGTTCTGCACAATTCTCTCAAGTATGATGTTAAAGAAGTCGCATGACAGCGCGTCGCCTTGTCTAAATCCTTTTTTGACATCAAAGGGGTCGGTGAGGTCTTTGCCGACCTTGACGGAACAGCGTGAGTTTTCCATCGTCATCCTGCACAGACTGACGAGTTTGGCAGGGATGCCAAAACTAGACATTGCGCTATATAGCTCGTCTCTATAGATGCTGTCATACGCGGCCTTGAAATCGATGAAGAGGTGGTGTGTATCGATTTGGAATTCCTGGGTTTTCTCCAAGATCTGCCGCAGTGTGAATATTTGATCGATGGTGGACTTTCCTGGCCTAAAGCCACACTGATATGTGCCTATCAGATTGTTGACAAACGGCTTCAGGCGTTCACACAGTACAGCAGAAAAGATCTTGTATGCGATGTTAAGAAGACTTATGCCTCTGTAGTTGGCACAACTCAGAGGGTCTCCTTTCTTCAGGATCGGGCAAACAATGCTGAGGTTCCATTCGTCGGGCATGCTTTCTTCCGACCATATCTTGCAGATGAGCTGGTGCATGCTCCTAACCAGCTCATCGCCAGCGGATTTAAAAAGTTCGGCAGCTAGGCCGTCTGCTCCGGCTGCTTTGTTGCACTTGAGCTTAGACACAGCTACTTTCACCTCCTCCAGGTCGGGTGGGCGGTATCGTTCGTATGCTTCGTCGGTAACGTCTTCGCCCGGGTTGAATGGTTCATTCTGCCTGACAGCGGTATTTGGTTCTTCCTCGCCGTTATACAGTCTGCAGAAGTGGTCTTTCCAAATCCTCAGCACCGACTGCGATTCTACAACGATGTTCCCTTGATGGTCCTTACAGGCTTCAGTTCGAAGTTTATACCCTTGGCAGGACCTTTTGATCCTTTGGTAAAACTTTCTAACCTCATTCCTGTTGTAACATCTCTCTATCTCTTCAACCGCGCGCTTCTCGTGCTCTCTCTTTTTCCTTCGGAGAAGACGGTGCTCCTCTCTCCTCCTCTGCTCGTAGAGCTCGCGAGCAGCTCTAGTCCTTCTGTGCAGCGCCGCTTTGTATGCTTCCTGTTTAGCTGCATGTGCTTGCCGGCATTCATCGTCAAACCAGGGGTTTCGTTGTGGTGGCCGTGTGAAACCCAGCACTTCAGAGGCGGCGTCTCTGATGGCATTTTGGCAATGTTGCCACTGGCTATCAATACTTGATGCTGGTTGCATAGGACTTCGTAGAAGGTTTTGAGAGACTCGGTTGGAGAAGGACCTGGCGATCTCTTGCGATTGTAGTCGGCCGACGTCAAACTTCCTCACAGTATTTCCATTACTTGGCGCTGGTCGGGATATCCGCAGCCGTACCTTGGCTACAACAAGGTAGTGATCCGAGTCAATGTTGGCCCCTCGGAAAGTTCGGACATCCATGATACTGGAGGAGTGCCTTGCGTCGATCGCAATATGGTCAATCTGGTTGACGGTTGATTGATCGGGAGATCTCCATGTCCCTTTGTGGATATTGAGATGTGGGAACTGTGTACTAGCTACCACAACGTGTCGCCCCGCAGCAAAGTCGATCAGCCTGAATCCGTTATCGGAGGTCGTGTCGTGCAGGCTATACTTTCCGACAGTACGACCAAAGATGCCCTCCCTTCCTAGCTTGGCATTAAAATCGCCTAGGACAATTTTAATGTCGTAGCTAGGGCACTGCTCATAAGTTTTGTCCAGGAGCTCGTAGAACATATCTTTGGTCTCGTCATCTTTCTCCTCTGTGGGGGCATGTGCGCATATCAGGCTAATGTTGGCGAATTTAGCCTTGATGCGGATCGTCGCGAGGCGCTCGCTTACAGGGTTGAAGCTCAAGACTTTTTGCCTAAGTCTGCCTCCAACAACGAAACCACATCCAAATAGGCGCTGTCTTTGATGCCGGTAGCAGTCGCCGTAGTAGATGTCGCAGTTTTTCATCCTTCTTTTGCCCGGCCCGTCCCACCGCATTTCTTGGATGGCAGTAATGTCTGCCTTGCAGTCGTTAAGGGCCTCCGCTAGTTGCTCGGCTGCACGTGGTCTGTTAAGGGACCTAACATTCCACGTGCAGATCCGGAGCTCGTTGTCCTTTTCTCGTTTGCATTGGTCGTCAACAGTAAATCCGTCCGAATCCGAGGCTTGTTTCCGCTTCGTGACTGGTGTTTCTTTACGTGGCCGGGAAGTCACCCCGACGGCACGACCCCCAACCTGGAGGACCAGATCCTTTGCTTAGCTCTAAGGACGGAGAGCCGGATAGCCCGCTCCTTATAGGCCTGAGCTCCGAATACGTCGTAGTAGCCCATATAAGGTGTTCACTAAGTAGTTCGGCCTGACTGGAACTATGGACGCCACCGTTGATTCCATCTGGGGAATTCCTCCGCTGCCGTCCGGATGCAAGGAGAAGTGCCTTAGTGGGAACACTCCTCCCCCCCTCTCTCGTCTGCTACCGCCAACAACCTTCCAAAGGGGTTGGAACCCAATCTCCAGTTGAGGTACTAGGCACCCGGTGTTCACCACGGGGAGGTGAGAGTAGGAGTTGATAGACAGAGGTGGGTTTAGAAAACCTGTGGATGCTTGTATCCTCTTGAGTGCACATGTCTATCCTTTGACCGGCCTATAGTTTGCCGCGTCTTTTTTTAATCCTCCTTTGTAAATTGGACGAATTATGGATGTTTTCATGAGCTTGGGTACATGACACTGACACAAACTAAGGTTGATAATCTTCGTGATTATAGGGGTCAGACACATTGCATTTGCTTTGAGATCGACTGGTCTTATGTTGTCGGCTCCAGGACCTTTTGTGTTACTTAGTTGACACAGTATCTCGTAAACTTCAGGCCTCTATATAAATACTTTGCTGAAGTTCTTAGCTCACATGGTTAGAGGTTTAGGTTTCACATACATGCATAATACTTGCCGCCTGATTCGAAAACCGCTCCGCGAATTCCTCCACAATATCTTTTAATCCTTTGGATTCGGACGCATTTGGAAAGTTGATTTTGATAGTTTCATCTACTGAACGTTTCTTTCTTCCAAGCAGTTCGTTAACGATGCTCCACGTTTTCCTCGGGTCATTATTTGCATTTATGAATTTTTGTTTGTAAAAATTGGCTTTTATTAGTAAGTTGAATATTCTTGTTAACTATGTTTCGAAATTTCTTGTATTCACTCTTAAACGTCTTACATCTGGGGTTGTTTTTCCACCTCCTATATAGCACATCCCTTTGTTTGCACATTGGTATAATATTGGCGTGATCCATGGCTTATGCTTAAGTGTTCTTTTTGATGTGGTCGTATTGCATGCTTCAACGTATATTTTATTCATTTCTTGTACAAAATTGTTGTATAGTGCCTCGACGTCATTTTCTCGAAGTAAGTATTGCCAGTCTCTTAGTTCTATAAGCTCATTATTTTTCCGTTGATTAATGCTTTTAGCTTCAGTTTCACAAGAAGTTTCAGTGCCATTTAAATCTTCTGTTGCATATAAGACGGCGTAATGATCAGATATATCCGTTTCTATAACTGCAGAGAAAATATTGAGCTTAGTAATGCTAGCATATACATGATCAATTAACGTCGCCCTTTTTTTTGATATGTCAACGCGTGTCGGTTGTTTGATTACACTTGTCAACCCTTTCGAGGCCATCATCTCCATATATTTCAGAACAAGTGAGTTATTCTCGTCTTTAATATTGATATTGACATCTCCTAGTACGATGTTTTCTTTTTTTTTCATTTATAATTTCATCTAATTCGTCAATGAACCTTCCAACACTAGAACTTGGTCGCCTGTATATTACATGTATATGCTTTTTTTCACCTTTATGATTAATTTCCAGGTGCATGCCCTCATAGTTCATTGGATTCGCTGATATTATTGTGTAGGAAATATTATTTTTAATAAATATTGCAACTCCTCCTCCTTTCATCGCATCACGATTTATAAATTCTGGATTAAAGCCATCAATGCTATAAAAGTCATTTTTTTTCTTTGGTATATTAATTTCATTACGTACTAATATATCGACGTAGCAAAGTACATTTTCAATTTCGGCTATAAAAACATCCCATGTTTTCGTTATCGATCTTATATTAAAACTCATGCAACAAAAATTCATTTTTTCCAAAAAAGTTTTTTCGATGGCGCTAACACCATGTATTACCCTAAAGTCAACATCAGCTTCACTATGTGTGTTTTCCATTTTGTTTTTTGTTATTTCGATTCTCTTAATTACAACAACAATTATTCTTAGTTGTTTATCTTATTTACATCGTCGCAAGACCCAATGTGTATGGACTCGCTGTTTTCGGTTTTTTTTGCAAGCACCTTACCGGTTGACTCCCACACAAATCTCCAATTGCACTCTCTAGCTTTGTTTTTTGCTAGCCAAAGAAGGTGTTTGTTGGTAATGTAAGCTGATTGTTGACATATATTTTTGTTTCACTCTCGGGTGTTGCACTTGAAGCAGAGCCATTAGAAGTATTTTCTCTAATTTTCTTTAGGGGAATATTACGAATGGCTTTTGATTTTTTAATTATGCTTGTTTTGCACGCGTGGCTTGTAAAAGAAACTATTATTGTTGATTTGTTTGGGTTTTTCATGGTTGTTCTGTAAATATCAGTGATATCCGAGTTTGATACATCGTGATCATCTAGTGTTTTTCCTAGTGCTTGGACAATGTCTAATAATTTTTGTTTTGTGTCGGCGGAATGTTTTTTATTTCAATGTTGTTTTTTAATAATTGTTGTTCAAGAGCATTAATTTTTGTTTCCATTGAATATATTTGTTGATCTTTTTTCTTGTTGCTTTCTTTGAGTTCTTTTATTTCATTGGAAAGTTTTTGTAGTGTTTCATTGCTAACCGTCATGTGTTGCTTAATCTCTTAGTATTTATTCGCCATAAATTCACAACTTGAATTTATATCTGACATTTCTTTTCTCATCTTGCGCATTTCATCTAACATTTTCTCACTATTACTAGTTTCTGCTGATTTAGTGGATGGTGCTGCTATTGAAATTGGTTGCTGTAGCGATTCTGGAGAGCTTACACTTCTCATTCGCTTGGACATAGGCTGAATTGATGGTAGTTCAATAGTTCTGGGTGCGGAAAGCTCTGCAAGTTCCTTCCTGCAGCTGGAACATCTCCATTCCTCCTTTCGGGCCATGTTCATTTTTCGGTACGATTTTTCGGATATCGTGGTACATCCATAATGCATTTTTCTTTCACATCTATGGCATGTTAAATAGTCTCCATCGGCGGGGAGGTCAGAGAGGCATTCACTGCATGGGTCCATATTATACATATGGGGATAGTAGTGTGGGTGTATAATTTAGCGGGAAATAAAATATGTAAAAGGGAGGGAATTTTTTATTTGAGCGAAAGTAAATTGATATTTTACTGTATTTACAAGGGCTTATGAATTTATTATATTGAAATAGGGTTTTAGAAGCCACTGTCTTTGGCACACTATGTTTTATTTACAATTTGGAGGGAGATAAATCGTTTTTCGCAAGAAATGAGATCACAACTCAGGAGAAACATAAAAACACAACCGATCACTTCAAAAGCTTGACTCGAATCCAATATAATATATATACGTGTGTTGAATATAAAGTTCAACACACGTATTCTCATTAGAGCAAACACAATGTGAAGCTGAAGCTGACAGTTGTAGCTGAAATTATTCAACTTCAAGCATGACATTTCAGCATTATGACAACTTGTTGACAGCAAGATTTTTGCCTCCTGCGTTCAGCTTTGTAAGAAATGGGCGCATTCACCAAAGAACAAATATTTTTTTGATTAAAAACTATGCACTTTCTTATGTAAAAAACCAAATTTCTTCCGTAGTTTTTCCGCGCAGCGGCACCTTGGCGCATTCTTGGGAAATGCATTGACTTTTGTCCAAAAAATACAGCGGTTCTTATATCCTTCGCGCATTCTCAATCATCCGGCGTGCTCTTGAGAATCTCGTGTTGAAAACATCTTCTAGGAGATTTAATTAAGTCCAGGATATAGCCGCATAAGATTTTCCTTTAGGGGAAATGCACTATCAGCAACGAAATAATGTTGCAATATTTTGGCCGATTTCGGCAAGGAAATGGTGTTGTTCATGAGTTTTTTGCCAAATTTTGAATTTCTTAACACCCCGCCATCACTTTGGCTTCGAAAAGCGCCCACATCGACAGCCGTTAACAAATAGTTCTCATCGCAAACTCCCAGCAAAACAATGCTGAGGAAACCTTTATAATTAAAGAATTTCGAACCGGTTTTGGGTGGACATTTTATTTCGATGTTATTACCGTCGATGCTGCCAACACAGTTCGGCATTTGCCACATGTTGGAGAAGTTCTGCGTGATCTGCTTCCAACCTCCCATTTGCAGTTCCGGCATGTATTTTGGAAGGTTGCCTCGAAAAATCCGAGACCTTCGTGCTTTCTGTAAAGAGGGCGAACCTACCATCTGCGAATATGCTTTCTTTTTTTGATTAAATGCACTGCTCCAGCAAAAACCATAAGAACGCACGCAATAAGAGCAACGTTTTCCACCATCCTATTCCCGCTTTAATCAAAGAAAAAAAACAGCAAAACCTTTGAAAAAAAAAATCTTATTTAGTTCAATAAGCCATTGAAAATTTTTAAAAGTGGCATAAACTTCAAGGATGCGCTTTTATTTTTTTTTTGTCTTTTTTGTAAGCTGACAAGTATAATAAAAATTTTCTGACAAGTATGGGGAATTCGAACTCAGCTTCAGCGTGTTATTCTGATCGATGTGAGCGGCAGGCTACGCTGCAAGCTTCAGCGACAGCGTCAGCTTCAGTTACTTGTTCTGATCAGGCCTTAAAAGATTTTTCTAATATCTTACGCCATGCGCCTCCGAAACTTATGTTTCGCCTTGAGTACCCGAATTTTAGTGACATTTTATACATGACAGTTATACATTTATTGAACTTGCCTGAAAGACATGGATAAGAACGAAACCCATTGTATTGTTTATTCCTTAGTATAAACGTAAGAAATTTGACAGGCAAGTATAGAACGTTTTTGCTATTAGTAGGTAGTCTCATGCACACGCTGAGCTAGCCACTATATTGTCGAATGAGTCAAAGGTGAATTTATCGTTTTAGATCTTTGGAGTTGTGAAGGGTGCCGACCACCACCCGGTATTGGCGTCACACAACTCATCCATTCATTAATAATAATAATTATCACAATCACCCAAACGCACAAAAAAATATATAAACAATCGTCACACGACGAATACGATGTCCACTCGGGTTACACAAGAAGAACATGTGTTTTCGACACGAGCAATGTTCGGTGCCCGTTCGAAGAGCGTTCGAAGGTAATTCGAAGGCAAGTCGACGAGCGAACGAATCTGCTGGCTGCGCAATTCCGGGTTGGTGGTCGATATAATTTACTGTCGTAAATAAAATATGTCTTGCATAAGTGGGTTAGACAAAATATTGCATATTTAAGGAAAAGGGAAAATTAATAGGTTACATTATGTGCAAATCTGCACTTATACATATTGTTAAGTATTAAGAATGAAAAAATATACTTACACATATCGTCTAGTTTTAAGAACCAAGAAATGTATAAATACCTACAGGAACTAAATAAAATGGTCATTATCGCACCACACATTACTGGACGTTTATCTCTCGAGCAACACGCTTAAGATAGGGTTTTCAGCGCAGCGATATCCCTTCTCGAAGAACGTAGCGGTTGACTGCTCTACAAGCATCAGATACGTGCTGACCTAAGCCTAGCCTGAAAGGGATTCCACCAAAAGAACCTGATAGTTAACCAACGGACCAGGCCAACTTTACATGGCGATCCTGCCAGGAGGCGTGAAAAGAAAAAAAAATTGCCTCTAGGACTTTTACACCGTCCTAGTCATGACGGAAAACCCAGGCGTTCCCCTACTAACCATGGACGCCAAAGAGATGACTGCGATAAAGTAGCCAATAAAAAGCTCCATTCCACTTGGATACACGACAAAGATGGGCTATGTGCTGTATTTTGTCAGCCGAGCCACCAATCATTCCAGATGGCAAGGTTGATCCTGAAAAGAAATCATTGTCTACTGTTGGGACGGAATCGGTGGAAGATGTCAATGGTTTTCAAACCGCGAAGCTCTGGCCGATCAAATGCAGTGACACCGTCTACAACAATTAATACATTCAAAGAACCCTACACCCTCGGATCCACAATCACTGACCCCAAACAAAATTTCATGAAAGACTTACTAACATTTGTATATATTTCGTAAGCTGGGGGTGGCAACTCTGCATTGTTTTGAAGTGAAACCTAAATTGGAAACGCTCTGGAAAAAGTGATTGTATCTTTAAAATCAAAGATCCTACCCAACCAAATTTGAAAAATAAACATTAGTGGAAGTGGTCTGCAAATAAAAATCATAAAAGTTTAAGTTCAGCGCTAAAGATAAAGTGTAAATGAGTGGAAAAAGACCCTTTGCTGTGACTTCATCCGAGCAAAACATTTATTCAACAAAAAAGCAACAAATAACAACAACAACAAACAAAAGAAACATGGCTGTTGGACAAATGTCAATAAATGAATTAAAGGAGTTCATGAATGATCTTTTAGATCAAAAAAACGCAAATTTAGCAACGAAAGACGACATAAAAATTGTTCACGAGGAAATTCAGCAACAACGAGAAATTAGGAGCTCGCAGCAAAACTGGAGGAAGTACAAAACCACTGCAACGCACTTAAAAGAAAGGTGGAATTTCTTGCGAAAAGATCCGCCGAAAAGAACATCATCGTACGCCTTGTTAAACAACCTAATATGAATCCTCGAGAAGAAGTAAATAAGCTATTTACATCTTTGGTTCCCAATAAGCCCGCTCCCATAAATGCTATCCGAGTTCTTGCATCGAAATATCAAACTGCGAACATCTTGGTGGAAACAACTACGTCGACGAAATGCTTACGTTTACGTTTTTGTTGGAGGTTGCTACTATCCGATGGAGCACTCAGACACAACTACTGGTCCATTGTACTACCATGCAGAAACCTTACATTAATGTATTTAGTTTACCCGTCTTTCGAAGAAAGATGAGAAGGAGCTTCAGTGATGAAGAGCTTAGGTGTTCGGCACTCACCACGTAAGCCCCAAAGATCCGCCACCTGATGCGAGCAAAGGCAGGACAACTACAGAGAAAGTGTTCCGCTGTATCGTCGTCCTCTCCACAGGCAAGACAGGTGGTGGTTTCGCTTAAGCCTAACACATTCAAGTGTCTAGCAAAAGCTTGGTGGCCGGTAAGGACGCCTACAAGAAGTCTGCAATCGATTCTCCTAAGAGATAGAAGAAAAGACGCTGACCCCCCGCAGATGTCTGGGCGTAGTCGTTTAGTCTGTCTGCACCCACCGCAGTCACGCCAACGAGCCCTGTGCTCACGAGAAACCCAAGTATCAATGGCAGACGTGACAACAGATACAGGCAGGCCTAAAGCAGGTTCGGGTCCTGAGAAAACCTCTTCTGAGCCAAGTCTGGCAAGCTCATCAGAGATCTCATTTCCCTGGATACCAGTATGACCTGGAAACCAAACAAGATTCACTGCATTTAGCCTTCCGACTAAGTTCAACGAATTCTTGAGTTCGAGCACTATCTTGGACGAGGTAAGAGGGTTGAGCAACGCATTTAGAGCGGCTTGGCTGTCACTGCAAACGCATATGCTTCTTGCCCTCCACCTATTAGTCACAATATAGCGCATTGCCATTAGGATAGCGAAAATCTCCGCTTGGAAGACAGACGCATATTTGCCTAAGGGGTAGTGGAGTCTAATGTTCTCGCTTTCCACAAAGACTCCAGCACCAGACCCCTGTCCGGTTTTGGAGCCATCCGTGAAAATACGATGGCATTCTTTCCCTGGCTCAGAGTCTGGCCGAAGCCATTCCATTACCTGAGGAAAGTTGACTTGGTAATTTTGTCGCAAAAGGATTTCTGGGGGCATTGCGTCAGAGGGCATGTCCATAAGACAGGGGTCAAAGGACAATTCTCGAACAAGTTCTTCAAAATTCCAATGCGTGTGGTACCAAAAACCACCTCTCTTTAAGCGAAAGATGGTTTTCAGCGTACACCCCATGATATATATATCAAGGGGGGGAGGTTCATTAAAGCATCTAGAGCAGAGCCCGGCGTGCTAGGGAAGGCCCCTGTGCAGCCAAGACAAGCCGTTCTTTGGAGTTTGGCAAAAGAGGCAGTAACACGTTTCCGCGAAAGCCTGTTCCACCAAACAACCGATGCGTATGAGAGGAGTGGTCTAACCATAGCAGTATAGATCCAGAGGACCCTTTTCGGAGATAAGCCCCATGTCTTGCCAAAAGCGCCTCTGCACTGCCAGAAAGTGGACAATGCTTTTTCGGTTTTGGATTTAACATGCTTAGACCATAGAAGTTTTCTATCAAGGATTACTCCCAGATATTTGACTTCATCGGATATCGGGATAGTGACACCTTTAAGCACTAGTTGAGTCAGACCAGTGACCTTCCTCCTTCTCGTAAAGAGAACAACCGTAGTTTTAAGAGGATTCACTGAAAGCCCATTCCTAGTGCACCAATCATCGATCAAGTCCAGGGATCTCTGCGCCTGAGAGCACACAGTCCCTAGGTTTGAGCCGACAGAATGAACGGCGACATCATCCGCGTAGGTTTGTGTGTAGGTTCCAGGAAGGTTGAGAGCCTATAGTAGAGAGTCTACAACCATGCACCATAAAAGGGGAGACAGAACACCACCTTGCGGGCAGCCCTTGTTTACCCCAGTTATGACGCACTTGCCACAATCTGCTTCGGCTATCAGCGTCCTGTTCATTAGCATTGCCCTAATCCATTGAACTAATGTTTCATCTACATCATGTTGTCTGGCTGAGTTGCACATGCTATCAAACGTCGCGTTATCAAAAGCACCCTCAATATCGACGAAAACGCCCAGCACGTACTTCTTCTGGTCAAGAGCACATTCAATCCTACCAACAAGGTTTTGAAGCGCAGTTTCGCAGGATTTTCCGCGCTGATAAGCGTGTTGCAGAAAGAGGGTGCAAACGAAGAGCAACTTTGCGCAAGCGCAGCTCAACCAGTCTCTCTAAGCTTTTCAGCAGGAAGGATGACAGACTTATGGGTCTGAAGCTTTTGGCTAGGCTGTAGTCTGACTTACCAGGTTTTGGTATGAAAACGACTTTAACCATACGCCAAAGGGTGGTTAAAGTCGGGCGACGAAATGCTTAACAATTCAAGTAAACTCAAGGGCACTGGTGTGTTTGTCCATAGAGATTTTCCACTGGGAAAAAGAAAAGTGCGCCAAGCGCTACTTCGTGTGCAAAAGTCAGTAAAAAACAGCAACCCGAACGTGGATGTGCAAATCAAAGGTGAAAAATTGATGGTGGCGGGGAAACCTTTTAATTGGTGCAGTGAAAGGGGGCTACTCGCTGACAGATCTGACGGCTATGCGATTCTGAGCGAATTGTACGGCGGTTTCAACCTAACAACCGCGGAGCTTCTGAGATTTGCAACAGATAGAGGGACGAGTCGTAGCGGAGATAAAAACCAGCAAAATAAAAACTCCATTAACGAACGGCCTGAATACATGCAAAAGAGAACTAGCATCAACAATGCATGAGAAAAAAATGTCTGCCAGAAGTTTAGAAAAAAAACCAAATGAGATTTTAGAATTAGATGTGAGTACTGTAAACCTTTTATCTTATAATATAGGGGGCTTGAAAAAAAAAGCTTCTTTTTCCGCCCTTTTTCGATTTTATAAAAAGTTTTGATTATTTTTTCCTATATGAAACGCATGTAATGCAAGACAAATATTTGAGAAATATTTTCCGGGTTTTAAGCTGCACTGGACCCCAGCAACCAAAGTGCACACGCACGGGCGAGCAATAGGGGGGTTCCTTTTAGGGTATAAATCCGATTTTAAAAACTGTAGTTTCAATTCAGTTGGAAACCACACAGGTTTAAAAATAACAATTTCAGATAAAATCTATCATATATTTCCAATTTACTTGAATTGCAACAACTGGGATCATGATTATCATAGCTTGGATGCATTAATTATTTGCATCATCCTTTGATGCAAATAATTTAATGTTTATTGGCGACTTCAATGCGCGAATCTCAGACCGGCAGATAGTAAGTGATACAATGTTTCTTGATGATCATGTTAGACTAGTTCGAAACTCCAAAGATAAAATTATTAACGGAAACGGGAAAAGACTTTTGGAGCTTTTTCAAAATTTCGATATTTTTGTTGTTAATGGTTCAACAAACGGAGACCTTTTAGGAGAATTAACGTTTGTTGGAGGACCAGGGGCATCAGTGGCGGATTATTGTGGTATAAGGGGCGAATGGTGTGAAAAAGTACACGATTTTAAAGTAGGTACACAAATTTTCTCCGACCACATGCCCATATCCGTAGCCACTGTGATAGGGAAAGCTAGGCATGAAACAGAAATAATTCTTCTGCCAAGACTCTTTTGGAGGGAACAAGAAAAAGAAAGCTATAAGGTAAGACTTAGTCTTTTAACCGAGCAATTCGACCAAAGCCAAGTTAGCACGAGTTACTATATTGACACTTGCATCGAAGCTATCAAAAACTCGGCCTCCTTCACTGAAAGAGGATTCGTGGCATGTACGAAGCATAAGTGGTTTGGTAGAGACTGTGCTAAAGCTAGAGCTAAGTCCTTCAAACTTCTTAAACTATCAAGAACCTTAAATAGCGACTTCTTTCGAAAAGCTTTTATCTAGGCTAATACGCAATACAAAGAACTCTGCAAATTAAAGAAAAGCGAATACTATTCGGGATTAGCAAATAATTTAAACTGGGTAAAAGATTCATCTGAGTTCTGGAAACTAGTAAGGGAACTGAATGGCGTTAAATTTAAGGTAGGCAAAAATTTAGACGCCAACATACTGGCCGATTATTTTGAAACTCTTTTAAACCCAGTAACAATACCAGAACCAGTACACTTTGCCGAAAATCTAGTAGTTGTAGAGTCTTTAGAGCAGGACATCACCACCGAAGAGATACTTGGCATTCTAAACAAGGCCAAAAATCATAAGGCTCCAGGATACGATGGAGTTTCTTATGAATTTTTCAAAAATGCTCCCCAAACATTCATAAGTTATTTAGCTAAAGTTTGTTCCAATATACTACACACAGCCGATATACCACAATGCTTTAAGGACTCGATAATTTTTCCTATACACAAAAGAGGAAACACAAATAATGTCGAAAACTACAGGGGTATATCGTTTATTAACATCGTTGAAAAGATTTTCACAGGCATAATTCTGAGAAGGCTAGAGGTGTGGGTAGCGGAAAACCAGTTGCTAAACGAGTTTCAAGCAGGTTTCCGTGCGGGTTACTCAACGAACGATCACCTTTTCTCATTGCAAAACATTGTTGATTTGTTGAGACTCATTGTTCTACAAATTAAAACGGTCTAGGGCTATCTTCAAAAATCTCGAACGTGCTTAAGAATCTTTATAAAAATACTTTATCGGCAGTATGGGAGGGCGAGAAATTGTCTTACTGGTTAGAACTCTTAGTAGCCGATATTGGTTATACCCGATTTCCACGTGCTAAATGGGTGGTTTTTTAGCACGTGGAAATCGGGCATAACCAATATCGGCTACTTCGGTATTATATACCTGCTATAGTGGGCGTATTGGTATCTTTAAAAGATTTTGAAGTTTTAGCCTCCGTCCATCCTAGTATTAAAAAAAAAACTGGTTAGAACTCTGACTGGAGTGCGCCAGGGATGGTTGTTGTCGCCCCTACTGTTCGCGCTTTTTATAAATGATATCGTTGATGCCTAGCCAAACGGAAGCAGAATTGCAGGGCTGACTATCAAATGTCTTATATATGCCGATGACCTGGTTCTCCTTGCTGAATCCTCTGAAAGCCTTCAACTTATGTTAAACAAATTAAATATATATTGCAAACGGTGGAACTTGTTGATCAATAGCCTCTTCCTGTTGTTTTTAGAACAGGAAGAGGCAGGCATTGCAGAAATGAGAGATGGTTTCTAAATGGAGAAAACATTGAAGTAGTTGAGGAATATAATTACCTGGGGATGTTGCTGAGACCACAACGAAATGGAACAAAACATTTTCAAAACAAATTTAAGCGTTCAATGTCTGCAATAAACTCAACATGGACCAGATTGTTCAGTTACAGAAACGTTGCACATAGCGTCAAATTTAAAGTTTTTGTAGCCGCCTCAAGATCAATCATGTCATATGGTTCGCAAGTATGGGGTACCAAGAGCACGATGAGGTTGAGAAACTGCAACGTGTCTTTCTCAAAAAAACCTTCATGTTACCAAATTCGACCCCCAATTACATACGGAGCTGGTATGATATCTCACAAATTTTTAGAATAAGGGGAGAATAAGGACCGAAGTACTATATGCTCATTATGCAACATGCAAGAACAGGAAACCTCTTATCACTTCCTCTCTGTGTGTCCGATTCTACAGGAATTAAGATACGTGTACTTCCAAAAAACAAAATTAAGCGAAGAAGACTCTATAAATATTTTAAATTGAAGAAATTGGAAACTTCTTGCCAAATACTGCATTGAAGCTCAAAAATACAGAAAGGATTACATTGTATACTAGCGGATTATACCCAAAAAGCTCACAGCTACACTACGTTTTACTGAACAAAACTCCACATTCGTCGAAGCAAATGAATCTTTTATTTATGTTAGAATAATTTACAATAATCGTGCTAAACATTTTAACTACAATCTGTACTCACTCAAGTAAAATTCCATTGTATACTTTAAGTTTTGTAAATATAAAAATATCAATCACTATTCAATGTATTATAATATAAGAACATTTGAAAGCTGGCATCTGGCAGACGGTTATAAACCAAGGCCACATTTAATTTATTAATATTTAAAATATAAACTTATGTATATTTGTATATTTGAACTAAAATAAATTACTTACTTACTTACTTATTTCGTAAGCTTAAAAGTGCTAAAACAAACTGATTAAGCGAAGGCATAAGGCGAAGATCGTTTAAAAATAATTATATTTATATACTTATAACAAGTTTTGTATTTCATGCAAGTGCACGATCAAAAGTTCTAGTTTTCTCTTGGCTAATCTAAATCTTAGTAGACTAAATTTATAAATCTTAGTTACTGTGAATTTCCCATATAATATTAAAATTACTAATGCGCTTTAAAATATTTTATTTCTAAATATTTAGTCAAAAAAAGACCAAAAAAAAGTATTTATATACCTATTATACATATAAAAACACCTTAAGTAAATAAGTTCTAAAATTGACGCTATGTAAACATAAATTCGTAAACAAAGAACTATAACATATTTCGGAGTGAACCCTATTTTATTTCGTTTCACAACATCATCCAATTTAAAAAAAATGTTTAGGAAAAGTAAGGAAAATTTGTTTTACCTCACCTGGGACTTCATTCCCAACTTTGCTACATTAGCAACCCCTTTAAACAAGTCATTACGAAAAATAAAACAAGTGTAGAAGTAGATTCTAACGAAAATTGCATAACCTTATTTAATTTACTTAAAGATCGTTTCGTAAGCCCGAAAAATTTTACAATTCCTAGATTTCGAATATGAATTTATTAAACAAACAGATGCGTTTTGATTCACCTTAGGAACTGTTTTGTCGTAGAATAATATAAGCAAAAAAGGCAACTTTTAAGAAGAATTTTTCGAAAGTCATGGGTTGAAAATAATAAGTCCATACAATGTGTTAGGTAACATTCCTGAAACCCTCTGTCCAAAAACTAAAACCTGTCCAAGTTAGGCACTACAGCCCGATCAACATCATTTTGCAAAATTTTGTTGAGGGACGTGCAATCACTTAAGTACGATTAATTGTACAACAAGCCCTATCGGCATCATTTTGCGAAATGTTGTTAAGGGACGTACATAAAGTTTGCGGACCTCTTGCTATTAAAAGAATACACATAAAACAAGAAGAATTATCAAGACTCCTGGGTAATCACCAAAGAGGACGAATAAAGAAATTGGAAAAAATACTTAAAATAAACATTTGAAGACAGCGGAATTAAAGTAAATTTGATAGCCAACACCATTTAAGTTACGGATTCTTGCACAAAACAACTTATACTCAACGACTTCCATATGTTACCCACAAGCGGATATGCGGGAATCAACCGCATGCTGCGGAATATTAAAAGAAAGTATTTCTGGACTGGAATGCAAAACGATGTGACGAACAAAGGAGCCAGTACTGTAGCTAAAGGATTAGTTGAATGTTTCATCCTAAAGTACGGTGTTCCAAACGCCATAGCATCAGATCAGACGATTACAATCGACGACATACCACCATGAGAGCATAGGAGCGTTAGAAAACTCGCACAAAGTTTTAGGAGCATATCTAAGGAACTACGTATCAGAAAAACATACCGATTGGAGTACATGGTTACCCTATTATGTTTTCTGTTACAACACATCGGTACACTCGGAGACAGGTTTCACGCCTTTCGAATTAGTTTTTGGAGGACAATGCAACTTACCTTCAAATATAACTAAGAACGTAGACCCTGTATACAACTACGAAGATTACGTTATAGATCTAAAACACAAATTGCAAGATGCCAGAGATACGTTAATTGCAAAGAAACTAATACGGAAAAATCGATATGATACGGATGTTATGGCAAAGATATAGAAAAAGGTAGTTTAGTCTCCCTAAGAAACGAAACGGGAAAGAAATTAGATCCAATTTGTTCACTGTTCACAAAAATCGATTAAAACCATTTTATATATATTTAATTCTGCTACAATAAGATAAACGAGAGTAAGTGTAAATAATTTGCGAATTATATTATATTATGTTATATTATACTTTTTTTGTGCGCATAGTTTAAGATTTGTTAAATAATAACTTACCAAAATAAAACAATTAATTAACCAAGTACATAGTATGTTTAGTATAATGTTAGTATTAATGCTAATCGAATAATGCGTAACATGAATATGTATAGCTATAACACTAGCTATTAAGTGAATAATGGTAACTAAGAATATAGGATGTATTGGTTAACAATACTGAATATGAATAAGTAATACAATATTATATTACAAAAAAAGAGGGGCAGACCCCTCAGACCCATTAATTGTACGTAAAAATGCAATTTTTTGGTTCAAATTCAATATTGTTGAAAAATCGACCCCTAAAAGGGGGCGTGGTTAAAAACTTTATGTGAACGAAATCTGGATGGAAATATTGTCTACCTAACCTGCTGCTTTTTTTGTTTCATGCTTTCCCAAATTAGGCTCAAGGGCAGTCGAAATGAAGTTTTTCTGGAAAATTCTAGGTTTTTCTTCAATTTTGCCTCCAAATGTGGGCGGGGCCCAAAGTCTTGTATGAACAAAATGTGGAACTAAGCGTTTTCTACATAAAATATTAAGCAAATTTTTTTCAATTTCGAGCAAAAATATTGAGTAAACTGCATTTGAAAACTAACCCTTAAAATAGATGCCATGCCCACTAGAAGAGGTTTACCAATTAAATTTGTATTTTTTGTGTCTTACATTCTTAAAGAGATGCTAAATGTCGAATTTCAGCCTTTTAGAACGTCTTACAGTTTTGAAAAATCTGGAGGTAGTTGCATATTTAGACCGATTGTGGGCGTGTCTTTGGGCGGATTTCATTTTTACACTTGTACTGCTTCGCATGACGTGCACCTGTCGTACGAAGTTTCAGCACCCTAGCTCAAAATTTAAGGCCTAAAAACATGTGACATACAGACGGATGGACGGACGAACGGACGGACATGGCTCATTCGATTCAGAATTCGGTCTCGATCATATGCCCTTAAGGTCTTGGGGGTCTACCATTTTTATTTCACCGTGTTACAAACTATGTGACAAACTTAATATACCTCCTATCCTATGGGATGGGGTATAAAAATGAGAGTAAATGTATAAGGAGTAACGATAAGAAAATAGAATTATAAATAAATAATAAAATATAAAATATTAATTAAATATTTTATTATTATTAAATAATGCCTAAGAATATTCTCATTTGCAAAGTAACATTACTGGTTATCAACAGATACAAAACAGAATATAGCTTAATATAAGAATTGAGAAAATATTAAGATTAAGAGATGATAAATACTTTAGGATAATAATTAAAACTTTGATTCTTCAATATAAACCCAAACCTTAAATCTGTAATTTTACCTACGCCAATTTTCATTCTAAACCTAAATTGTGCCAACACCCCTTGCGTAATTTACTGCACTACAAACGATTTTTTCTCGTAAGTAAGATACAGAAAAGAAGAAACCTCGCTGAATTGAGCCATCTTCTTTTTCCTCCAGGAAGGGTGGTGTGAAGGGTGCCGACGACCACCCAGTATTAATAATTATCGCAATCGCCGAAAATAAAATATGTGTTGCATAAGTGGGTTAGACAAAATATTGTATATTTAAGGAAAAGGGAAAATTAATAGGTTACAATTTGTGCAAATCTGCACTTATACATATTGTTTAGTTTTAAGAACGAAAAAATATACTTACACATATGGTCAAGTTTTAAGAACCAAGAAATATATATATACCTACAGGAACTAAATAAAATGGTCATTGTCGCACCACACATCACTGGACGCTTATCTCTCGAGCAACACGCTTAAGATAGAGTTTTCAGCGCAGCGATATCCCTTCTCGAAGAACGTAGCGGTTGACCGCTCTACGAGTTTTAGACACGGGCTGACCTAAGCCTAGCCTGAAAGGTATTCCACCAAAAGAATCTGATAGTTAACCTACGGACCAGGCCAACTTTACAGAGTGAACAACCACTTCCGTTCCTTTTTCATTTTTAACACGATACAGATTGTTACCTATTGCCTTGATTACTTTGACCTTTACGAATCTAGGACACAGGTTTGCGTTAAGGTGTTTAGAAGCATCGGTTGCTACAAAATTCCTCTTATATACTTCTTCGCCTGCTTCGAAAGAAATTATCCTGCTGCGCAAGTTGTATGATTTTTCATACTGACTGTGTGCCTTCTCCAACGAATCCTTAATATAGGAATTTATCAGATTCATTTTTAATGGTTCGCTAAGCCATCGAAACTCTGAATTATTTAAGGCTTAGGGCTCTTTCAAAAGTTTGTAGTCGTCCCCGTGCTCAATCGTGCATTGGCCAAAAAGAGCTTCGTAGGGCGACATACCGATGGCGGAGTAAGCAGCAGTTTGGGGGGCGCAAATTATCGACGACAGATTAGCATCCCAATTCGTCTGTTTTTGATTGACATAAGCTAAAATTGAAGCAAGGATGGGTCTATTCACCCGCTCACTTGCGTTAGCCTGCGGGGAGTAAATGGCAGTTCGGTAGTACTTAATGCCAAAGACTTCAAGCATTCGAGTGAATTCCTTGCTGAGAAATTGGGTGCCATTGTCGGACAGGATATTTTCTGGTACTCCCAAAACAAAGAAAATGTCATCTCGCATAAATTTTAATACCGCATCCGCAGTAGCACTTTTCAAAGGTTTAATGATAGGGAATTTTGTCAGTTGATCTAGTGCGATCACTATTTGCGTATTTCCGGACCTTGAACGTGGATAAGGACCAAGGAAATCAAGATACAGGTGTTGGAAAGGTCGATCCACAACAAAGGCTTTACGCATCTCACCTCTTAGTAAAATTATGTGCTTCCGTGGTCTTACAGATTTCGCAATTGCCTACAAATGCCTTCACTTGCGAAGCCATGTTTGGCCAGTAAAATTGTTGACGTAGACGATATAATGTCTTGGCGATACCGCCATGCGAAGCTCTCGGAGGACAATGAGCCAACAAGATCAGCCGACCGGTCAACGCGCTTGGAACCCACACTGTTTCTAGGCTAGGTCGTCGTCGAAGGCATTACCTGTACCGTGCCTGACCTTCTTGTACAAGAAATTGTTCGAGACTTGAAGGTCAGGTAGCTGTTCTGGACGTTCTACGACGTGTTCGTGATCTTGCGGTATTCTTCGGACGGGAAGCTCGAATCCGCAAGATCTTTATGAAGGACGTTGAAAATATCCTTTGATATCGAGTCCCCAAGTTCCAAGGCTTCAACCTCATGTACTCGCGATAGAGCTTCAGGTAATATGTGTTGGTTGCCCTTGCGGTGTTCTATATCGAAGACATATCGCTGTAACTGAAGGCTCCAGCGCGCCAACCTACCAGTTGGATCCTTTAGGGTCATTAATCAAAGTATAATAAATTCTTTGCTGAAGTCAGGGTTGACAACGACAGGAGCTGAAGTCAATTTGGTTTTGATCGCGTTAAAGGCTTCTATAGCTTGTGTGCCGAAACAAAATTTTACACCTTTCTAGAGCGTGTCTGATATAGGGGTCGCCAAAGTAGAAAATTCTTTTACGAACCTCCTATACTAGCCGGCCATACCAAGAAATCGCCTTACTTATCGTGCAGATTTTGGTATGGGAAAATTGGATATGGCAGCTATTTTTGGTCAAGCCAATTTCCGATAGTCTTTTAGCAATGCACGCCAATATCCGAAGATGTTCCTCGAAGGTCCGCCAGATAATGAGCAAGTCATCAAGGTAGACAAACACTTGCTCTCGTAACTCATGCGGGATTACTTTATCCATCAATTTGGACAGTGCTTGAGGTGCATTGCACAGACCCAAGGGCATCACTTTGAAGTGGTAGAGAGGTCTGCCGGGGATGGTAAACGCGGTATTTTCCCGTGAACTTTGCTCCAGCAGTATCTGCCAGAAGACGTCTTTTAGGTCTACACTGAAGATAATGTGTATCTGACAATCTTCCCAGCAGCCCATCAATAAACGGAAGAGGATACGCAAACTTTTTGGTGACTTTGTTTAACTTCCGAGAGTCTAGGCACGGCCGATTTTTCCCCGGCTTACGAACAAGCACAACGGGCGAGCTTCATGCACTAGTACTCTTTTCAATGACACCCATTTCAAGCATGCGATCCACCTCCGCATACATCAGAGTTTGTACCGCTGGAGAATTGGGATAATGATGTTGTTGAATGGGTTTAGCATCCCCGGTGTCAATGGTATGTTCCATTTAATGTGACTTTCCAAGACCAAGCTGTGCGATGGAAGGAAATTCCTTAATGACAGCTTTCAGTTTCTGGGATTCATAAGGTTATTCATCAGGCGTTCTTGAAGACTTCGGTTTTAGTATTTTCAGACGGAAATGCAGGACTAAATTCAGATACAATCTCCGGGGCTAGCTGAAAAGCCTTCCAGAAATCGATACTCAAACATAATTTCTGCTTCAAAGATAGCACAATACAAAGGTCAATTTCGGATGATTGATTTTTGTAAATTACTTGTGTTGTCATTTTACCTACTATGGCTGGATGTTGGCCATCAGCGGTCGAGACAGTGGACGACAGGTTTTTAAATGGGATGTTAGTGCTTCTTAGGAATTCTTAAGGTTCTTCTCCAAGACAGCTAATACATGCTCCACTATCCAGTAACCCTAGCCAGTCTTGGCCAAGCAGGTTAACTTAGACATATGGGCGAGGGTCTTCGATCAAACCACTTAGAGTAGTTGACGCTATAGCCCAATATTGTTTTTTCTTACTTTTAAATTTCTTCCTCAGTTTTTTAACTTTCGGAGACAACGTAGAACCAAGGATCCTGTTACGTCCCTGGTAATAGTCCATTTGTCTCTAGTGAAGAGTCTTACGAACAGCTTTTGAGGAACAAATAGCTGTGGAGGTTCAGAAGCATAAGCATTTGTGGATATGTCAGAGGGCTTAGTAGGGTAATAATTATCATATCAGGTGTGTTGGGGCTTATTCCTCCGGGTTTCTTTCCTCCGAGCAACTCTACCTGGCTCGAGGATTGCTCTTCAGGCGGTTTCCCGTACATCGGTCGCATTTAGGGGTCATAGTATTTTCTCGCTCACATCGGTAGCAAAAGAGGTTTCGCTGCGGATTGGGGGAATTATAGAACGTATGTCCCACGACCTTATAGTTCCAGCATTGAATGTTACCCGATTCTCTTCTTCGCAATTCTAGGGTCTTGTGGTCGGAGGTTCGTCGACGGCAGCTGAAATTTCGTTCACATTGCGCCGCTGCCAGTTTGATGCTTGAACAGGTGGTTCTCGTCTTTTTTGTACCTCAGAGTTCGGAAGGTACTTCTCCACTGTTCTACATACATACACCATCTCGGAGATACTATGAGTGTTGAAGGCTATCAAAAACTTTCCTATGCGGCGTCGAACATCCTGTTTTATGAGCTCGATGATTTCACGGTTCGGCTTCGGTACGCGTAGTCTGGAGTTAATTCGGAGCAAATCCGAGTAAAAATCGTCAAAGTTGCGCCAGGAAATTGTCGACATTAGACCCGCGGGCCATGTCTACGGGGTGAACGTGATCGAAAGCGGGAGCTTCTGCATGAGGAGGAAGATTCGTTGGCCTATGGTTAGTCACTAGTGGTGGGTTGACTTGAAAAGCTTTTTGCTCACGTGCCGGGGTGGTCATTGCCGACAGCCCACGAGTGGGTTCGGGCTCTTGACGCACTGTTGGTATTAATAGTGAAATGGACTCACGTATGACTGCAACCATTTCTTCGCGAAGAGTAAGTCTATTTCTCTCCAATTCTTGCTGAATGAAGCGCATATCATCAGCACGTTTCAATCCAACCGTAGCCGTGACAACTTCCTGCACGTAATTTTCAAAATTTTGCAAGGCTGAGGAATGCAACTGAGCCGTGACCACGGCCGACACATCGGCGCTGTTAGAACCGGAAGTTCCAGGGTTGCCCAGGAAGTCATTCGCATTTGATTCTAAAGCCAACATATTGCCGCCTAATGAAAATCTTTGAAAATGTCGTGGAGGGTGTCGCAAATTATAATTACCTTGAACGTTCCGGAGAATTTAGTACGAGAAAAAAAAACAAAGCAAGCGAAACTAAACCAAACTTTATGCAAAAAAAACCCTTTGGATGTATACATATAAAAAAATAATAAGCAAAAATAAGGAAAATATGTATATCGTTATATGTAGAGTGTAGCTGGAAATTATAGTTTTAGAATGTGGTGTGTGAGTTAATGGTTGTACAAAATATATGCCTGAAACATACTGACAAAAAAGTTATACGACGGTATCCCTGGCTTTGTAGGAAATGTTGTGTCTCAATTGCACTCCATAAAACTAAACCATCTGCAACTTACCCTAGTCTGAGTACTTGTTCTGACAATGGGGACAGCGCTTTAAATATGGAAAAAAGTAATAAGAGCAACCAACGATGGGAATGGATATGAACATTTGAAGGAGTGTTAACCACATCTAAGCAACAGACGTAGCACAGGAATGCGTTCACCGCTCTACCGGCCTTAGAATACTTTTAACCCTCCTACACACTAGGTGTATCCTCAGTTCATATGAAAATAGTCGCACTATGCCACTGCCGAATCAAGCGTTAAATTCTTTTATGCAATTATGAAATCAATGGATGTATACCGTGCAGCTGAATCGTTGCGGCGGATCGAATATAGCAGTATATATCGAATGTATACAGTATACCAGTGCTCTAAACTACTCGTAACTGCTCTGAGACTAAGCCAAAGATAGAAAAAGCAACACAAAATGCAATAAGCAGGCGATAATAAATATAAAATTTCAGGCTTTCAAGCGGTCTTACAGCTTTGAAAGCTCTGGAGGTAGTTGCAGAATCGCACCGATTGTGGGTGTGTCTGTAGGTGGATTCGAAAAGTTTTTCACACTTGTACTGCTTCGGATGACAATGAACCCATGCACCAATTTCAGGTTCCTAGCTTAAAATTTAAGGCCTAAAAACGTGTGACATACAGACGGACGGACATGGCTCAGTCGATTCAAAATTCGGTCTCGATCATATGCCCTTAAGGTCTTGGGGGTCTACCATTATTATTTCACCGTGTTACAAACTATGTGACAAATTTAATATACCTCCTATCCTATGGGATAGGGTATAAAGTACGCACAAAACGGGTTCTTTGAAGCTGGATATAGATAATCAAAAATAAAATATTTGTTTAGAAAAAATATGAAACAAAATGTCGAATATCGTTACTATAAGGATTAAGCCCTGTACAAAATTCTATTTATTTAACTCGAATTTGACAAGGTTTAAAAACCTTATAAAACTTTATAATACTGAAAACAAATATTCGCAATTGTTCAAAATTAAAAAAAGTAATTTACAAAAAGAAATAAAGCAAAAATTATTAACAATTTTAGTTAAGTGTAGCCAAGATTTCATAACTATTTGGTTCAGGGTTATGGGAGCAGGGAATGGGGAAACTAAAAGGATCCAAGATCTTATAGTTTTCGCAAGTTAGGAAAATAAAATAATAACTATTACCAAAAAAAACCTATAAATACTAATAACGATCGACTTTGGCAACCGATTAAAATTCAAAAGCCGATACTAAAAATCAAAAAAAAAACAGTGAGTAAGTGCTACAGTGTGCACGCAGAAGTTACAGTCCGTAAAACGGACCGTTGAATAACCCATCCTTGGGTACATGGCTATTTTTTGACGTTTTATAAGTAATGCAAACTTCGAAAAGGGGCGTGGTCCACCACATATATATCCAAGTTACACTTAAATGTACGTAAAAATGCAATTTTTTGGTCCAAATTCAATGTTTTTGAAACATCGACCCTTAAAAGGGGGCGTGGCTAAAAACTTTATATGAACGAAAGCTAGACTGAAGTCTCGTTTACCTAACCTGCTAATTTTTTTTGTTTCATGCTTTCCTAAATTTTGCTCAAGACTAGTCGAAATTAAATTTTTCTGGCAACTTTTAGGTTTTTCTTCAATTCTGCCTCCGAATATGGCCGTGGCCCAAGGTCTTGTATGAACAAAATGTAGCGTTTTCTACATAAAATATTAAGCAATTTTTTTTCAATTTTGAGCAAAAATATTGAGTAAACTGCATTTGAAAATTTACTATTAAAATAGAATCCACGCCTACTAGACTAGGTTTACCGATTAAATTTTTCTTTTTTGTGTCTTAAATTTATTAGGAGATGCTAAATGTTAAATTTCAGCCTTTTAGAACGTCTTACAGTTTTGAAAATTCTGGAGGTAGTTGCAAATTTAGACCGATTGTGGGCGTGTCTTTGTGCGGATTTCAAAATTTTTAACACTTGTACTGCTTCGCATAACGCGGACCTTACGCACGAAATTTCAACACCCTAGTTGAAAATTAAAGGCCTAAAAACATGTGACATATAGACGGACGGACATGGCTCATTCGACTCAGAATTCGGTCTCGATCATATGCCCTTAAGGTCTTGGGGGTCTACCATTATTATTTCACCGTGTTACAAACTATGTGACAAACTTAATATACCTCCTATCCTATGGGATGGGGTATAAACACAAAAAAATGTATAAACTTTCACATGTAATGATATTATGTACAGTAATTAGGCACACACTTTGGGTTTTGGGTAATATTTCAAAATTAATTTTCATTTTATTTTAAGATTTAAAAAACTAGGCAAACTTTAAAATTAGATACTGAAAATGAATAACGGTCAGGTAAGGAAAGAGGGGAGATAAGCGGAAAATTTACGTATTGGCATATGTTTTATCGAGGTAGGTCTATTTACTGTAATCAGGTGGACTTGGCGCTTAGTAAAAAGATTACCGATACATTTAAGAGAACGAATAAATTAATGTTTCTTCAAAAAAAATTAAATTAATCAGATCCATAGGTGGCGATGGGACTCTTCGGTGACTGATCAGCAGCTTTCTGGTGTGGTGAATAAACAGCCTCTCTTCGAGGTCTCACTTTGATGAGACTTGATTGGCTCACACTGAGATGCTAAGTTGGTGCGCTGTTTTGATGGGCGGGCGGGTGAAGAGGCGTTACTTGGCGTTCAAATGGGTGATCAATTTTTAATCGATGGAATTAATTTATGGGCTGAAAGGACGATCGGAAATTTTATATAGTCTTTTTTTAGGTGGAGCCTTTATGGTTTTTTTTTCTGAGCAAGGGTGTTCTTTAAGGCGTTTCTTTTCACAGGCACAACTTTATCGGAAGGTGCGGGTCACTTGAAATCAGATGTATAAGGCATTGGTGGAGTTTTTATGCGGAGTACTTTTTGTATTTTATTGCACAAATATAGTATTTACTTTTTCGGCTAGAAACTAATCTAAGGCAGTTGGAGTTCGTTTTGTTTCTTAAAAATCGAATCAGGTTCTTAGATTGTTTAATCGAGCAAATAAAAGTGGCTTAGACGTGATAAAAGCGAATGAAACTTTAACTTAATTTTAAGTGGCTCGCGACAAAATTTCGGATTAAAAGATTCATGCGCGTCCGAAACTTATATTTCGCCTTGAGTACCCGAATTTTAGTGACCGTGCGACCCGATGTCCAAGAACTGACTGACTTTGTCATCTCGGTTAATACGCCATGAAAGTTCGGCTTAACCCTTGGTCTATGGTAAAAAAAAACTAAAACCGCCAGTCGTTTGTATACCTAACTCGTTTGTAGACGCCGATTTCGGTTTCAAAAGTTTTAATTTCCCCTCCAATTATTTTTAATTAATTTACTAATTAAAATCTGACAGCATGTAGTTAGCCGCAGCTTTCAGATTTCGGCGGTGGAATCTAGAAAAACTGAAATCGCCATTCGATTGATTTACGTTTGTAGAAGCACGTATGGATGAAAACTTTGTTTGTATACGTCTAAGCTAAATTTAATTAATAAAAAAAAATTAAATAAATTTCAAAAGAATTTTTTTTTTGAATACTAGGATGGACGGAGACTAAAACTAAAAAATCTTTCAAAGATACCAATACGCCCACTATAGCAGGTACATAATACCGAAGTAGCAGATATTGGTTATGCCCGATTTCCACGTGCTAAAAAACCACCCATTTATAAGAGACACTATGAAACTGCCAGAACGCACTTCATAGTAGTAAATTTTCGCTCTCTCATTATACTTCTTGAATACAACTAAGTTAACTTAACAAGTAGTTTACGCTTCCATAGTGTTGATCGCATTGGATAGGTTGCTTTCCAGTGAATGCACCTACTAAGCCGTTCATTCATGCGGCTTCACCCTACGTCGCTAGATCGAAGGGTCTTGTTCTTTGTAGTCGTCGCTCGTTGTTAACATCGTTAAGAGTCTCGTTTAGAGTACGGATCATTTCATTGTTGCAATGAACATGAAGGCGAGCATTTAGCTTTCGAGCGAAGTTTGTTACTTCTTCGCCCACGGTAGCTATTCCTAAATCTCTGTGAATATCGCTATTCCTAATATACCATGGAGCATTCACAATTGCTCTTAGTGTTTTGTTTTGGAAAGTCTGCAACATGTTGCTCGGCTTGGTACAACCCCAAAGTTGTATACCGTATGTCCAGGACGGCTTTAACACCTGCCTGTACAAGAGCAGTTTGTTTTATGTGCTAAATTTCGAAAATCTTCCGATAAGCCAATACATTTCCCTGAGCCTAATCTCGAGCTCGTCACGCTTCTTCTTTACGTGTGGTTTCCACCTAAGTTTAGCGTCCAGTGTCATCCCTAGATACTTCGCTTCATTTGCATAAGGTATTTGTACAGAATTTATGAACAGAGGCAAATTGTTAACCCTTCTGTAAGTGAAATTCACGTGCGTAGACTTGTTCTCGTTAAGAGCGATTCGCCAAGTCTTCGTCCAGACACAAATTCTGTCCAATGCTCGTTGGAGGTTTCTCGCTGATGACTCGACTGATTCACCTGTTGCCAGGATGGCCGTATCGTCCGCAAACGTGGCCACGACTGTCTCGTCATCTAGAGGTATGTCTCTTGTGTAGAGCAGGAACAGGGTTGGACCGAGGACGCTTCCCTGGGGTACGCCAGCCCGAATTTGCTTGAAACTCGAGTATTCACTACTACACCTAACACGAAAGAGTCTGCTTTCAAGATAATTTTCCAATATTTTAAACATGTCTTCCGGCAAGTTTTGCCGTAGCTTATATTTCAAGCCCTCGTGCCATACCTTGTCGAAGGCTTGCGATACGTCGAGGAAAGCAGTTGAACATATTTTTTTCCCTTCTAAGGCTTTTTCAATTTCATGCGTTATTCTGTAGACTTGATCTATTGTGGAATGGTTAGGTCTGAAACCGAATTGATGATCTGGGATCAAGCGTCTTTCTGCAATTATTGGTTGTAATCGCTTCAGCAGAAGTTTCTCGAATACTTTCGATATTATCGGCAGAAGCGATACGGGCCTATAAGATTTTTTATCATTTGCGCATTTCCCCGGTTTAGGAACCATAATGACTTCAGCAACTTTCCATTGTCTTGGAACGTATAGAAGTCTAAGAGAAGCGTTTATCATATAAAGTAGCTTGACTAATGCCTTTTTTGGTAGCTCTTTTAATATTTCGCCAGTGATCAGGTCGTAACCCGGGGCCTTATTATTTTTAAGTTTGCTAATTGTCTGTCGGAGTTCAACTAACGAAACTTTTTTCATTCTAAAGCTACCAGGTTCCCCGTTGTTGTTTAGAACGTCAGCCAACGGCGGACCGTCGAAAGGCTTGAATGTTTCTTCTAAATGTTCAGCAAACAAATTCGCTTTCTCTTTGTCTTCTCTTGCCCATTCGCCGTTAGCTTTTTTAATTGGTGCCGAGTGGATTATAGGTTTCTTGATATACTTAACTGCTTTCCACAGCGAGTAGTTTGAGCTCCTATCCGCCGACAAGCCTTCAAGGTATTCAGTGGTCTCACGATTTTTAAGATCTTGCAACATTCCTTTCAGTTTGTTAGAGAGGTGGTTCAATAGGGTTTTGTCTGGGGGGGCCCTCGTGCCTTGCCATCTCCTACGCGCTCTTCTCTTTTCACGAATCAATTCTTCGATTTCGAGCGGATATGTTTTACGTACATGCCCGTCGGTGCTAACTGCGTTCTTTTGGGACGAATTGTTGTTCCAAGCAGCGCTCTGAATTGCTTCAATGAATTTGTCAACTGCGGTTTCTAACTCGAAAGGAGTTTTCAATGGCACATTCAAGCCAACACCCTCCTTACAGTCCTTTCTGAAAGCGTCCCAGTTCATGTTTTTGCTAGCTAATCTAGGAGCTCTTTCTATTTTCGCCAGTCTTCCACCCATCTTCAAGATAACTCCTGAGTGGTCTGAGCAAAGATCATAACACTCTTCAATTCGCGTAAGGTATATGGGGTACCCTTTAGCGATGAAAAAATCGACAAGGTCAGGCTTTTTATTCCTATCGGTTGGCCAATATGTTGGCTTACCCGTGGAGAAAAAGTCCACCCCACGCTTCATACTATTTTTGTACAGTAATCTGCCTCTTGTTGAATTGCATCGTGAGCCCCAAAAAGTATGCTTCGCGTTAAAGTCACCCCTAATGATGAAATTGGACCCAATGAAGTCATACATACGATCAAGATCGTCTTCCACCAGTCTATATCCTGGCGGGAAATAACAAGATGCAATGTTATAATCTAAGCAGTCAATTTTTACAGAAACTGAACTGATCTGCATAGAGTCTAGCTCAACTTCTGTGTTCTTGAAGTGCTTTATGCAGTTTTTAATGTAGAGGGAGGATCCTCCTCTCGAATTTTGCGAAGGGTGATGTGCGTGATAGTCATTGTAGCCTTTAAGTTTGGGTGTAGACCCGTTTTTAAGGTGAGTTTCGGTAATCATGCAAATATCAATATTGTTTTTCCGTAGAAATACTTCTAGTTCGTCTATTTTATTCAGAAGGCCGTTTGTTTCATATTCATGTTCTCTTGTTATTTTTTCGAGGCTTAAGCTCGAGCTTGCTCAGTTTGTCAAATATAACTTTGTTGATTTTAGTCTGATCCTCAAGTTTCTCCAAGATTACAGCGAGGATCTGAGACACTGCATCTGTTGTGGGCGATCTTGCCTTGTTTTCGTTTGCCGCAACATGTGCGTATGATTTCGGTCCGACCAGTGGTGGTTTCTCCGCTGCACTTGAACTGGCGCCGCTCTTTTGTGCAGCTTTTACGCCTTTTGTCGACGCCTCCTTTGCCAATCTTCCACTTTTGATCGGCTTTGGCGTCTTTGGAGTCTTTGGCTTAGGAGTTTCAGCAGGTTTTGGGCGTCCTAGGCTTTGATTCTGACCTCTAGTATTTTCCTTAAGAGGTTCTCGTCCCTTTTGCAGCTCTATGGCTACTTCGCATCCTCGATAGTTCGCGGGGTGGTTTCCGTGGCAATTGGCGCAAACTGCTGGAGCCTTTATGTCAACTTTGCACTCTGTTGACAGGTGTTTTCCGGCACATTTCACGCAACGTGGTTCTTTTTGGCAGTAGGCACTTGTGTGCCTGAGTTCTTGGCATCGCTTACACTGTGGTATCAGTCTATTGCCCTTTCGCATGGGTTCGATTTTAACCCTGATGTTAAGTATCATTTTTATTTTATAAATATCGTTTATGCTCTCAGTTCTTTCAAAGGAGAGCATAAAAATTGGAAGGCCGCGCCTGATCACAGTGTCTCTTTCTCCTTCCCTGCGTTGCTTTTCCTTTTTAATGATATTGACGGCATCAATAATTTTAAGGCCTTTATTTTTTACGTCTTTTACAACGTCTTCTTTTGTGCATGATGGGTGGAGCCCCCTTACAATGACTCGCAGTGGTTTCTCGTACTTATTTTGATAAGTATACCACTCGATTCTTTCTACATTCAGTCTAAGAGACAGTGCGCGATAGGAATCGGCGTTGTCAACATTTACTTTCCACACGTTATTTCGGTGCGAGGTAAGCTTATAGTTTTCTGTTCTCACCGTGTTTGCAAGAAGGTTGCGCAATCTCCCAAAGTCTCCTATCCCGACGATGTTTATTGCGAGAGGTGGACGAATCTTCGCTTCTGGTTTAGCCTTGTTTGAGCCAGAGGGCTTATCTTCTTTTTGTATTACTTCGGGAGAGGAATTCGCCTTTCGCTTCTTGCTAGACCTTTTCCTTAAGACTGAATCGGTCTCAAGTGCAAGTTCGTCCTCGTCCGTGAAGTATTCGACTCCTGGACGGTTCGGTGTTACACACTCTTTCGTTACCGCACAGTCTTTCGTTAAACGAGTATTTTTAATATCCTCGTTTTCTTTTCGCAGAGAGTCAACTTCCATTTTTAGATCTTGGAAGAGTCGCTCCATTTCAATAAGCTTAGCTCGGAGTTCTAAGCTTATTGAAATGAAGCGAATTGAAAAGAAATAAAAACCCCAGTCGTTTGTATTCTGTTTGTTGTTAGCCGCAGTTTTCAGATTTCGGCGGTGGAATCTAGAAAAACTGAAAACGCCATTCGACTGATTTGCGTTTGTATATGTACGTATGGATGAAAACTTTGTTTGTATACGTCTAAACTAAATTTAATTAATAAAAAAAAATTATATAAATTTCAAAACAAATAAAAACCTCAGTCGTTTGTATTTTGTTTGTTGTTAGCCGTAGCTTTCAGATTTCGGTGAAATCAGGAAAAATTGAAAACGCCATTCGACTGATTTGCGTTTGTACGTGTGGATGAAAACTTTGTTTGTATACGTCTAAGCTAAAGTTAATCAATAAAAAAAAGTAAGTAAGTGCAAGAGTTCGTCTGTTACGAACTTCTAAATACCCGACCCTCTTTATCCATTAACACCCAATTTAAAATTTTTATCAAAATTAAAAATTAAAATCAATTAACTCTAATTTAGTTGGAACCACGAGAAAATGCGTTTAAAGCCAATACTAATACCTAAAAAAACAGTTTTTTTTTCCCAAAACGCTCCCTTAAAGTGGGCGGAGCTCTATGCTTTGTATACAACAAACTTAGCAAATGGTAATATCTTTAATATTTGCCATTAATTTTTTCTTAATTTAGCATGAATTTCCCGAGAAATCAGGATTTCAAAGATTTCAGATGTTAAAAGTGGACATGGTCAATAGAGTGGGCGGTCCATTTTTTGTCTAATTAAAGGCTTCTGGTCGATATTGCTCTCCACCAAAATTTGAGTTCATATGTTTTGTCTATCTTGACCAAAAGGCATTTTGAAATAAAATGTAAATTTGAGGTTGTCTAACATTCAAGCCAATTGAGGGCGTGGCTGCGAGCGGATCTTCTCAATTTTCATACCTTGTCTGTACAAAATGAGAACCAAGCAACGCTGAAAGTTTCAGTTTCCTAGCTTAACTCTAAAGACCTCAAAACTGCATACATACGGACAGACGGACAGACGGACCGACATGGCTTAATCGACTTGCCTGTCGGTCTCGATCATATCTCTAAAAGGTCTTGGGGGTCAACGGTGATTATTTCACTTTGTTACAAACTACAAGCATTCAAATTAATATACCCTCGGTCGGGCATAAACCAGTGTAAAACAGACCGTTGAATACCCCATCCTATCCCACATTGTAAAATGCTGATGGCATAGTTATTTTTTGACATTTTATAAGTAATGCAAACTTCGAAAAGGGGTATGGTCAAACTGCCCCTAATTACAAACTATTAGTTATAAGATATTTCCACAGATATTTCCAAGTTACACTTGAGTGTACGTAAAAATGCAATTTTTTGGTTAAAATTCAATATTTTTGAAAAATCGAGCCCTAAAAGGGCGCGTGGCTAAAAACTTTATATGAACGAAATCTGGACCGAAGTCTAGTTTACCTAACTGCTACTTTTTTTGCTTCAGGCTTTCCTAAATTAGGCTCAAGGCTAGTCGAAATTAAGTTTTTCTGGAAAATTTTAGGTTTTTCTTCAATTCTGCCTCCAATTGTGGGCGTGGCCCAAAGTCTTGTATGAACAAAATGTGAAACTAAGCGTTTCCACATATATTTCCAAGTAACACTTAAATGTACGTAAAAATGAAATTTTTTGGTTAAAATTCAATATTTTTTAAAAATCGACCCCTAAAAGGGCGCGTGGCTAAAAACTTTATATGAACGAAATCTGGACCGAAGTCTAGTTTACCTAACTGCTACTTTTTTTGCTTCAGGCTTTCCTAAATTAGGCTCAAGGCTAGTCTAAATTAAGTTTTTCTGTAAAATTTTAGGTTTTTCTTCAATTCTGCCTCCAAATGTGGGCGTGGCCAAAAGTCTTGTATGAACAAAATGTGAAACTAGGCGTTTCTTACAAATAATTTTTTTCACTTTCGGGCAAAAATATTGAGTAAACTGCATTTGGAAATTTACCCTTAAAATAGATGCCACGCCCACTAGAGAAGGTTTACCGATTAAATTTTTCTTTTTTGTGTTTTACATTCATTAGGAGATGCTAAATGTTAAATTTCAGCCTTTTAGAACGTCTTACAGTTTTGAAAATTCTGGAGGTAGTTGCATATTTAGACTGATCGTGGGCTTGTCCTTGGGCGGATTTCAAAAATTTTTACACTTGTACTGCTTCGCATGACGTACGAAATTTCAGCACCCTATCTCAAAATGAAAGGCCTAAAAACATGTGACATACAGACGGACGGACGGACATGGCTCATTCGATTCAGAATTCGGTCTCGATCATATGCCCTTAAGGTCTTGGGGGTCTACCATTATTATTTCACCGTGTTACAAACTATGTGACAAACTTAATATACCTCCTATCCTATGGGATGGGGTATAAACACAAAAAAATGTATAAAATTTCACATGTAATGATATTATGTACAGTAATTAGGCACGCACTTTGGATTTTGGGTAATATTTCAAAATTAATTTTCATTTTATTTTTAGATGTAAAAAAAATAGACAAACTTTAAAATTAGATACTGAAAATGAATAACGGTCAGGTAAGGAAAGAGGGGAGATAAGCGGAAAATTTACGTATTGGCATATGTTTTATCGAGGTAGGTCTATTTACTGTAATCAGGTGGACTTGGCTCGTAGTAAAAAGATTACCGATGCATTTAAGAGAACGAATAAATTAATGTTTCTTCAAAAAAAATTAAATTAATCAGATACATAGGTGGGGATGGGACTCTTCGGTGACTGATCAGCAGCTTTCTGGTGTGGTGAATACACAGCCTCTCTTCGAGGTCTAACTTTGATGAGACTTCATTGGCTCACACTGAGATGCTAAGTTGGTGCGCTGTTTTGATGGGCGGGCGGGTGAAGAGGCGTTACTTGGCGTTCAAATGGGTGATCAATTTTTAATCGATGCAATTAATTTATGGGTTGATAGGACGATCGGAAATTTTATATAATCTTTTTTTAGGTGGAGCCTTTAATGTTTTTTTTTTCTGAGCACGGGTGTTCTTTAAGGCGTTTCTTTTCGCAGGCACAACTTTATCGGAAGGTGCGGGTCACTTGAAATCAGATGTATAAGGCATTGGTGGAGTTTTTATGCGGAGTACTTTTTATATTTCATTGCACAAATATAGATTTTACTATTTCGGCTAGAAACTAATCTAACGCAGTTGGAGTTCGTTTTGTTTCTTTAAAAACGAATCAGATTCTAAGACTGTTTAATCGAGCAAATAAAAGTGGCTTAGACGTGATAAAAGCGAATGAAACTTTAACTTAATTTTAAGTGACTCGCGACAAAATTTCGGATTAAAAGATTTTTCTAATGGCTTACGCCATGCGCGTCCGAAACTTATATTTCGCCTTGAGTACCCGAATTTTAGTGACCGTGCGACCCGATGTCCAAGAACTGACTGACTTTGTCATCTCGGTTAATACGCCATGAAAGTTCGGCTTAACCCTTGGTCTATGGTAAAAAAAACTAAAACCGCCAGTCGTTTGTATACCTAATTCGTTTGTAGACGCCGATTTCGGTTTCAAAAGTTTTAATTTCCCCTCCAATTATTTTTAATTAATTTAACGGGTGATTTTTTAGCTGGTTTGGTTTTGGCAAAACTGGTTTTGACAGCTGACGTGTGTTAAGTACCTTGTGTCACTGTCAAACAGCTTCAGTTTGGTTTGCAATTTAACCATGGATCATCTTACAAATGAACAACGCTTGCAAATTATTGAATTTTACTATCAAAATTCGTGCTCGGTTCGAAATGTTGATCGCGCGCTGCTTCCATTTTATGGTCGGCATTGCGAGGCGAGTTTGGTAAACAGTTAATTTCACGCTTCGGGCCGGTCAATTGGCCGCCTAGATCGTGCGATTTGACACCATTAGATTATTTTTTGTGGGGGTATGTCAAGGCTAATGTCTATAGGGACAAGCCCGCTTCGATTGACGCACTGGAAGCCAACATCCATGCATTCATTCGTGAGATACCGGCCGATATGTGTAAAAGAGTATGCCAAAATTGGACTCAGCGGATGGGCTACCTGAGACGCAGCCGCGGTCAACATTTGCATGAAATTATCTTTAAACATTAAATTGCAAGGTTCACGTTATCGATTCAAATAAATATTTCATTAATTTTTTCGAACTTTTTGTGTTTTTTTTTTTAAAAAAAGTTCTCAGCCTCTTAAAAAATCACCCGTTATAAATTAAAATCTGACAGCGTGTAGTTAGCCGCAGTGAAATCTGGAAAAATTGAAAACGCCATTCGAATGATTTGCGTTTGTACGTGTGGATGAAAACTTTGTTTGTATACGTCTAAGCTAAAGTTAATCAATAAAAAAAAGTAAGTAAGTGCAAGAGTTCGTCTGTTACGAACTTCTAAATACCCGACCCTCTTTATCCATTAACACCCAATTTAAAATTTTTATCAAAATTAAAAATTAAAATCAATTACCTCTAATTTAGTTGGAACCACGAGAAAATGCGTTTAAAGCCAATACTTATACTTAAAAAACAGTTTTTTTTTCCAAAACGCTCCCTAAAAGTGGGCGGAGCTCTATGCTTTGTATACAACAAACTTAGCAAATGGTATTATCTTTAATATCTGTCATTAATTTTTTTTTAATTTAGAATGAATTTCCCGAGAAATCAGGATTTCAAAGATTTCAGATGTTAAAAGTGGACATGGTCAATAGAGTGGGCGGTCCATTTTTTGTCTAATTAAAGGCTTCTGGTCGATATTGCTCTCCACCAAAATTTGAGTTCATATGTTTTGTCTATCTTGACCAAAAGGCATTTTGAAATAAAATGTAAATTTGAGGTTGTCTAACATTCAAGCCAATTGAGGGCGTGGCTGCGAGCCCTTGTCTGTACAAAATGAGAACCAAGCAACGCTGAAAGTTTCAGTTTTCCTAGCTTAATTCTAAAGACCTCAAAACTGCATACATACGGACAGACGGACCGACATGGCTTAATCGACTTGCCTGTCGGTCTCGATCATATCTCTAAAAGGTCTTAGCGGTCAACGGTGATTATTTCACTTTGTTACAAACTATGCATTCAAATTAATATACCCTCGGTCGGGCATAAACCAGTGAGTAAGTGCTACAGTGTGTACGCAGAAGTTAGTCCGTAAAACAGACCGTTGAATACCCCATCCTATCCCACATTGTAAAATGCTGATGGCATAGTTATTTTTTTGACATTTTATAAGTAATGCAAACTTCGAAAAGGGGTATGGTCAAACCGCCCCTAATTACAAACTATTAGTTATAAGATATTTCCACAGATATTTCCAAGTTACACTTGAATGTACGTAGAAATGCAATTTTTTGGTTAAAATTCAATATTTTTGAAAAATCGACCCCTAAAAGGGCGCGTGGCTAAAAACTTTATATGAACGAAATCTGGACCGAAGTCTAGTTTACCTAACCTGCTACTTTTTTGTTTCAGGCTTTCCTAAATTAGGCTCAAGGCTAGTCGAAATTAAGTTTTTCTGGAAAATTTTAGGTTTTTCTTCAATTCTGCCTCCAAATGTGGGCGTGGCTCAAATTCTTGTATGAACAAATGTGAAACTAGGCGTTTTTTACGAGCAATTTTTTTTCACTTTCGGGCAAAAATATTGAGTAAACTGCATTTGGAAACTTACCCTTAAAATAGATGCCACGACCACTAGAGGAGGTTTACCAATTAAATTTGTATTTTTTGTATCTAACATTCATCAGAAGATCCTTAATGTCAAATTTCAGCCTTTTAGAACGTCTTACAGTTTTAAAAACTCTGGAGGTAGTTGCACATTTGGACCGTTTGCGGGCGTTTCTTAGGGCGGATTTCAAAAATTTTTACACCTGTACTGTTTCGCGTGACGTAGACCTCACGCATGTTTCAGTACCCTAGCTCAAAATTTAAGTCTAAAATCATGTGACATACTGACGGATGGACGGACGGACGGACAAGGCTCATTCGATCCAGAATCCGGTCTCAATCATATGCCCTTAAGGTCTTGGGGGTCTAGCATTATTATTTCACCGTGTTACAAGCTATGTGACAAAATTAATATACCTCCTTTCCTATGGTATAAGAATTAAGGGGATAAAAATTAAATAAATTTCAAAAAAACTAAAAACGCCAGTCGTTTGTAATTTGTTTGTAGTTAGCCGCAGCTTCCAGATTTCGGTGGAATCTGGGAAAACTGAAAACGCCATTCTTGTAGACGCTTTTGTAGACGTACGTGTGGATGAAAACTTTGTTTGCATACGTCTTAGCTAAATTGATTTAATAAAAAAAAAAATTAGATAAATTTAAAAAAAAAACTAAAAACGCCAGTGGTTTGTGGTTCGTTTGTAGACGTCGACTTCGCTTTCAAAAGTTTTAATTTCCCCTCCAATTATTTTTAACTAATTTATTAATTAAAATCTGACATTATGTAGTTAGTCGCAGCTCTCAGATTTCGAAAGGAATCTTGAAAAACCAAAAACGCCATTCGACTGATTTGCATTTGTAGACGTACATATGTATGGATACAAATTTGGTTTGTATACGTCGAAATTAAATGTTATCAACTAAAAAAAAATGCATTTTCCAAAAACTAAGCACGCCTGTCGTTTGCAATTCGTATGTAGACGCCTAATTCGTTTTTAAAATTAATTATTTTCCTAGCACTTGATCAGAATTAGCTAAGGAAAAACGGACAAGAAAGATTTTCCCTGGCCCATCGGTCATCCGATGACATAATATTCAACTGCATATTTCTAGGCTTTTTCTCATTTGATTCTGTATAAATGAAAAAATATCATAGTAGCCTTTGACTTAAATTAAATTTCACACCATCGCCGGTTGCTCCGTTTAAAAAAAAAAAACATTTAGTTCACCAAAACAAGTAGAATCTAAAAAAAACTCGCTATTTCAAGAACTCTAATGCAAATCGTTTCAGTTGTAATTGTAATTTGTTGAATACGTTCCAGTCGATTAAAAGCTTATTTGCCCGCATCCCCTTTTATTTCAAGTTGGTCAATAAAATTTGAAAAGCTTGTTGTTATCCGCTTATCGAAGAAATCTGAAAATACCAAAAACGCCATTCGGCTTACTTTGGTTTGTTAACAGATAATAATTGTTGCTTGCTTTGACTACTTTTTTTAAATTCTGCGAAAACTGATTTCTGAGAAAACGGTGAAACATTATGTTTATACCCCATCCCATAGGATAGGAGGTATATTAAGTTTGTCACATAGTTTGTAACACGGTGAGATAATAATGGTAGACCCCCAAGACCTTAAGGGCATATGATCGAGACCGAATTCTGAATCGAATGAGCCATGTCCGTCCCGCCCACATTTGGAGGCAGAATTGAATAAAAACCTAAAATTTTTTAAAAGTTTTTAGCCACACCCCCTTTTAGGGGTCGATTTTTCTAAAATATTGAATTTGAACCAAATGTACGTAAAAATTGCATTTCTCCGTACATTTAAGTGTAACTTGGAAATATCTGTGGAAATATCTTATAGTCAACAGTTTGTAATTAGGGCGGTTGGAACACGCCCCTTTTCGAAGTTTGCATTACTTAAAAAATGTCAAAAAATAACTATGCCATCAGCATTTTAAAATGTGGGATAGGATGGGGTATTTAACGGTCCGTTTTACGGACTGTAACTTATGCGTACACACTGTAGCACTTGCTCACTGGTTTTTATTTCCGTTGTTTAAATGTATTTAAAAAAATTAGGTTGGGAACGGCAATTTGGTAGCCTTTTTTAAGAAGTTAGCTTGCCTTTTAAACGTTACATACTTTAACCGAATTTAATCGATATCGTCATAGCCGTTAAAAAATACTAGAAACTTTGAAAAAATCGTTTTCGAAAATGCTTTTAGGTTTTCGGTGCTGAGGATTTGGAAAGACCACTTGTGCAGACTGTATAACGGCGAAAACGAAACATTCAAACCGGGCAAAGACGTTACCGATGAAGCATACGAACGATACTGCCCACCCGGCCTGGAGGAGGTGAAAATAGCTGTCTCTAAGCTCAGGAGCAACAAAGCAGCCAAACTTTTTAGATCCGCTGGCGTTGAGCTAGTTACGGTTAGGCACCAGCTCCTAATCAGCAATGTTTGCCCTATCCTGAAGAAAGGAGACCCTCTGATTGGTTCCAACTACAGAGGCATCAGTCTTCTAAAAATCGCATACCGGATATTTTCTGCTATACTGTGTGACCGCTTGAAACCGTTTGTCAACAATCTGATAGGCACATATCAGTGTGGCTTTATGCCAGGAAAGTCCACCATCGATCAAATATTCATACACTGAGGGAAAAAGTGCTATTTAAAAATAAAAAAAATATTTTTAAATTTAAAAGTTTGCAAATCTAAAGTGTTTCGTTGGAAAAAAAATATTTTGCTCATATAATGAAGAAACACTTTTGCTTTAAATATTTTCACTCTACTTTTAAAAAAGCAGGTCATTGATTTTAAAGTTATCGTTTTCGATTTAAAAATTTGTTCCTCTGAAAACATTTTAAAATGGAATAATTTTGTATCAGAAGTGATCACTTTAAATTTGAAAGTCCCAAATGTGAATTTTAACGCTTTTACTGTAAATATCAAAGTACATATTTTTAATGGAAAGGAAGCGTTTTTAGGTTCATGCCATAAGACATGCAAAACTCAAAAATGCGTTGGTAGTTAGTATAGTCTTTACTTCTGTGGTGTGAGGATCGGTTTGAAAGTTTTTCGGTTCTATATCACTTGTTTTGATATAACTAAAAAGTATAATTCCCAAATTGTGATTAGAAATTACAATATGAACTAAAAATCCGTTCTGACGAAATCTATGCAGTTAATTAAAAAGCTAACTGAACGTACCGTTGCTTATATTGGGGAGCGACAAAATTAAATTTAATATTGAAAAGTGAGGTTAAAAAGTGGATTTAAAACACTCAAAATCTATGAAGTGTTTAAAAGATCCGTGAAAAAGGAAGACGTAAAGACATCAAAACTACAGAAGACGCCGGCGTGAAAACTACAATCGGATTTTTAAATGGACTTTAAATGGGTTTTTTTGCAGATTTATTTGCAACTAACGTTAAAACAAAAGTGATCATTAAAATTTTTATTCTTAATTACCCAGAGATTTCGCTTAAGTTTTTATTCAATAACCAGGTATAATCTTTCTTTCAGCTACCCCTTAAAAATTAAGTAATTTGAGAAACTATTTTTATCTTTTAAGATCAGCATAAGAGAGAATCGCTTAAAATTAATTGATATTTAAACATTCAAAAGCCATTAACTTAAATTAAACTAAAAGTGTTAAAACATATTCTAGAAAAAAAATCTGTATATTTTAAAGCAAGGGAATAATAAGTATATAGGTAATAAGGTACGAGATAAACGTACGAATTTCTGTTTTTTTTAATAATTGTTGTTGTAAGCTTTTAGCTCCTGGCTCATGATTTTTGAACAGTTAGCATGACGAATGTTAGCCAAGACAGCTATTTCAAGCCAGAAGATCTTCTATTCACAATCAGAACAGAGAAATTAAATCACAATAAATCATTTAACTTCTATTTGAAATAAAGAAATGTAATTTGAAAGTTTCAAAATTTTCCCTTGAAGTGAATCTGAACATTTTAAATCAAGTACACGACTAAAAGTAATAAATATGAAATGATTTCAGTAACTGAAACTTTAAAATCAACATATTTATTTTTTAGTTTTACATTGAACATTTTGAAACTAGTTTCAAAACCCCGTTATTGACATTTAAAGATTTAACTTTAAATGTGAACGTTTTAAAAGTTATTTGAATTAAAAGTATTTCCTTTAAACTTACTTAAAAACAATACTTTTACCTGCGGCTGGAGAAAAACATTTTTAAATTAAATGCTATTACTTTAAAATTTAAAGTGCCTCGTTTTGAAATGTAATAAATTAAAGTTTTCACTTTTAAATCATAATATCGAAAGTATTCGAGAAACTTCTGCTGAAGCGATTACAACCAATAATTGCAGAAAGACGCTTGATCCCGGATCATCAATTCGGTTTCAGACGTACAGCTTTGCGGACGTACAGCCATCCTGGCAACAGGTGAATCAGTCGTGTCATCAACGAGAAACCTCCAACGAGCATTGGACAGAATTTGTGTCTGGACGAAGACTTGGCAAATCGCTCTTAACGAGAACAAGTCTACGCATGTGAATTTGACTTACAGAAGGGTTAACAATTTACCTCTGTCCATAAATTCTGCAGGAATACCTTATGCAAATGAAGCGAAATATCTAGGGATGACACTGGGCGCTAAACTAAGGTGGAAACCACATGTAAAGAAGAAGCGTGACGGGCTCGAGATTAGGCTCAGGGAAATGTATTGGCTTATCGTAAGATTTTCGAAATTAAGCATATATAACAAACTGCTCTTGTACAGACAGGTGTTAAAGCCTGCAAGAGCAATTGTAAATGCTCCATGGTATATTAGGAATAGTGATATTCACAGAGATTTAGGAATAGCTATCGTGAGCGAAGAAGTAACAAACTTTGCTCGAAAGCTAAATGCTCGCCTCATGTTCATTGCAACAATGAAATGATCCGTACTCTAAACGAGACTCTTAACGATGTAAACAACGAGCGACGACTACAAAGAATAAGACCCTTCGATCTAGCGACTTAGGGTGAAGCCGCACGAATGAACGGCTTTAGTAGGTGTATTCACTGGATAGCAACCTACCCAATGCGATAAACACTACGGAAGCGTAAACTACTTGTTAAGTTAACTTAGTCAAGAAGTATTATGAGAGAGCGAAAATTTAGTACTATGAAGTGCGTTCTGGCAGTCTCATAGTGTCTCTCATAAATGGATGGTTTTTTAGCACGCGGAAATCGGGCATAAGCAATATCAGCTATATACCTGCTATAGTGGGCGCATTGGTATCTTTGAAAGATTTTGGAGTTTTAGCCTCCGTCCACCCTAGTATTAAAAAAAAATAAATAAATAAGGTGGCGTGGGACAGCGAGAAGGCACCTAGCGATTGGCAAACGGGAGTTATAGTGCCCATTTTCAAAAAACGGAACAGAAGAGATTGCGCCAAACTATAGGGGCATATCTCTCTTGAGTCTTCCGAGAAAAGTATTCGCGAAGGTGTTGGAAACGCGTTCCAGAGCTGTAATCGAGCCTTTGTTACGGGAAGAACAGTATGGCTTTCGGCCTGACAGAGGCACAACCGACCAGCTTTTTACTCTGAAGGTTATTCTTTGCCCGCATACGGTGGGAAAGGTTGCAGGATGCTGTCTCTGATTTCAGAGAGCGCTTTGCACAGCATGTTTCGGAGAAGTTTGAACAAATTCCAACTGACCTTTTGAATGTAGAGGAGGAAGGGCAGCTGTTTTAATCGGCAGTCATTGCCTCTGCAGGAAATATTTGTGGAGTGAAGCGGCTTGGGGTAACCACTGGTGGTGAGAAAAGAACTGCTTGGTTTAAAACGCCTGGGGTTAAAAAAGCCATCAGAGAGAAGAAGAGAGCCTACATTGCGTGGATCCAATGTAGAAGCTCAACTTCTCGAGCCCGGTACAATGGGGCGCGAAGGACTTCCAATCTGGAAGTCAGAACAGCCAAGGAACAGTCGTGGAAGAAGTTCGGCGAGAAGTTGGAGCACGATTACAGATCTGAAAACAAGATATTTTGGCACACCATTCGCCGCCTCAGAGGAAGGATTTTGAATATCATACAAGGGGTTAAATCTAAGGACGGTTTACTTCTTTCAAATGAGCGCGATGTCTTGCGCAGATGGAGAGAGCACTTTTCGGAGTTGCTCAACCCCCAACAGGGCTCTGAAGATGGCATTCCCACTGCTGACGAGATAAGAGCGGAGAATAGTGCCACAGTAGACCAAGTCACTAAAGCGATCAAATCGCTAAAAGTTGGCAAGTCTGCTGGAGTTGATGAAATCCGGCCAAATATGCTCAAGGCAATGGGTGAGGAGGGTGTTAAATGGCTAACACGTGTCATTAAGGTGGCCCGGGATAGCGGGAAGGCACCTAGCGATTGGCGAACGGGAGGTATAGTGCCCATTTTCAAAAAAGGGAACAGGAGAGATTGCGCCAAATATAGGGGCATAGAGTTCCATTAAAACAGGTGGAGAAGTTTAAGTATCTCGGGGTCTTTTTCACGAAATATGGAAGGAGTGATACTGAGTTGTCCTGTAGAATTGGCCAAGCTGGAGCAATAGTAAAGGAACTGCGCCGGCCGGTCATCAGGAAAGCTGAGCTAGGAGTGAACGCGAAGATAAAAATAAAATAAATAAATAGAGTGGCGCAACAGCTCGAGGTGAACCAAGGCCAACTTCTCAACAATGTATGCTGGTGTGTTAATTTCTTTGCATACAAGGGAACCTACAATTTTTTGTTGAATCCGAACGGCACTTTGAGAAGTTTTTCAAGACAAATGATACTCTCGCAGGGCTTGTCAGACCCTCGCGGAGGTGGGGCCGTGAAAAAGAGCAAGTCTTTTTTCAGGTGACGATGGCAGGATTCGAACCCAGACCGCGAAGATCTCAGTTTTTAATTCAGTGTTCGTTCCGACCCTCATCTATGGTCATGAAATTTGGGTAATGACCGAAAGAATTAGACCCTGACAGACTTCCTAGACAAGTCATGCTAGCCGAGATGCGAGCGTGTCGACCCCTTGGTAGGCCAAGAAACAGGTGGTGGGATCAGGTAAAGAACCTCTCTGAGTCCCGCCTGGGGATTGCGCCGGAGTATCTTGAGTTGGTGGCGGAGGATCGAGAACGATGGAAAGACCATTTAGCCACCCTCGCTCCGCTACCCTTTTAAAGGATAAGCGGCATAAGAAGAAAATGACTTTAAAATGCTTAAGTTATTATTATTATTATTATAAATTCTTTATTTCGTTTTAGAGTTTACAGAGCAATTTACAAGAATAATAGCATGGCAAAAACCTGCCGTCTGCCTGAAGAGACATTTCATTAATAAAAACAATATAAACGCAAATGTATTTTTGCTTATTTAATAATATAATACAAAATATACAATTTAAATAAAATTATTAGCTTAGACGCAAATGGAGAACTAACCTAAAAAGTGGCATAGTGTGGCAATTTTAATGATTTGAAACATAAAATAAATGCATTTGTGTGTGACTGGAAGGCATAAAAATACCACAATTTTAATGATTTGAAACATAAAATTAAAGAAGTTATACTACAGCAACTGAGTGAACAACTGATGTTATGACAAAAAGCTATTACGGTAGGTAAGAGCTTGCTTGCAATAGTTATACAGGCTTAGCCATCCCTCGGTTCCATTCATAATATCGTAATAGCGTGGCAAAGAAATCTGACTTTATTGGAAATATAACCTTCGAATTTCCTGTAAAATAGGACAGATAGCAATGAAGTGGTAGACATCTTCGTTTTCCCTTCTGTTGCATAAACTACACAATTTTGGCAAATCGTTTAGATGAGGTATAAAGTTCAGGTTCACAATTTCGACTCTGGACAGTACTAATTACTTGGGATGAAAATTCTCTGCGAAAATAGTTAGCAACAGAAAGCTGGTGGTTTAAGTTTTTGTAGACATTCCGAGATGTGGAAGAAGTTGCTTTGGAGAGGTGTTGAATATATAGCTTTTCGTCTACCATTGAAATCAGATCAGAAAACTTGTCTTGTCATTGATCAACATTAGACTCTAACAAAGAAAGCACTGTGTCGTGGGATGCGGCTATCTGGTTCCATTCTTTAAAAGGCGAGGCATTAGTACGGAGAAGTTGTAGCATGATTGATCTATGTAGATAACTGTTGTTCCTTTTCATTACACTTGTTATATAGTTCGCGTTTGCTTTCAGACTTTGTATATAGATGGGCGTAATACCTGACTCAACGTAAATAGCGTAATTCGGTGTTGAGTTAGGGAGCTTGAACAGGCGCTTGAAAAAGTGCCTGTGGACTACTTCAAAGGCTTCAAAGGCTGTAAATCCGAAAACTTGGACTCCATAGCACATGCAGGCATTAACAGTCGCACTGAAGACTCGATATTTTGAGGCCAGTTCGTACAACCTCTATGCGAGCGTTAATAAGACCCCGATTACCTCCTGGTAGTCTACTTCTTTTCCGGGCCTCAAAGATAAGAATTTTCGTCTTTTGCGCATTAATCTGAAGTCCCCAAGTAATGCTTAAGTTATTACTTCAAAATTTCTGGGTGGGGTGACCCTTGTAATCTATTTCAAACATCGATTAATTACATATTATAAGGAATTAAAAATGATTTATACATACAAAGAAGAAAAAAAGAAATAACATTTTTTTAATCACACACACTGACGACCATTATCCACTAAAGATAAAAAACATTGTGAGACAAGAATACAAATACATACAGAGAAGAAGGATGACGCTAAAGCAAATTCAAAGAAAGATATGGTAGCACCATCTAGGAAAATTCATTTGAAACAAGCTTTCCTTGTGTGTGTGATGAAAGTATTTTTTTGGGGAAAAATGCAAAATAGACTACTTTTCCGAAATTAAAATTTAAAAAAAGGTTTGTAAAACAAAGTATTTGTTTTCTTGGTCCAATTAAAAAAACATCAAAAAAAAAATAAAAAAGATATGTGGCAGCATTACTGGCTGTATTTCGCTTACAAAACGCTTGCAAATATTGACATATTGAAGTGCATTTTTAGATATGTTGTATGAGAAAAAACGAAAAACATAAACCGAGAGTTACTAATACATATATTAACCTTTTATAAAAAAGGTATTTCCAGAAAATAGAAAGTACAAATATCTATTTTCCGGGGAAAGGCGTAAAATATTCGATAAAAAAGTATGTTTTTGGTCTTCATTTTACTAAAAAGTTATAATCAAAGCTTAAAAAAAAAATTTAAAAATTGAAATTATAGCACATATATTTTGGCTTTGTTATAGTGACAATATGACTTCGCTAGCTTTTACAGTTTAGAATCTGCACTGAATACTAGATTCACACCTTTTATTGGATTTCCTCTATTTTTCACAGTTTTGTACAATTTTTTTCAGGAACACCGCATAAACAAATCAAAAAAGCGAACCGAGAGTTACTAGTTTGGTATATTGTCACTAAGGCGAAAATAAACCAGTGAGTAAGTGCTACAGTGTGTACGCAGAAGTTACAGTCCGTAAAACGGACCGTTGAATACCCCATCCTATCCCACATTGTAAAATGCTGATAGCATAGTTATTTTTTGATATTTTTTAAGTAATGCAAACTTCGAAAAGGGGCGTGGTCCAACCGCCCCTAATTACAAACTATTAATTATACGATATTTCCACAGATATTTCCAAGTTGCACCTAATTTCCTAATTTAATTCTGCCTCCGAATGTGGGCGGGGCCCAAAGTCTTGTATAAACAAAATGTGGAACTAAGCGTTTTCTACATAAAATATTAAGCAAATTTTTTTCAATTTCGAGCAAAAATATTGAGTAAACTGCATTTGAAAATTTACCCTTAAAATAGATGCCACGCTCACTAGAGGAGGTTTACCAATTAAATTTTTCTGTTTTGTGTCTTATATTCACTAAAAGATGCTAAATGTCAAATTTCAGCCTTTTAGAACGTCTTACAGCTTTGAAAAATCTGGATGTAGTTGCATATTTAGACCGATTGTGGGCGTGTCTTTGGGTGGATTTCAAAAATTTTTACACTTGTACTGTTCGCATGACGTGCACCTGACGTACGAAGTTTCAGCCCCCTAGCTCAAAATTTAAGGCCTAAAAACATGTGACATACAGACGGACGTACGGACGGACGGACGGACGGATATGGCTCATTCGATTCAGAATTCGGTCTCGATCATATGCCCTTAAGGTCTTGGGGGTCTATTATTATTTCACCGTGTTACAAACTATGTGACAAACTTAATATACCTCCTATCCTATGGGATGGGGTATAAAAAAAATAAAAATACAATATATAATGCATTTCCCGTCATTTTCCGCAAACGTCGTACTATTTTTTTTCAATTTTTCAAATTCTCTGGCCCTTTTGAGGTACAAAGCATTTTTTCATATTATTTTTTTATAAAAGAATTGTTTGACTTGACATATTTCCAATCAAAAGCTTTTTGTTTGATTCAAATATTGGCAAAATTACGAGAGCTATACCTTTCGGCACAAAAGTTACCTAAAAAGCAATCTAATTTTTCATGGGACACCCACCCTAAACAACTTTTTCGAAAACTTTGCCGAAAACCGGAAGAAGTGATATACTTAGGTCTGTAGTTGCATGTTTCAACAGGTGACCCTTTCTTTAGAAGGGGAACTACATCCGCAGATTTAAGGTCCTCTGGAAAGACTCCAGAGAAAATGCTTACATTAAAAATATGAGCTAGTTTTCCCTTCAGGTAGGGGTTAGAATATACCCGAGGTAAGGCATGCCTGTCGTAAGAGGCGACTTAAATCCACCCTCCGTATGCCGAGCGCGTAGCGCATACAAACTATGCAATGGACAAAACAAAAGATTTTATTACCCCAGGTGGCAATCCAGTTTCACTGGCAAATCCACCCTCTTCGGAGGTAGGCTCTACGGATTCTGAGGAGAGCCATTTATTGCTTATAAATCCCTTTTTGAAAAAATCAAGGGTGCCTCGATCTCCACCAGCTGGATCGAAGGTCTCCGGGAAAGGAAGTCCGCCGGTTAATCAGGACTCAGCGAAAATTATATGCTTTGAAGCGGAAAACAACGAACTCCGTGCTAAGCTTAATGAAATGGAACGTCTCTACCATGAGCTTAAAAGCGAAGTAGATTCGTTATGTTAAGAAAATGAAGCCTTAAGGAACCCCCGTGGCACTATAGTATGCAAGGAAACGCCAAAACGTCAATGTGAATACCAGACGGATGTTAAAATAAACTCAGAGTGGCAACACTTAAACAGATACTTTCTCTCTATAATTGCCATATTTCATTTATAGTTCAATGTTCATTTCCCTTAACTTTTACCTTTTCAATAAAACTCCTTGTGTCAAGAAGGTCTCCGCGTGTTTCATTTCCCAGCAGGTTATGGGCCCTTTTTTTAAATAAATTAAATAATTGAACAGTCCAGTTTTTAAAAATAAAATAAAATTCTAGCTTACTAGCTTGCACATACCTAGCTACGTATTAGTCAAAATTAAGTAAAATGTCTAATACAACGTTCGGAAGAATCACCCTCCTAAGCGGAGAAAATTATAGTACTTGGCGTGCACAGATGGAAGGGATTCTCCACAAACAAAGATTTCTCAAAATCGTTGAAGGAATCGAAACTCGGCCAGCAGGTAACATGGAGGCAGAAAAATGGATCGAGAAAGACTTCGATGCTCGAGCTGAGCTTCTTCTCGCAATGGAGCCCCACGTGGTTGCGTTAGTTCGACATCTGCGAACGTCGAAGGAAGTATGGGACTTCGTCGAAAGAACATACAACAGGAAGGGTGTGCGACAAATAGCGGAGGAATTTAGGAAACTACTAAACATGAAAATGGACACCGCCCAGAGCATGGATGAATATCTAAGAGAGTTTAATGCAGTCATAAATCATTTAATTGAGCTGGAGGCCAAACTAGACAACGATCTACTCTCTATCATTCTTTTAGACAGCTTGGACGATTCGTACAAAAGCGTGCAAGCAGCATTTGATGCCCAAGAAAAATTTTCATCGTTGGACACTATCCGCAGTAGTAGGTTAATGGAAATCGGCGACAAAAGAAAAGGCACAGTGAGTAATAACGCTATGAGAGCTACAGGTAATCCAACACATTCAGGTAACTCATCTTTTCGAAACAAAAAGTTCAATAATTTTCGCCAAACATCATTTCAACCAAACAGGGTTATTAACTACAACTGTCGACGATGCGGCAAAAGGGGGCACAAGGCGAGAAATTGTAGATCGCAAACAGAAACTGCAAGACAAGCAAACGACGACTGCGGATTCATCACACAAGAACTTCTCAACTGCTCATATGCTAAATTCAATACATCTGATAAGGCACGTTGTTGTGTGGACAGCCAAGATAAGAATTTGTTTACTAAGCTCACTGAAGGTAATTTTGGCATCGTCGAACTAGCAAATGACAAACAAATTGATATCTTGGGTATCGGAACTGTAACGCTTAAAAGCAGAGTAAATGGACACGTAGTTAGTTGTTCTCTTTTTAACGCTCTTTATGTTCCAGAACTGAAAGAAAACATCATTTCAATAACCAAGGCAACTTCTAATGGCATCAAAGTTGTTTTCGAAAACAACATCGCAAAACTATTTAACAAGGACGGGACACTTTTAATCAAAGCGAGACAACAGGATGGATTATACTTTATTAAAACTACCGAAGACAAAGCCTATAACAACACAGAAACCAACGAAAACAAACACGTATCAACCATGCAGCATCCCAACAACAGTGACCAGACATCCAAACACAATATCTTTGAAATTTGGCATAAAAGACTTGGACATTTAAACAGTGCATCTTTAAAACTATTACAACGTGAAAGCTTGGTGAAAGGACTGCCTCAATTCAAAAATAGTGATCTTGAGTGCACCATATGCATACAGGGAAAACAAACACGACTGCCTTTTACTCAGAAGTTGGAAAAATCAACATCGCATTGTCTGGAGTTGGTTCATTCGGATATCTGGGGTCCAATGAGAACGGAATCACTGAGTAAGTCACTCTATTATATTACCTTTGTCGACGATTTTTCCCGGGAAATATTTGTTTATTTTATCCGAAAGAAATCAGATATGATGTCAAAATTTCTTGAATTTAAAAATTATACTGAAAACCAATTAAATTTAAAGATTAAAAGGATTAGGTCGGATAATGGGGATGAATATATAAGCCAAGAATTTATTGAATATTGTCGCATGCATGGGATAAAACAAGAATTTACTTGTCCGAGGACACCGCAGCAGAACGGTGTTGCCGAGCGTGCAAATCGCACACTTGTTGCAATGGCTAGGTGTTTAAAATTTGAGGCAAACTTACCCGATTATTTATGGGCAGAGCTAGTATATACCGCGGCATATTTAAGAAATAGATGCCCGACGACTCCCAATTGTAATAAAACGCCAGAAGAACTTTGGACCGGAAAGGTTCCAACAGTTTCTCACTTAAAAGCAGTAGGTTCACGTGCATTTGTTTTGAACAAAAAGGCCAATTTAGGAAAGTTTGAGCCAAGAAGTGAAGAGTTTGTGCTATTAGGTTTCTGTGAAGATAGTAAGGGATATGGACTATGGAAAAGGGGTGCACGTTCCATAACCAAAAGTCGAGATGTTATATTTATTGAAAATGAGAATATGTACGAAAATAGGAGCTTGGATAAATATTACGAATTTGTTTTGAGCGAGAACAAAAAAGATGAGCTCCAAATTGAAGAAAGAATACCAGTTAAGGAAAATTTTGAAGAGGAAGAACTTGGTTTTAATGAGTGTGAAAAGGAAGGAGCAGAAGTTAAAGAAAATGAGTCAATGGAAAAGCAAGTCATAAAAGAGCCGGAGAAAGAAGAGGAAAATGAGAATTCATTAGATAATAGTTGAAGAGCAGGTTGAGGTTGATAAAAGTAAAGTTTCATATAGAAAGCAAATGCCTCCAAAAGTTGTTACGCTTCGAAGTGAAAAAGCTAATCTTGCTGAACAAAACAAAAACGTCATCGGTTGCAAGTGGGTCTTTAAAACAAAACGAAACGCAGATGGTACAATCGAACGACGAAAGGCTAGGTTAGTTGCCAAAGGTTACGCGCAGATATACGGGAAGAATTATCTAGAAACTTTTGCACCAGTAGCGGAAATAAGCTCGATTAGAATTTTGTATGCCATTGCCGCAAATGATGATTTAGAACTTCGTCACATTGATGTCTCCACAGCGTTCTTGTACGGCGATCTTAATGAAGAAATTTATATGGAGCAGCCAGATGGTTTCGTTGAGGATGATAGTAAAGTTTGCAAACTGGAAAAATCTATTTACGGCCTTAAACAATCGGGACATCAATGGAACAAGAAGCTGGACAATACGTTAAAACAAATAGGTTTTACAGATTCGAATTATGACCGATGTCTATATTATCTCAAAAGGAATACTAAAGTCACATACTTAGCTGTTTATGTAGATGATTTAATCATCGCAACCAATGACATGAGTTTCTTTACCAAAATTAAAGAAACACTTGGTAAACATTTTGACACTCGCGATTGCGGGGAGCCCAAGTTAACAGTTGGCCTTGAAATTTCTCGAAACCGAAAAGAAAAAACCATATCGATATGTCAATCAGGTTATATTTTTTTTTTTTTTTTTTTTGAATACTAGGATGGACGGAGACTAAAACTCCAAAATCTTTCAAAGATACCAATACGCCCACTATAGCAGGTACATAATACCGAAGTAGCCGATATTGGTTATGCCCGATTTCCACGTGCTAAAAAACCACCCATTTATGAGAGACACTATGAAACTGCCAGAACGCACTTCATAGTAGTAAATTTTCGCTCTCTCATAATACTTCTTGACTACAACTAAGTTAACTTAACAAGTAGTTTACGCTTCCATAGTGTTGATCGCATTGGATAGGTTGCTTTCCAGTGAATGCACCTACTAAGCCGTTCATTAATGCGGCTTCACCCTACGTCGCTAGATCGTAGGGTCTTGTTCTTTGTAGTCGTCGCTCGTTGTTAACATCGTTAAGAGTCTCGTTTAGAGTACGGATCATTTCATTGTTGCAATGAACATGAAGGCGAGCATTAAGCTTTCGAGCGAAGTTTGTTACTTCTTCGCCCACGGTAGCTATTCCTAAATCTCTGTGAATATCGCTATTCCTAATATACCATGGAGCATTCACAATTGCTCTTAGTGTTTTGTTTTGGAAAGTCTGCAACATGGACATGTTGCTCGGCTTGGTACAACCCCAAAGTTGTATTCCGTATGTCCAGGACGGCTTTAACACCTGCCTGTACAAGAGCAGTTTGTTATATGTGCTTAATTTCGAAAATCTTCCGATAAGCCAATACATTTCCCTGAGCCTAATCTCGAGCTCGTCACGCTTCTTCTTTACGTGTGGTTTCCACCTTAGTTTAGCGTCCAGTGTCATCCCTAGATACTTCGCTTCATTTGCATAAGGTATTTGTACAGAATTTATGAACAGAGGCAAATTGTTAACCCTTCTGTAAGTGAAATTCACATGCGTAGACTTGTTCTCGTTAAGAGCGATTCGCCAAGTCTTCGTCCAGACACAAATTCTGTCCAATGCTCGTTGGAGGTTTCTCGTTGATTACTCGACTGATTCACCTGTTGCCAGGATGGCCGTATCGTCCGCAAACGTGGCCACGACTGTCTCGTCATCTAGAGGTATGTCTCTTGTGTAGAGCAGGAACAGGGTCGGACCGAGGACGCTTCCCTGGGGTACGCCAGCCCGAATTTGCTTGAAACTCGAGTATTCACTACTACACCTAACACGAAAGAGTCTGCTTTCAAGATAATTTTCCAATATTTTAAACATGTCTTCCGGCAAATTTTGCCGTAGCTTATATTTCAAGCCCTCGTGCCATACCTTGTCGAAGGCTTGCGATACGTCGAGGAAAGCACTTGAACATATTTTTTTCCCTTCTAAGGTTTTTCAATTTCATGCGTTATTCTGTAGACTTGATCTATTGTGGAATGGTTAGGTCTGAAACCGAATTGATGATCCGGGATCAAGCGTCTTTCTGCAATTATTGGTTGTAATCGCTTCAGCAGAAGTTTCTCAAATACTTTCGATATTATCGGCAGAAGCGATATGGGCCTATAAGATTTTTTATCATTTGCGCATTTCCCCGGTTTAGGAACCATAATGACTTCAGCAACTTTCCATTGTCTTGGAACGTATAGAAGTCTAAGAGAAGCGTTTATCATATAAAGTAGCTTGACTAATGCCTTTTTTGGTAGCTCTTTTAATATTTCGCCAGTGATCAGGTCGTAACCCGGGGCCTTATTATTTTTAAGTTTGCTAATTGTCTGTCGGAGTTCAACTAACGAAACTTTTTTCATTCTAGAGCTACCAGGTTCCCCGTTGTTGTTTAGAACGTCAGCCAACGGCGGACCGTCGAAAGGCTTGAATGTTTCTTCTAAATGTTCAGCAAACAAATTCGCTTTCTCTTTGTCATCTCTTGTCCATTCGCCGTTAGCTTTTTTTATTGGTGCCGAGTGGATTATAGGTTTCTTGATATACTTAACTACTTTCCACAGCGAGTAGTTTGAGGTCCTTTCCGCCGACAAGCCTTCAAGGTATTCAGTGGTCTCACGATTTTTAAGATCTAGAAACATTCCTTTCAGTTTGTTAGAGAGGTGGTTCAATAGGGTTTTGTCTGGGGGGGCCCTCGTGCCTTGCCATCTCCTACGCGCTCTTCTCTTTTCACGAATCAATTCTTCGATTTCGAGCGGATATGTTTTACGTACATGCCCGTCGGTGCTAACTGCGTTCTTTTGGGACGAATTGTTGTTCCAAGCAGCGCTCTGAATTGCTTCAATGAATTTGTCAACTGCGGTTTCTAACTCGAAAGGAGTTTTCAATGGCACATTCAAGCCAACACCCTCCTTACAGTCCTTTCTGAAAGCGTCCCAGTTCATGTTTTTGCTAGCTAATCTAGGAGCTCTTTCTATTTTCGCCAGTCTTCCACCCATCTTCAAGATAACTCCTGAGTGGTCTGAGCAAAGATCATAACACTCTTCAATTCGCGTAAGGTATTTGGGGTACCCTTTAGCGATGAAAAAATCGACAAGGTCAGGCTTTTTATTCCTATCGGTTGGCCAATATGTTGGCTTACCCGTGGAGAAAAAGTCCACCCCACGCTTCATACTATTTTTGTACAGTAATCTGCCTCTTGTTGAATTGCATCGTGAGCCCCAAAAAGTATGCTTCGCGTTAAAGTCACCCCCAATGATAAAATTGGACCCAATGAAGTCATACATACGATCAAGATCGTCTTCCACCAGTCTATATCCTGGCGGGAAATAACAAGATGCAATGTTATAATCTTAGCAGTCAATTTTTACAGAAACTGAACTGATCTGCATAGAGTCTAGCTCAACTTCTGTGTTCTTGAAGTGCTTTATGCTGTTCTTAATGTAGAGGGAGGATCCTCCTCTCGAATTTTGCGAAGGGTGATGTGCGTGATAGTCATTGTAACCTTTAAGTTTGGGTGTAGACCCGTTTTTAAGGTGAGTTTCCGTAATCATGCAAATATCAATATTGTTTTTCCGTAGAAATACTTCTAGTTCGTCTATTTTATTCAGAAGGCCGTTTGCATTCCATGTAAGTATTTTAAATAACTGTTTCATATTCATGTTCTCTTGTAATTTTTTCGAGGCTTAAACTCGAGCTTGCTCAGTTTGTCAAATATAACTTTGTTGATTTTAGTCTGATCCTCAAGTTTCTCCAAGATTACAGCGAGGATCTGAGACACTGCATCTGTTGTGGGCGATCTTGCCTTGCTTTCGTTTGCCGTAACCTGTGCGTATGATTTCGGTGCGACCAGTGGTGGTTTCTCCGCTGCACTTGAACTGGCGCCGCTCTTTTGTGGAGCTTTTACGCCTTTTGTCGACGCCTCCTTTGCCAATCTTCCACTTTTGATCGGCTTTGGCGTCTTTGGAGTCTTTGGCTTAGGAGTTTCAGCAGGTTTTGGGCGTCCTAGGCTTTGATTCTGACCTCTAGTATTTTCCTTAAGAGGTTCTCGTCCCTTTTGCAGCTCTATGGCTACTTCGCATCCTCGATAGTTCGCGGGGTGGTTTCCGTGGCAATTGGCGCAAACTGCTGGAGCCTTTATGTCAACCTTGCACTCTGTTGACAGGTGTTTTCCGGCACATTTCACGCAACGTGGTTCTTTTTGGCAGTAGGCACTTGTGTGCCTGAATTCTTGGCATCGCTTACACTGTGGTATCAGTCTATTGCCCTTTCGCATGGGTTCGATTTTAACCCTGATGTTAAGTATCATTTTTATTTTATAAATATCGTTTATGCTCTCAGTTCTTTCAAAGGAGAGCATAAAAATTGGAAGGCCGCGTCTGATCACAGTGTCTCTTTCTCCTTCCGTGCGTTGCTTTTCCTTTTTAATGATATTGACGGCATCAATAATTTTAAGGCCTTTATTTTTTACGTCTTTTACAACGTCTTCTTTTGTGCATGATGGGTGGAGCCCCCTTACAATGACTCGCAGTGGTTTCTCGTACTTATTTTGATAAGTATACCACTCGATTCTTTCTGCATTCAGTCTAAGAGACAGTGCGCGATAGGAATCGGCGTTGTCAACATTTACTTTCCACACGTTATTTCGGTGCGAGGTAAGCTTATAGTTTTCTGTTCTCACCGTGTTTGCAAGAAGGTTGCGCAATAACCCAAAGTCTGCTATCCCGACGATGTTTATTGCGGGAGGTGGACGAATTTTCGCTTCTGGATTAGCCTTGTTTGAGCCAGAGGGCTTATCTTCTTTTTGTATTACTTCGGGAGAGGAATTCGCCTTTCGCTTCTTGCTAGACCTTTTCCTTAAGACTGAATCGGTCTCAAGTGCAAGTTCGTCCTCGTCCGTGAAGTATTCGACTGCTGGTCGGTTCGGTGTTACACACTCTTTCGTTACCTCACAGTCTTTCGTTAAACGAGTATTTTTAATATCCTCGTTTTCTTTTCGCAGAGAGTCAACTTCCATTTTTAGATCTTGGAAGAGTCGCTCCATTTCAATAAGCTTAGCTCGGAGTTCATTATTCTCCTTTTCTAAGCTCTTAATTTTCACAGAGTCCTGGTTTACCGGTGGACTGCTTTTTCCGGATATGTTCGATCTAGGTGGTGGTGATCGATTTAGTTTTGTCCTTTTCTCAAAAGGATTTATAAGCAATAAAAGGCTCTCCCCAGAATCCGTATAGCCTGCCTCCGAAGAGGGTGGATTTTCCAGCATAGCTGGGCTGCCACCTGGGGTAATCAAATCTTTCGTTTTGTTCATTGCCATTTTTTTTTTTAACTTGTCGTTTTTATGAGAAATAGGTAAGTCACTTCTATTTTCATTTTTAAATACAGCCGCCCCTATGGAGACAGACGCCGACCAGTGAGCCGCACAATGTGTGACAGACGCTTCTGGATTTTAATTTAACCTTCAGATTCATCTATAAGTTAAAACCTTACTGCCAAAAGTTGCCCCAAATGGAGCAGCATCGACAGCATCCGTTGAAACATTAAAGAATATTTCTTCCGGTGGATTTTAGTCGGCTCTTACGACAGGCATACCTTACCTCAAGGCTATTCTAACCCCGACCTTGCAGGGGATTACCGAATCAGGTTATATCAAAAATTTAATTAAGGCTTATAACATTGATCATTGCAGGCCAAACAAGATACCATTACCGCCGAAACTCAAGCTTCAAAAGGAACCGGACATAGAAGGAGAAAAACAGAAAGTTCAACAAAGAGATTATCAAGAGCTGATCGGCAGCTTACTGCATCTGTCAATCTTCAGCCGACCTGACATTACATACAGCGTTAGCTCCCTTTCCCAATTTAATCAAGATCCCAGAGTACAGCATTGGAATTCTGCTTTATCAGTTTTAAGGTATTTGAAAGGGACTCACAATTTTAAAATTACTTATCGTCAAACAGGAAAACCACTATGGGCATATGCTGACTCCAGTTGGGCTGAGGTTACTAATGACCGGAGGTCACAGCCTGGAATGGTCTTCGTGTTGTCTGGTGGCCCGGTGGATTGGGAATCCCGGAAACAAAACTTCATAACCTTATCCAGTGCCGAAGCGGAATATGTAACACTTACCTCTTGTGCAAAGCGAGCCAAATACTTTAAGCTTTTACTCTCCGAAATGAATTTATTTGATGCGGATACACCAATTACTATATTCACCGATAGATGAGCGTGGCTTGAAACGCCGTGCCCGATAACCACTGTACCGGAATGAGAGGATTGGTTGAATGTGTGTGTGAATGAGTCATGGTTTGATTGGGAAAAAGCCAAGCCAAGCTTGGGTAAATCACTTCTGGTTTACCTAGCAAGTTTGGTGGAGGTTTAAGAAAAGAGTGCTGGAGGTTTTGATAAAAACGTTGAAGAAATTTTGGAAAAAAAAAGATCCAGGATAAGGGACTTTATAAGAGGAATAGAAAGGAGAAGGAAAAAGGAACAGAAAGGAGAAAAAGAAAAGATAAGTAGAGTGTTTAACGAGATTTGTGTTTGTGTTTTGTGAGGAAGAAATAGTTGACTGGTAGACTTTCGTTTCGAGAAAATCCCTTAGAAAAGTTTCCCTTAGAAAAGAAACCCAACAAAATGGCAGCCCAACGTGGATTTCCTAATTCCTTAATTATTTTTAATCTTTCCTAAGACATTTATCGTTGTTTTATCCGATTCTGTGCTTTCTGATTGAATCTGTGCAAAGTGTTTGAGGTTATTATTAGGGAAGTTTGTGTTTACGTTCCTACATTGCCTTTACCAAGTGCGATTTACTTTTATTTTGTTTTGTTCTGCAGGAAAATATTGCGAACCCCATTTGCGACGGCCACACAATCAAAATCTAAAGGAATTATTCATTCACCATCGGGAAATCATTGTCAACCCAACGGGGCAACGAATTCAATAATTGCCCAGTGTCCATACGCGGCATATTGTTTATAACACTGTCTGGAGTTTCGAGTTTGTTTGTTTTCCGTAAGTTTTTATTTTTCTTTCTTATTAGGTATAACAGGTATTTTTTTTTTACTTAATTCGTTTGTCATTATTCATTTTATATTCGTGGTAATTCTTTTTATAAGTTGTTCGGTGATCTCTTTTTATCGTTTATTCGTCATCGGGTGTTATAAGTTTATCTCTCTCGCACGTCTAGAAGTGCAAGTACAAACGAGTTGTTGTTGTTTTTGCTTGCCCGAATTAGTTTGTTTACCTTTTGGTCGTGAGCAACAAGGGAAACAGGGCTGCCGATTTCGTTTTCGTTGAATACTTTTTTAGTACTTTCGTAGCTATTTTCTTTTTTTTGATACCTTGGTCCGGCTTTGGTATTTTAGGCGATTTCATTCGTTTTTTTTACGTTATTGGTCGAGTTGTAGTGGGTCCATTCAAGTTTTTGGAAAAATTAAATAAGATACAATTAGAAATAATGGAGATTAATCGATTAGCTCAGGACGAGATCGCGTATGAAATTCAGTGTAGGGGATTAGCGCAGCGCAAGTCGCTGCGCGCTGTTAGGGTTATGGAGAAACGGGGTTCATTTGAATCGTGTAAATACCCGTTCGAATTTACAGAAGATAGGGAAGCAGTTGAGGAGAAAATTTTAGAAATTCATAAGTGTTTTGAAAATCGGCCCCAACGGAACTCACCGGAGTTCAGGAAGATGCTGACTAAAATTGAATGGGCAATTTCGCGTAAAGGAAGGTCGTGTCCTAAGGGACAAGAAGATGAAGAAATTAAAATCCGTTTAAAAACAACACTTATGATGCTTTTAGCGGATCTAGAAGCCTACAAAGAGGACGATGACGACAAAGAAGAGGAGAATGCAGAACACCAGCGGGAACACGAAACCCATACCGTAGTGGTATCACCGAACAACTCACCGCCATCGACTTCGGCTAGTGCATTGCTACGGAGTAATGCAGTCGATGGTGAGCGAGACGATCGCGCATAAATCCCTACCGAGAGAGCGAAAAATCTCTCGAAGTGGGATTTAAAATTTACGGGAGAACGTTGCGGGGCATCGGTAAATTCTTTTTTAGAAAGAGTTGAGGAACTTAGGGAAGCTAGGGGGATTTCTGAATCCCAGTTGTTTAGGTCGGCAGTTGATTTGTTTTCAGGGAAGGCACTTATTTGGCTTAGGGCGGTTAGGAAAACTGTCACTTCTTGGCAGGAATTAGTTAGGGAGCTAAAATTGGAGTTTTTGCCTCCAAATTATGATGATCTTCTTCTAGAAGAGATCAAACGTCGTACCCAAGGGAAGGATGAGTCCATCGGTGTGTATGTGGCCACCATGGAAAATATGTTCGGTCGGTTGTCGGAACCGCTCTCAGAGCGAAAAAGATTAGGAATTGTGCAACGGAATATTGCACCGTTCTACCAAACACAATTGGGCTTGGTAGAACCATCTTCAATTAGGGATCTGGTTGTTTTAGGAAGGAAGTTGGAGATGGTCCGAGCGAATGTGGAATCATTTGCGCCGCCTCCAAACCCACGTTCGCGTAATCTTTTGGAACCCGACTTGGCTTACGTGTCAGTTGAGGAACCAACGTCACCAACAGTCGCCGTCGTAAGTAGGGACCCTCAACCTGTAAGGAGGTTGAGGTGCTTCAATTGTAACAGGGAAGGCCACTTTTCTCGGGAATGTTCCGCTCCTAGGAGATGTTTAGGTTGTGGTCAGCTAGGGGTTATTCGTAGGGATTGTAGGACGTGTTCGGGAAACGGGATTCGGTCTCTTGTGTCAGCAGGACAAGAGCTCCGTCGGTTTTAAATAGGTTGCCTGCTGGCAACCAGTCGGACGTTCAGTTAGGTTTCACACTTGAGGAAAAGGAGAATGACGTGCGCCCATATTTAGGAGTTAGCGTCTATGGAGTTAATTTAGTATGTTTATTAGATTCAGGAGCTTCGCGCACGATCATCGGTAGAGATGGATGGAAAGTTTTAGAGGATATAGGTCTTAAATTAGAACAAACAAAAGTAGGTAGGGTAACTTTAGCTGACGGTGCGGGAGTAGGAGTAGAAGGTAGCATATCGTTACCATTTGTAGTGCAGGATAAGTCAGTGTTGCTGGAATGCCTCGTGATTCCAAAACTCCCTCTTGTTTTGATCTTGGGTGCCGATTTTTGGGCCCGTACGGGAATCGTCCCGGATATACGATCAGGACAGTGGAGTTTCTCAAATCAAGCTGCGGTAGCTTCGATTTCGTCCATTAGGGAGAGGACGGATTTGGATGAGGTGCAGGAAGAGCAACTTCGGGGTCTAATTGAGCAAGTTTTTGGTGAAATGCCAGAGCGCATAGGTTGTACTAAGTTGGTTGAACATAGGATTAGGACGCCTTCTCAACCAATTAAGCAGCGATACTACCCGGTTTCGCCTGCAATTCAACAACACATAGATAGAGAATTAGAACAATAGAATTAAAGGATGGCGTGATAGAAAAGTCAGATAGTTCTTGGGCTTCACCCATAGTAATGATTAAGAAGAAAGATGGTTCTTATAGGTTCTGTGTAGATTATAGGAAGTTAAACCAGGTTACAGAAAGGGATGCTTACCCTTTACCATACATTTCCGCCATCCTGGATAGACTGAGGAATGCCAAGTACCTTTCGTCCTTGGATATTAAATCTGCTTATCGGCAGATACCTATGGAGGAACAGTCGAGGAAATACACGGCTTTCACAGTCCCTAACCGGGGACTGTTCCAGTTCAAGCGGTTGCCATTTGGTCTGCATAATGCTCCTGCGACTTGGCAAAGGTTTATAGATAACGTGCTGGGAGCCGATCTAGAACCCTTTGTCTTCGTGTACCTCGACGACATTGTCATCGTCACCGAGTCCTTCGACAAACAGGTAGAGATTTTGCAGGAAGTTCTTAAGCGGTTGCGCGCTGCAGGACTTATAGTTAGTAGGGAAAAATGCAATTTTTGTAGGCCATCGCTTAAGTTTTTAGGTTATGTTGTGGATCGCAATGGGTTGCATGTAGATCCAGAAAAGGTTGAGAGCATGGCAAAGATACCCGCACCGAAAAATATCAAACAGGTTAGGAGTTTTATAGGAACGGTATCCTGGTATAGGAAATTTATACCAAACTTTGCAGTTTTAGTAAAGCCGTTATCCGATCTTTTAAAGAAAGGGAGTAGGTTCGTCTGGTCTGAAGAGTGCGAGGGGAGTTTTCAGAAAGCAAAGGAGTGCTTAGTAACTACCCCTACAGGTTAGAATAGCCTTGAGGTAAGGTATGCCTGTCGTAAGAGCCGACTAAAATCCACCGGAAGAAATATTCTTTAATGTTTCAACGGATGCTGTCGATGCTGCTCCATTTGGGGCAACTTTTGGCAGTAAGGTTTTAACTTATAGATGAATCTGAAGGTTAAATTAAAATCCAGAAGTGTCTGTCACACATTGTGCGGCTCACTGGTCGGCGTCTGTCTCTAAAGGGGCGGCTGTATCTAAAAATGAAAATAGAAGTGACTTACCTATTTCTCATAAAAACGACAAGTTAAAAAAAAATGGCAATGAACAAAACGAAAGATTTGATTACCCCAGGTGGCAGCCCAGCTATGCTGGAAAATCCACCCTCTTCGGAGGCAGGCTCTACGGATTCTGGGGAGAGCCTTTTATTGCTTATAAATCCTTTTGAGAAAAGGACAAAACTAAATCGATTACCACCACCTAGATCGAACATATCCGGAAAAAGCAGTCCACCGGTAAACCAGGACTCTGTGAAAATAAAGAGCTTAGAAGAGGAGAATAATGAACTCCGAGCTAAGCTTATTGAAATGGAGCGACTCTTCCAAGATCTAAAAATGGAAGTTGACTCTCTGCGAAAAGAAAACGAGGATATTAAAAATACTCGTTTAACGAAAGACTGTGAGGTAACGAAAGAGTGTGTAACACCGAACCGACCAGCAGTCGAATACTTCACGGACGAGGACGAACTTGTACTTGAGACCGATTCAGTCTTAAGGAAAAGGTCTAGCAAGAAGCGAAAGGCGAATTCCTCTCCCGAAGTAATACAAAAAGAAGATAAGCCCTCTGGCTCAAACAAGGCTAAACCAGAAGCGAAAATTCGTCCACCTCCCGCAATAAACATCGTCGGGATAGCAGACTTTGGGAGATTGCGCAACCTTCTTGCAAACACGGTGAGAACAGAAAACTATAAGCTTACCTCGCACCGAAATAACGTGTGGAAAGTAAATGTTGACAACACCGATTCCTATCGCGCATTGTCTCTTAGACTGAATGCAGAAAGAATTGAGTGGTATACTTATCAAAATAAGTACGAGAAACCACTGCGAGTCATTGTAAGGGGGCTCCACCCATCATGCACAAAAGTAAAAGACGTAAAAAATAAAGGCCTTAAAATTATTGATGCCGTCAATATCATTAAAAAGGAAAAGCAACGCGCGGAAGGAGAAAGAGACACTGTGATCAGACGCGGCCTTCCAATTTTTATGCTCTCCTTTGAAAGAACTGAGAGCATAAACGATATTTATAAAATAAAAATGATACTTAACATCAGGGTTAAAATCGAACCCATGCGAAAGGGCAATAGACTGATACCACAGTGTAAGCGATGCCAAGAATTCAGGCACACAAGTGCCTACTGCCAAAAAGAACCACGTTGCGTGAAATGTGCCGGAAAACACCTGTCAACAGAGTGCAAAGCTGACATAAAGGCTCCAGCAGTTTGCGCCAATTGCCACGGAAACCACCCCGCGAACTATCGAGGATGCGAAGTAGCCATAGAGCTGCAAAAGGGACGAGAACCTCTTAAGGAAAATACTAGAGGTCAGAATCAAAGCCTAGGACGCCCAAAACCTGCTGAAACTCCTAAGCCAAAGACTCCAAAGACGCCAAAGCCGATCAAAAGTGGAAGATTGGCAAAGGAGGCGTCGACAAAAGGCGTAAAAGCTCCACAAAAGAGCGGCGCCAGTTCAAGTGCAGCGGAGAAACCACCACTGGTCGCACCGAAATCATACGCACAGGTTGCGTCAAACGAAAGCAAGGCAAGATCGCCCACAACAGATGCAGTGTCTCAGATCCTCGCTGTAATCTTGGAGAAACTTGAGGATCAGACTAAAATCAACAAAGTTATATTTGACAAACTGAGCAAGCTCGAGTTTAAGCCTCGAAAAAATTACAAGAGAACATGAATATGAAACAGTTATTTAAAATACTAACATGGAATGCAAACGGCCTTCTGAATAAAATAGACGAACTAGAAGTATTTCTACGGAAAAAAAATATTGATATTTGCATGATTACGGAAACTCACCTTAAAAACGGGTCTACACCCAAACTTAAAGGTTACAATGACTATCACGCACATCACCCTTCGCAAAATTCGAGAGGAGGATCCTCCCTCTACATTAAGAACTGTATAAAGCACTTCAAGAACACTGAAGTTGAGCTAGACTCTATGCAGATCAGTTCAGTTTCTGTAAAAATTGACTGCTTAGATTATAACATTGCATCTTGTTATTTCCCGCCAGGATATAGACTGGTGGAAGACGATCTTGATCGTATGTATGACTTCTTTGGGTCCAATTTCATCATTAGGGGTGACTTTAACGCGAAGCATACTTTTTGGGGCTCACGATGCAATTCAACAAGAGGCAGATTACTGTACAAAAATAGTATGAAGCGTGGGGTGGACTTTTTCTCCACGGGTAAGCCAACATATTGGCCAACCGATAGGAATAAAAAGCCTGACCTTGTCGATTTTTTCATCGCTAAAGGGTACCCCATATACCTTACGCGAATTGAAGAGTGTTATGATCTTTGCTCAGACCACTCAGGAGTTATCTTGAAGATGGGTGGAAGACTGGCGAAAATAGAAAGAGCTCCTAGATTAGCTAGCAAAAACATGAACTGGGACGCTTTCAGAAAGGACTGTAAGGAGGGTGTTGGCTTGAATGTGCCATTGAAAACTCCTTTCGAGTTAGAAACCGCAGTTGACAAATTCATTGAAGCAATTCAGAGCGCTGCTTGGAACAACAATTCGTCCCAAAAGAACGCAGTTAGCACCGACGGGCATGTACGTAAAACATATCCGCTCGAAATCGAAGTATTGATTCGTGAAAAGAGAAGAGCGCGTAGCAGATGGCAAGGCACGAGGGCCCCCCCAGACAAAACCCTATTGAACCACCTCTCTAACAAACTGAAAGGAATGTTGCAAGATCTTAAAAATCGTGAGACCACTGAATACCTTGAAGGCTTGTCGGCGGATAGGAGCTCAAACTACTCGCTGTGGAAAGCAGTTAAGTATATCAAGAAATTTATAATCCACTCGGCACCAATAAAAAAAGCTAACGGCGAATGGGCAAGAGAAGACAAAGAGAAAGCGAATTTGTTTGCTGAACATTTAGAAGAAACATTCAAGCCTTTCGACGGTCCGCCGTTGGCTGACGTTCTAAACAACAACGGGGAACCTGGTAGCTTTAGAATGAAAAAAGTTTCGTTAGTTGAACTCCGACAGACAAATAGCAAACTTAAAAATAATAAGGCCCCGGGTTACGACCTGATCACTGGCGAAATATTAAAAGAGCTACCAAAAAAGGCATTAGTCAAGCTACTTTATATGATAAACGCTTCTCTTAGACTTCTATACGTTCCAAGACAATGGAAAGTTGCTGAAGTCATTATGGTTCCTAAACCGGGGAAATGCGCAAATGATAAAAAATCTTATAGGCCCATATCGCTTCTGCCGATAATATCGAAAGTATTTGAGAAACTTCTGCTGAAGCGATTACAACCAATAATTGCAGAAAGACGCTTGATCCCGGATCATCAATTCGGTTTCAGACCTAACCATTCCATAATAGATCAAGTCTACAGAATAAGGCATGAAATTGAAAAAGCCTTAGAAGGGAAAAAAATATGTTCAAGTGCTTTCCTCGACGTATCGCAAGCCTTCGACAAGGTATGGCACGAGGGCTTGAAATATAACCTACGGCAAAACTTGTCGGAAGACATGTTTAAAATATTGGAAAATTATCTTGAAAGCACACTCTTTCGTGTTAGGTGTAGTAGTGAATACTCGAGTTTCAAGCAAATTCGGGCTGGCGTACCCCAGGGAAGCGTCCTCGGTCCGACCCTGTTCCTGCTCTACACAAGAGACATACCTCTAGATGACGAGACGGTCGTGGCCACGTTTGCGGACGATACGGCCATCCTGGCAACAGGTGAATCAGTCGAGTCATCAACGAGTTTCTCCAACGAGCATTGGACAGAGATTGTGTCTGGACGAAGACTTGGCGAATCGCTCTTAACGATAACAAGTCTACGCATGTGAATTTCACTTACAGAAGGGTTAACAATTTGCCTCTGTTCATAAATTCTGTACAAATACCTTATGCAAATGAAGCGAAGTAACTAGGGATGACACTGGACGCTAAACTAAGGTGGAAACCACACGTAAAGAAGAAGCGTGACGAGCTCGAGATTAGGCTCAGGGAAATGTATTGGCTTATCGAAAGATTTTCGAAACTAAGCACATATAATAAACTGCTCTTGTACAGGCAGGTGTTAAAGCCGTCCTGGCCATACGGTATACAACTTTGGGGTTGTACCAAGCCGAGCAACATGTCCATGTTGCAGACTTTCCAAAACAAAACACTAAGAGCAATTGTGAATGCTCCATGGTATATTAGGAATAGCGATATTCACAGAGATTTAGGAATAGCTACCGTGAGCGAAGAAGTAACAAACTTTGCTCGAAAGCTAAATGCTCGCCTTCATGTAAATTGCAACAATGAAATGATCCGTACTCTAAAAGAGACTCTTAACGATGTAAACAACGAGCGACGACTACAAAGAACAAGACCCTTTGATCTAGCGACGTAGGGTGAAGCCGCACGGATGAACGGCTTAGTAGGTGCATTCACTGGAAAGCAACCTATCCAATGCGATTAACACTACGGAAGCGTAAACTACTTGTTAAGTTAACTTAGTTGTAGTCAAGAAGTATTATGAGAGAGCGAAAATTTACTACTATGAAGTGCGTTCTGGCAGTTTCATAGTGTCTCTCATAAATGGGTGGTTTTTTAGCACGTGGAAATCGGGCATAACCAATATCGGCTACTTCGGTATTATGTACCTGCTATAGTGGGCGTATTGGTATCTTTGAAAGATTTTGGAGTTTTAGTCTCCATCCATCCTAGTATTCAAAAAAAAAAAAGTAACTGCCCCGATATTAACGTGTCCGGATTTTCAGCGGGAGTTTGTCGTGCAAACCGACGCATCGGACTCTGGGATCGGAGCAGTGCTCTCTCAGACATTCGAGGAGGGTGATAAAGTAATTTGTTACTTGAGTAGGTCTTTGGATATGAACGAGAGAAACTTTTCAACCACGGAGAAAGAGGGCTTAGCGGTTCTGTGGGCTATTGAGAAGTTACGACAGTATATCGACGGCGTTCGATTTAAAGTTGTGACGGATCATTACTCACTGATCTGGTTGAGCAATCTCAAGGATCCGTGCGGTAGGCTAGCTAGGTGGGCGGTTAGGTTGCAGCAGTTCGACTTCAAAATTGTGCATCGGAAGGGGAAAGATCACGTTGTACCCGATTTGCTTTCACGGACGGTTCCGGTGATAGGGGAAATACAACAGCAGGTTTCTGATCCCTGGATCACGATGATGATGGCGAAAGTAGAGTCGAACCCTTTAGCTTTTCCGGCCTGGAGGGCCGATAAGGGAATTTTATATAAATTTGTTAAGGCAGGTCACGTGATTGTGCATGACAGTAATTTAGAATGGAAGGAAGTAGAAGGAAAACAGGATAGAATTAAAGTTTTAGCAGAATGTCATGACAATCCATTAGCAGGTCATATGGGAGTAAGGAAAACTTTTGCTAGAATAGGAACTAGGTACTATTGGCCTAAAATGAGGTCAGATATTACCAAGTATGTTAGGAACTGTAAGATATGTCAGAGTGTGAAACCTGTGAATGATAAGCCGGCTGGTTTGATGGTTGAGAGGAAAGGTATTTCTAATCCGTGGGAAATGATATGTGTAGATTTGGTAGGCCCTCTTCCAAGGTCGAATAGAGGTTTTGTTTACATCATGACAGTGGTTGATTACTTCACAAAGTTCCCCTTATTGTTTCCTCTTAGGACTGGGAAGGCTGCTTCTATCTGCAAGGTTCTGGAAGACAACGTGTTTTTACTTTTCGGCGTACCCAAGTGAACCGTTTGTGACAATGGTCCCCAATTTCGAGGAAAGGAACTGAAAGCGCTATGCGACGCGTACGGGTCACAGCAACGATTTACAGCGAATTATCACCCCCAGGCTAATCCCGCGGAGAGGATTAATAGCACCCTTAAAACCGTTCTGCGTGCCTATGTGTCGGAGAACCATAGGACGTGGGACACACATCTGGAGAAGGTAGCTTGTTGCATCCGCACTGCGCAACATGACGTTTTAGGAGTTTCCCCGTACTACGCGAATTTCGGAAAGGAGATGGTTTCTTGTGGTCGTATGTCTTCGACCCTAGGTACCACCTCAGACAGGTTAGATAGGGACTCAGTAGGGAAACAGGATCCACCCAGTACTTCAGCTAGTAGTTTAGATAGGGATACAGAGAATAGGCCAGATAGTGAGTCAGATTTAGGAGTTAGGGAAATCAACATGACTGAGCTAGGAAAACGTTTTGAGGAGCTAAGGAAAGATATAAGTAGGAAGTTAGCGGAGGCAGCCAAGAAGTCATCAAAAGCATACAATCTTAGGCGGCGAGATGTTCAATATCTGCCGAATGAGATTGTATGGCGTAGGAATTACATACTTTCAGATGCAGCGAACTACTACTCAGCGAAATTAGCCCCAAAATACATCGGCCCCTTCAAAATTCGTAGGCGAGTCTCCCCTTGGACGTACGTGCTTGAAGATGACACCGGAAAGGAACGAGGAACATGGCATGTGAAGGACCTTAAGCCATATATCGACGACCCATAGGACCCACCAGCGTTTCCATACCATCGGCCAATCTCTTGCTAGCCCGGCCATGGCTCCCCTTCTATGTTGATGGCCAATCTTTTGTCAGTCCGGCCATGTCTCCTTCTGTTACGTTTTGTTTTACCTTTCGATTCCTAGATGCCCTATTGAAATGTGTACCACATTTCACGGGAGGTAAGGGTGGAGTTGTTGCGGTCAAAAATCGCGCAACAAAGAAGCTCTTTGTCTGTCCTTTTGGTCCCATCCCTCCACTTCACTTTTTGGGCTTCCCCGTCTTTCTTTCCCACTTGTGTTCCCTCTTTTCTTCCATACAGGTTCCCTGGATCAAGACGGAAGGTCAGGACGCTCCCAACTTGCGATTCACGACTCCCAATAATGGACCCAATGACCCGGTAAACCACCATCAAACCATGCACACAGCTCAAATGTCAAAGAGCCCAACTCTAACAAGTGCTGAGAGACACCACCGAAAAAATGCTGCGAAGTAAAATCACACGGTCGCTTCTTAACCCGAGACCTATATCCACCCAGAGCGAAGTTCATCAATGGCCGAGGGCCCATCTTGATAATTGCTGATTATGTAAAGAATGGCTTACTATAGGTAGAGTCCTCTCCCCCAAATCTGCGCGAAAGTCCACTAGGGTTATGTAGTATGTATAACGCGTGTTAAGTATGGTAGTTCCTTCTTCGTTTTCCTTATGAAAATGTATAACACTATTCTCCTACTGAGAATAGGGTTGAATGATGGATCACTGAATGCTCTCTTTTCGGTTCGGCTTCGAATTCTACCCTATAATTCGCAGTGGGCGAATTGGTACGAATTCTTGTGTGAGAGAAATGCAGCTGGGGTTCAATAACGGCAAGCATGCCCAGCAAAGAGCTGAGCGTGGCTTGAAACGCCGTGCCCGATAACCACTGTACCGGAATGAGAGGATTGGTTGAATGTGTGTGTGAATGAGTCATGGTTTGATTGGGAAAACGCCAAGCCAAGCTTGGGTGAATCACTTCTGGTTTAACTAGCAAGTTTGGTGGAGGTTTAAGAAAAGAGAGCTGGAGGTTCTGAGAAAAAGATTATAGAAATTTGGAAGAAAAGATCCCGAGGAAGCATAGCTAAAAGATCCAGGAGAAAGGACGAAAACAGGAGTTACAAAAAAGGAAAAGGAAAAAGGAACTGAAGAGAGAAAAGGAAAAGATAAGTAGAGTGTTTGCCGAGATTTGCGTTTGTGTTTATTGTGAAGAAGATTGTTTACCTATTTGACTAGTTGACTTTCGTTTCGGGAAAATCCCCTGGAAAAGACGGGACGCGCGACCCTTTTAGTTTTCACATTTTTGCATTCGGGACGTGTTAATATAGTGAGCCATTCTCTTCGTGCGGCGATATTGATAAAATTGTTTAACTTTTCATTTTATTTCATTCGGCCATTTCCATGTTTGCGTTGCTTCTCTTTGTTTGTGTTACCAATCTGTTTGAGTAATTCTTGCTGTGATTCATTGGCCAATTCTTTAACCTTAACTTCTTTTAATAAATCGCCTTCGTTCGTCTTAGAACGTTTATAGCGACCAAAATCATTGTGTTATTCTTTTGATCGGACCTAATCATTTTCAGCTACCTACAGTTTTGCTATTTTACTTATAAAACAGCTGGCGCCCAGTTTAATCCACGTACAAAAATCATTAAGCATTCTCGGAACCCACCCCCTTGCTGAGCAGTCGGGAAGCACAGCAACAACTTGCTGTGTTGTTGCACTTTTTCGCCGCTAGCTTTTAGTTTTCGATAAATTGTTTACATCCGCGAGCGCATATTCGATATTTAGTTTAACTCAGGAAAAAGTGTAACAAACGTACGGACGAAGGCAAAGATTCCGCTGTTATCCGACGCGGCCTGCAAATTTTTATGCTTTCTTTTGATAGAACTGAAAATATTAACCAAATCTACAAAATTAAATCAATCCTTTACATCAAGGTAAAAATCGAGCCCAAGCGGAAGGGCAACAGGCTAGTTCCCCAATGTAAGCGATGCCAAGGTTTCCGACACACACAAGCGTACTGCCAAAAAAACCCGCGATGCGTAAAATGCGCCGGCGAACATCTCTCGACGGATTGCAATGTCAGCAGTCAGGCCCCCGCGGTTTGCGCCAATTGCAGGGGAAGTCACCCAGCGAGCTACCGAGGTTGCGAAATTGCCATTGAGTTGCAAAAACGACATGAAGCTCCGAAGAAAAATAGTGAAAATAAGGGCCCAAGCCTAAAACCTCCTAAAGTAGATAAGTCAAAAACCCCTAAGTCGACAAGGGATAAGGGTGTGATTAAAGGCAAAATTAAAAATGCGCAAGAAAACGTCGCTGGTCCTAGTTCCCACCGGAGTCAAAAGGGAGAATCCACACTTGTTGGTCCAAGATCGTACGCTCAAGTCGCGTCACGTGAAAGTAAGCCACAATCGGCCGCATCAGATTCGGTCTCTCAAATTCTAGGCATGATTTTAGAAAAATTTGAGCAACAGGCGAAACTTAATCAAGTAATATTCAACAAATCGAGCGAGCTCGAGTTTAAACCTCAAAAACATTTAATAAAAAATCATGAATATGGGAAAGTCAATCAAAATAATTACATGGAATGCAAACGGCCTTTTGCAAAAAATTGACGAACTAGAAGTATTCCTACGGAAGAATAATGTAGACATATGCCTGATTTCGGAACCCCACTTTAAAAAGGGTTCAGCACGCAAAATAAAAGGTTACATTGACTATCACGCGCATCATCCTTCAGAAAATTCGAGAGGTGGATCCTCTCTGTTGGTTCCCAACAATCCACCATCACCACCCACACGAATAGCACGAAGGCAACAAACACGAAATCGCGACACCCTGTAGCCCGGCACGTGAGAATTGATGGAAAAGGTGTTTGAACATTAATCTAGTGATTGGAATAGGATATTTTGACTTCAATTAAAGTCACGCTATTCTCAATAACTAGATAAAATGCACATAACACAAAAAAGCACCACAAATTAAACAACACAAAAATAAAGCTTTAACACCGAAGAAGACCGAACCGCACCGACCGACAAGTAGAAGAAACTAAAGACGAAAAAATCAAGGTTGTCAAATATGGGTGTAGGAAGTATTGTCGGCCTCTTCCCGCAAACACAAATCTCAGCCGAAACCAAAGGGTGACATATCCTGCCTTTCGCAAAACTGAAATGCAGATGACGCTGTCTCTTTCTAATGCATTGATCTACATTTTAATTGGTATAAATCCTAATGTGTTAGTTAGAATTACTTGTTACATTACATGAATATTGAAAGCCACTCAAACTAATACTAATTAAAAGATATTTCACGGTCAATGTCAACGACCATATGCGCTACAGCTGATTTATCATGTAATAAAATATATAAGTACAGGAAGAATACCGAGATTACAAAAGAACTCGGAGATGCATTTTTGGCGCATTCTTATTTGAACAGCGAATAAAGAATTATATTTTTTATAACGTTTAACGAAAATCTTCTCGTGTTTTTACTACTTGCTTTCTTTAAGTGAATCAACTATTCACTAGTGCTCAGACGCCTTCTGCAGCAAAATTTCTTTACGTCGCCTACGTAAAGAACATGGTCCTTCGCAGCCTTTAAAGGTTAAATAATTTTAACAGTGTTAAAATCGGAAAAATGTTAAATTCAGTGAAATTTAAAAGACAATTTTAAGTGTACTCCGGATTTGTGCATAGATCAAAAGATCTAAAATTGCAGCCCGATCATCGACGGACAGTCTATCGGCCACAGTACCCAACGATACAGTTGTGCAGGGATTTGCAAGCGGTTCAACGAGCAGCAACACAGCAAGGAACTGTGCAACAAGAAGCCTTCTGCAACTGTGACTGAGAGTCGATACTAAGATTGCAGTTGCATAAGCACATTAAGCCTGCACATTCTATAACGAGTGCACAAATTCTCCTGCGGATTGTCTGTGTCATAGCGGTCAACAGACAGTACACCAGTACCCAGAAAACGGTTACAATCCTGAAAAACGGAAACACATCTTCCAAACGGAACAAAGTGCCGAAACCTGCAAACGGAACAAAGGCAACGGTCAACAGTACAGTTTCGAACTGTTCAACACAACAGTAAGCAACAAATCAGCAATCACAGCAAGGAACTGTGCAACGCAAAGCCTTCTGCAACTGTAACTAGTAATAGGATACTAAAGTTGCAGTTGTAAAAGCAAATTAAAATAGGAATATTTTTCCTTTCATACACCTTTTTGCACAACATAAAAACATTCATACAATAAAGCACATTAAAAATAAAAACCCTTTATCATGCCACTCATGCCACAATAAACCATAAGAAATAATAGTAGACCCATCAAGTTTTCTTACAAAAAAAATCATAAGTTTTAATTAAGTTCAAATTATTGAACAATAAAATCATTGTCTGGATTAATGCCCATATCTAGTGAAGTGAAAATGGCGAACGCGAAACTGTCTAAACTTATTGAACGTCAAGAGCTTACGTTAAAAGAGCTTGAAACTGATTTTAATGATCTTAAGAAGGAAACCGAGGCGCAAAAATCAAGAGGTTATGTGAACGCTTGCATAACAGATAGTGAAGAATGCTTCAAACGTTCGAAAAAGGATCACGAGTCCATTCTTAATGCTTCAAGTGACCCTCTTAAAGACGCCTATTTTGAAGCAGAAACATTTGCGAAAATTAAACGTGTTTTCTTTTCATTCACGGGAATGTTGACCGATCATTTTGATAAATTGGCACAAGCAAATAATGCAAATTTAGAGGTTTCACGCCTAAATACGACGAAAACTTCGGTGTGTGACATTCGGTTGCCACCCATCCACATCAAAAAATTTTCAGGCTTGCTGGAAGAATGGCATGAATTCCACAATTTATTTGAGAACATGGTTGATCAAAACGTAGATTTATCTGATGTACAGAAAATGCAATTTCTCAAAACACATGTAACAGATAGCGCGGCACTTTTGATTCAACATTTGGTGTGGAAGCTGACGGAAAAAACTATGCAGCGGCTTGGGAAATACTTAACGAGCGTTACCAGAACAAACGAAAATTGGTAAACAAGCAGTTAAGGATTTTCATGGAGCAGGAAAAACTTACCCATGAATCGGCAGATTCGCTAAAATCTCTTCATGATACAAGTGTTAACTGTATTCATGCACTTTCAAATCTCGGGATCGCTACCGAAACATGGGATACAATTTTAATATACGTGATTTATCACAAGCTTCCCCTGCAAACTCAAAAGGATTGGGAAGAAAAGCTCGGTAGCTCCAAAGTACTTCCTGAGTGGAAAGTATTTGCAAAATTTATTGAGTCGAGATTCAGCTCCCTTGAAAACATGATGGAGTCGTATGAATCTATAAGACCTTCAGGTACGACAAGCACAAACAAAAAGGTCGCGCAGGCAAGTGATCATACAAAGTATTCGTATGATACAAAAAAGTTTCTCTGTCGTCTGTGCAAAGCGTCGCATGGAATACGGCAATGCAAGCAATTTCAAAGAATGGAAGTAAGGGCTCGAATCGAAGTTGCAAAAAGAAATTCTGTTTGCTCAAATTGCTTAGGGTATGATCACAATTCATTTAATTGCAGGAGCGATAATCGCTGTCAAAAATGTCGTCAAAAGCATCACACACTCTTACACTTTGAAAACCAGAACACGCCTAATCGCAACAATAACGTGTATTACCCTCATGCATCGTCTTCAGGAGGGCAGAATCACACTGAGTATAACACTCACCTTGTTCAAAACTCGAACCAATATTCTCACCCAGATGTATGGAATGATGCACAAAATGGCAGTCAACCCGTAGAGTGCACGTACTCTAACCAAAGTCCACATCCATACCAACAAATGTCATCACCTCAGTGGAGCAATGGACAAAACGGTGCTTCAGTCCCTTCATGTTCTAACCAACCTCACCCCAACCATCATCAAAATTCAAATCAAGGTGTGATCCAAAATTCCAAAAACCATGAAGGATATAATACACCACAATCGCTCAATAACGTTAACCTATAACTCAACCAGATGCGAACCAAGGTTTTGTTGGCAACAGCATTAGTGAAGGTCTTAGGGGCAAATGGAGTTCAACATGTCATTAGGGCGTTAATAGACCCTGGGTCAGAAGCTACATTCGTGACCGAAAATGTGGCACAGCTACTAAACTTGAGGAAACAAAAGGCATTTGCCGATGTCAAGGGTTTGGGACAAATGTCAACAGGAACGTCAAAATCCATGGTCAACATGACAATATTTTCGTTCACAAATCCATCCTTTCGGCTAGACGTAAAGGCGTTTGTCTTCTCTCAACTTACTTCTACGTTGCCAGCGCAGCAGCTGTGTACGTCTTCGTGGGGCCATCTAGCGAACCTACCATTGGCAGATCCATCTTACTTTCAGCCTGAAAAAATTGATATGTTGCTAGGTGCTGATGTTTATGCGGCAATCATTCGGGAAGGGCTGATTCCTGGACAAAACGGATCCCCGGTCGCTCAAAGAACAGAGCTGGGATGGATCTTAACCGGAGGAATGAACAGCAATTCATCAAGAACCTCAGTGACAGTAAGGAGCCACCACGCAACACTTGATGCAGAACTGAGGAAATTCTGGGAAATCGAAGAGGACATGGATGTGTGTAAATTGACGGTTGAAGAAGAGAAGTGCCAAAGACACTATGAAGCAACTATTCACTAGTGCTCAGACGCCTTCTGCAGCAAATTTTCTTTACGTCGCCTACGTAAAGAACATGGTCCTTCGAGCCGGATGGACCATTTCATTGCATTCGTGAGGCGATAACAGGTGGAACTGTTACCTTGGAGTATCTTTCAACTCAGAAAATGCTGGCTGATGCTCTAACTAAGCCAACAACGATTTCCAAACATCAATTTTGTTTCAACAATTTATTAGATTACAATATATCTGAATTTTTGGATTGAACAATTAAATACCTACATAATTGACTTGTATTAATGAAAAATCAAATTAAAAACTACTATTGTCATTTAAGATATTTAAAGTTAACATATGCCCCAATATTTTTGAATTTATTATCTTTGAATTACTTAGTTGATTTAAGCGTTGAGGGGGTGTGTTAAAAAAAATCAGAGTGGCAACACTTAAACAGATAGTTTCTCTCTATAATTGCCATATTTCATTTATAGTTCAATGTTCATTTCCCTTAACTTTTACCTTTTCAATAAAACTCCTTGTGTCAAGAAGGTCTCCGCGTGTTTCATTTCCCAACAACGGACGAGGAAGAACTTGCACGCGAAACGAATCCGGTCTTTAGGAAAAGGCTTACCAAGAAACAAAAGGCCGGTTCTTCATCCGAAGTAGAAACCGTGCAGCAAAAAGAAGAAACACCAGTCGTATCAAACAAAGCGGCAGGAATACCCCAAGAAAAAAACCGCCAACCACCTGCAATAAATGTCGTTGGGATCGCGGACTACGGAAAGTTGCGAAACATCCTTAAAAATACTCTTGGGACGAAATATAACTTAACATCACTTCGAAACAACGTATGGAAAGCTAACGTCGATGACTCTGATGCCTATCGGTCACTGTCACAAAAGTTAAATTTAGAGAAAATCCAATGGTTTACTTATGAAAATCACCTCGAAAAGCCGCTGCGGGTTATCGCGAGGGGACTACACCCATCCTGTACCAAGAACGAAATAATACAAGACGTTCAAGCCCAAGGCTTTAAAATTCTTGACGTAGTGAACATAATAAAGAAAGAGAAGCAACGTACGGACGAAGGCAAAGATTCCGCTGTTATCCGACGCGGCCTGCAAATTTTTATGCTTTCTTTTGATAGAACTGAAAACATTAACCAAATCTACAAAATTAAATCAATCCTTTACATCAAGGTAAAAATCGAGCCCAAGCGGAAGGGCAACAGGCTAGTTCCCCAATGTAAGCGATGCCAAGGTTTCCGACACACACAAGCGTACTGCCAAAAAAACCCGCGATGCGTTAAATGCGCCGGCGAACATCTCTCGACGGATTGCAATGTCAGCTCCTAAAGTAGATAAGTCAAAAACCCCTAAGCCGACAAGGGATAAGGGTGTGATTAAAGGCAAAATTAAAAATGCGCAAGAAAACGTCGCTGGTCCTAGTTCCCACCGGAGTCAAAAGGGAGAACCCACACTTGTTGGTCCAAGATCGTACGCTCAAGTCGCGTCACGTGAAAGTAAGCCACAATCGGCCGCATCAGATTCGGTCTCTCAAGATCTAGGCATGATTTTAGAAAAGTTTGAGCAACAGGCGAAACTTAATCAAGTAATATTCAACAAATTGAGCGAGCTCGGGTTTAAACCTCGAAAAACATTTAATAAAAAATCATGAATATGGGAAAGTCAATCAAAATAATTACATGGAATGCAAACGGCCTTTTGCAAAAAATTGGCGAACTAGAAGTATTCCTACGGAAGAATAATGTAGACATATGCCTGATTTCGGAACCCCACTTTAAAAAGGGTTCAGCACGTAAAATAAAAGGTTACATTGACTATCACGCCCATCATCCTTCAGAAAATTCGAGAGGTGGATCCTCTCTCTACATTAAAAACTGCATTAAGCACTCCAAAAACGAAGAAATAGAACTTGACTCTATGCAAATAACCTCAGTCTCAGTAAAATTAAGTCACATAAATTACAACATCGCGACGAGCTATTTTCCTCCGCAGTATCGGCTGGCAGATGGTCAAACTATATCATCGGCGGGGACTTTAACGCGAACAATACTTTTTGGGGCTCACGGTGCAATTCAACAAGAGGCAGAGCCCTCTTTAAAGCAAGTACAAAACGCGGCGTGATCTTCTTATCGACGGGAAAGCCAACATATTGGCCAACCGACAGAAATAAAATACCTGATCTCGTCGACTTCTTTATCGCCAAGGGGGTACCTCGTTACCTTACGAACGCAGAAGAACGCTTTGATCTCTGTTCAGATCACTCGGCAGTTCTTTTGAAAATCGGCGGAAGCCTAGCGAAAAAGAATAGAGCGCCTAGATTAACTAACAACAACACCGACTGGGACGGCTTTAGAAAATACTGCAAAGAAAACATAGCTTTAAATGTACCGCTCAAAACGCCACTTGAAATAGAAGACGAATTAGATAAACTCGTGAGCGTTATTCAGAGCGCTGCGTGGAATAACACTTCTTTTCGGAGATCCGAATTATCGAACAGCGGAACAATATATCCGCGAGAAATAGAAGAGCTAATATGCGAAAAGAGGAGAGCGCGCAAGAGATGGCAACGTTCGCGAGCACCCCCGGATAAGACCATCTTGAACCAACTTTCTAATAAACTGAAGCACGAACTTCAAGATTTAAAAAGTCGCGAGACTACTGCTTACCTCGAAAGTTTGACTGCCGATAAAGGTTCGAACTACTCTCTTTGGAAAGCAGTCAAGTCCGTTAAGATGCCTATAGCACACTCTGCGCCATTAAGAAAACCCAACGGCGAATGGGCAAGAGAAGACAAGGAAAAAGCGGATTTATTTGCAGATTCCCTAGAAGAAACATTCAAACCGTTTGACGGGGAACCGTTGGTCGAGGAGCTCAATCCTTATGCGGTACAAGATAATTATAGAATAAAAACCGTGTCATTGGCTGAACTTCGTCAAACGATAAATAATCTGAAAAACAACAAAGCCCCTGGCTACGACTTAATTACTAGCGAAATTCTAAAGGAGCTACCGAAAAAAGCTTTGGTCAAGCTACTCTATATCATTAACGCTTCCATGAGAGTTTTATACGTTCCAAGGCAATGGAAAGTGGCCGAGGTCATAATGGTTCCGAAACCAGGAAAATGTCCAAACGACAAAAAGTCATACAGACCTATTTCGCTACTGCCGATAATATCTAAGGTATTCGAGGAACTGTTGCTTAAAAGGTTGCAACCAATCATTGAAGAAAGACGATTGATTCCGGATAACCAATTCGGATTTAGGAAAAAGCATTCAACAATCGACCAGGTCTATCGAATAACAAACGAAATCGAAAAAGCTCTGGAAGCGAAAAAGATATGTACTAGCGCTTTTCTCGACGTATCGCAAGCCTTCGACAAGGTGTGGCACGAAGGCCTGAAGTACAAGTTAAGGCTTAGCTTACCAGAAAAACCCTATAGAATCTTAGAGTCTTACCTTAAAGACAGAATCTTCCGCGTAAGGTACGAAAATGAGTACTCGGAATTCAAAGAGATAAATGCCGGTGTTCCGCAAGGAAGCGTTCTCGGCCCTATTTTATTTTTGCTTTATACAAGAGACATTCCCCACGATGAGGGAACAATTTTAGCTACGTTCGCAGACGACGCTATTCTCGCTATTGATACGACAGTTGAATTATCAACAGGGAAACTCCAGCACGCTTTAAACAAAATATGCGACTGGACGAAGAGCTGGCGAGTCGTCCTTAACGAGACTAAGTCAACGCATGTTAACTTTACTTATAAAAAGATAAACTACAAACCTTTATTCATTAACTCGGTACAAATCCCGTACTCAAATGAAGCGAAATATCTAGGAATGACTCTAAACTTAACGACGCAAAACTTAAATGGAAGCCGCACGTTAAAAAGAAACGCGACGAGCTCGAAATCAAGTTAAGAGAAATGAATTGGCTTATCGGAAGATTTTCGAAACTAAGAATATATAACAAACTGCTTTTGTATAAGCAAGTGCTAAAACCATCAGACGTACGGTATACAACTCTGGGGTTATACTAAACCAAGCAATATATCTATTTTAGAAACTTTTTAAAATAAGACACTCAGAGCAATCGTTAATGCTTCATGGTACATAAGAAATAGCGATCTACACCGAGATCTAGGAATCGCAACCGTGTCTGACGAGGTAACAAACTTACTCGCAAACTTAGTACTCGTCTTCGCGGACACTGCAACAATGAAATTATCCGAATTTTGGATCAGATAAATCTTACGCGCCGACTACAACGAATGAGACCGTTAGATCTAGCAGCATAAGATGAAACCGCATAAATTGACGGTATTGTAGGTGCCTTCGTTGGAAGGCAGCCTGCCACACGCGATTACTACAGAAGCTTGAACTACTTTTTAAGGAAACTTAGTCGTAGTCTGACGGAAAATGGGAGGTTTTTTAGTGAGTGAGAATCTCACACTACTATGAGCACGCGCGGCCGGTCCTCTTAGTGCCTATGAAGGTTTTTCCTACCCACGGTAAAAAAAAAAAAAAAATAAAAAAAGCTAGTGCATTTATTACTAGGAATGCAATTCTTTTCAATATGTTGTTAGAAATACCGTCAGGACCACGCGAGTTGGAATTTTTAAGTAAGCGAATTGCTTTCAAAACTTCTTATAGTGTTATTGGTTTGAAAGCAATGCTATTGCAAATTTTTGGGTAATACCGAACAGACAGTATAAAATGATTCGCCAGATGGAGGTATTAAATCGCTCTTCACCACTTGCCACTCTTGTTTTAGATTTCCTTTTGCCAAGTTAAATTTACCTCGATAAAAACTATCACGACAAGACGGAATTGCTTTTCTAAGTTTGCGACACAAAGACTTATACCATTTTTTCAAGTTTGTATTGTTTGGGTGCTTTTCACATTTTAAGCTGAGCTTATATTTCGGTTTTACTTTATTACACAGGTACGTTGTAATCCACGGCTTGAGCTTTTTTGTCGTTTTTTTTCGCAAGAACCGATGCGGAACAGTCAGCTATAATAATTGTTAGAGTATTAATAAACGCAGAATATTAAGAAGAAGCATCGCTTGCAGAATAAACAATTTCCCAAAACTCACACAGAAGTTCATTATTAAGTTTATTGAAATCAATTTTTGTCCCATACAAAGAGGGCATCGGGTTAACTCTTTTTATACCACATGCCATAGGATAGGTGGTATATTAAGTTTGTCACACAGTTTTTAACACGGTGAAATAATGATGGTAGACCCCCAAGACCTTAAGGGCATATGATCGATACCGAATTCTGAATCGAATGAGCCATGTCCGTCCGTCTGTATGTCACATGTTTTTAGGCCTTAAATTTTGAGCTAGAGTTCTGAAACTTTGTACGTAAGGTCCACGCCATGCGAAGCAGTACAAGCGTAAAAATTTTTGGTCTAAATGTGCAACTACCTCCAGAATTTTCAAAACTATAAGACGTTCGAAAATTCTGAAATTTAACATTTAGCATCTCCTAATAAATGAAGACACAAAAAAGAAAAATTTAATTGGTAAATTTTCAAATGCAGTTTACTCAATATTTTTGCTCAAAATTGAAAAAAATTTGCTGAATATTTTATGTAGAAACGCTTAGTTCTACAATTTGTTCGTACAAGACTTTGGGCCACGCCCACACTTGGAGGTAGAATTGAAGAAAAGCCTAAAATTTGCCTGAAAAACTTAATTTCGACTAGCCTTGAACCTAATTTAGGAAAGCATGAAACAAAAAAAGTAGCAGGTTAGGTAAATGAGACTTCAGTCCAGATTTCGTTCATATAAAGTTTTTAGCCACGCCCCCTTTTAAGGGTCGATTTTTCAAAAACATTGAATTTGAACCAAAAAATTGCATTTTACGTACATTTCAGTGTAACTTGGATATATATGTGGTTTCTAATTAGGGGTGGTTGGACCACGCCCGTTTTCGAAGTTTGCATTATTTATAAAATGTCAAAAAATCACTATGTCATCACCATTTTAAATTGTGAGATAGGAAGGGGTATTCAACGGTCCGTTTTACGGACTGTAACTTCTGCGTACACACTGTAGCACTTACTCACTGGTTTTTTAACGCTAGGTCATTAACTTAGAGGCCTGTCATTGAATGGTCAGTGATCGTCAAATCGTAAACACCTTTTTCACATACGTTAAGTGAAGAATTTCCAAAACGAGCATTTATATGGTCAAGGCATCTACCTGAAGCCAGTCTTGTTGGTTCTTTTATCAAACACGCTAGCCCATGCGAAGCTAACAAGGCCAAATATCATAAGACTGTTTCACTATTATCCATCAGGACATTTATATTGAAACCCCATAGAAAAATTAAATTTTAAGATTTCTCCCTGGTTAAAAGAATTGAAAACTCTTCTAAAAAAGTGGAAACGTTAAACATGTGTAAACGATAGACACACACAGAATGTCGATATCGTTTTTTTTTTTCATCGATACCTTAAGAACATCAGCACTAGCTAAATCTACATTGGTTATAAAACAATCTGCACAATATTCATCTCTTATAAAACACCCGACACCACCTGTTTGGTAACTTTCATTCGTTTTGCAAAAAATGCATAGCCAGGCAAATAAAAATTACTTTTTTCAACACTAAAAATCAATATTTCAGAAACAAAAATAACATCTGGAATGCATGCAAGAGAATCGAGATGCGCGATTAAAGCTGAAAATTTCTCCCTTAAATTTCTGATGTTTTGATGAATGCAAAAAAAATTGTTATTGCAGTAAGATGCATTTTAAAAAACACTATAAGAATTTATAATAGAGCAGTCGAGGGTAGAAACATCATCGTAAATTAAGTAATCAGAGTTCATTTTATTAAGTTCGCTATTTAATCAGTGAGAGATCATTGAAAGATTTAACTGAAATGATATTCCCGCCCTCAATTTTTATAAAACAAATTTTGTTATATCTTAACCTCAAGTACTTGTAAACTTTAGTCTTTTTTTCTTCTTTCGCCTGCATGAATAGCGCCTTCGTGTACTTGGTGAGTGCATGGTTTATGTATATTGCACTTTTGCCGCTACCGCTGTCGTCGTCGTCATCGCCAAATACAACATCAGTGTTGGGATTTTTCAATTTCTTGGACTTCGAGAGCATAATACACCGCTTCATTTCGCAATCGGAGAATCTCACGCAAATTATGCTTGTATAATTCACTGCACCGCTGCTGATGATGTTGCTGCCATTGTGCTGTACTTTAGTGTGCACTCTCTTCACGTAGCATTTCTCAATAGCGCTGTCGGGAACATCCACTGAGAGAGCACGATTGAATATTTGTGCCTTTGTCTTCACAGTCACGTCGTCGTCATTAACCTTAGGCACTCCAACGATTTCAATGCAGTTGGCCAGTTGAAGTTGTTGATTGAGCTTGCTCTCGAGAAAGTTTACTTTACTACGCAAAGTTGGATTTTCAGACTTCAAAGCATCTATCGCTTTTTCTAGTCTAGCATTGATTTCTTCCAGCTTTCGACGGATCATTTCTAAGGTGAATACATTTTCTGCTGGTAGATTTTGCGAGCCAGCCGCAGCTGATGACGCAGTTCCTACGCCTTTTTTGTTATGTTGTGCTTGGGAGGATACAGTACTTTTTACTCGGTGCTGCTTACCGCTGCGCACCGTCGTCGGGGTGTTTACGTTCACCGATCTCCGTTTAAGCGATTCGCACTTGTTACACCGAAATGAATTCCACTTTTTTTTAATTCTACGAAGTCTTTTTCAATTAAATTCGCACACTAAAAATGACAAGTTCTTATATAAAATTAAAAGAGTGAAAACGAATTGCGAAAACACCGATACATTAAACATTAAAAAATAATAATAACACACATTAACTTATTATGTTGTTTATTGTTTCTTCGCTGTTGCCATTTATTTTCGCAACTTTTTTAATATAATCGTACTCTTTAATGTAATTTTTCAAAGGCAGGGGTAAACTTACTAATCGGTGTGCAAGGGAGTGAAAGGTTGCTAATTTGAGTTGAATCGGTGAATATGAATCGCTTGGTATATATCGGAGAGTGCTTGTGGCTTTATGATGAACTGCAATTTCTATTTTGTTGTTGTTTTTTTGTAGAGTAAGATTCAAAAAGTTAAGTTTTTGTTCGCCTTCTACCTCGCAAGTGAAATTGATTTCTGGATATTGTGCATTCAGCATCTCCAAGGTGTTATTTAGGTCGTTCCTTTTGATGACTGCAAATATGTCGACTACGTAGCGATACCATATTCTCGGCAGCATGTTTTTTGCCTTTAGGTCTGTTTCAAATTTAGACATAAAGACTTCAGCTATAATTGGAGATAATGGGTTTCCCATACTCGTGCCAGAATCTATTTTGAAGAAACGTTTTCTGAAAACGAAGTAGTTTGTGTTCATGCACATCTCTGCTGCTTGCATATAGACATTTATCTCGCTTTCTCTTAGGTTTTGTTGAGATAAATGTACTCTTAAAGCTTTTAGTGCTTCTTTGATGGTGATGGATGGAAAAAGCGCTTCGACGTCAAACGAAACTAGAATTTCGTCTTCTTCAATTGAAACTTGGTTGATTAAACTGGCGAAAACTATAGAATTTTTTACGGTGCAGCCTTCAAAGGGTGGGAACTTTTTGACTTCATCTACTAACCATAGAGCGATTTTGGTGCATGGTGCTAACAAAAGAGCTACTATTTGTCTCATGCTGTCGCCTGGCATGTGTATTTTCGGGAGACAATACAGCTTTGGTACTTCAGGGTTAGAAACTAAAAGCCGCGATTTGAAACGTTCCCCAAACACAATGCTGATTTGTTTCCTGATGTTGTTAGCTGCTGTTGTCATTCTAGTTCAAGGTAATTTTTTAATTTCTTTGTAATTGTTCGTTTCAATAAGTTTCCAAACCCTTCTGTCATATTCTGCGGTGTTCATAATGACGATTTTGTTTCCCTTGTCCACTTTCATTATGAAAATGTCTTTTTTCTTTAAATCTTCTACGATTTTGGTTTCATTTTTACCTTGAGATTTTCTAAATGCTCTGTTGTTTTTACGGATACATTGTTTGGTACGTTCGCCGATGTCATTTTTGGTGGTTTGTAATTTATATTTTAACACTGTTTCAATGTCCACAATTACATCTCTTACTGGTGTTCTTGTAGGATGTATACCAAAATTTAAGCCTTTGTTTAAAAGGTTTAACTCACCAGAAGATAAGTTAACATCCGATATATTTATCACAACACCGTCTACTGGAAGTGGTGGGGTGAATTTTTTCTCGGTGTTCGGTGTCTTTTGTAAAAGAACATTAAATTTGTTGATTTGTTTCTCTTTCTTTTTTATCATCAAATTTTCAACTTCTGCTGCTGATTTTCGTAGGAATTCGTACTACTCACAATTGTGTGTAGCCGTGATATATCGGCTGTGGTAAATCGATGCTAACTGCAAGTGTAAGGAGTACAGGCGAAGTTCCGTTGCGGCTACCTTAGTATATTTAGATTTTAGTTCTAAGTTTAACCAATTCCTTTGTGCCATATGAATCACTTTTTTAGTTATTGAATTTATGACTGCTGTCTTGATTTTTATGAATGCAGGCATGATGTTATATTTTTTGCAGCGTTTCAAGTATGCTGTGTCCAGTTTTAATATTTCTACTTTTGTTTTAGCCGGGTAAACTCGTTTCTTTTTGACATGGTTGTCGTAGTATAAATTTAAAAGAGTGAACACGAATTGCGAAAACTCCGATAAATAATAATAACACACATTAACTTGAGTTTTCAAATTTAAAATTTTTTATTTTGGATGCATTTCGAGAAGTCTTCCGCTCATCTTCAGCAACACGACTAGAAATTACATAGAAAGGTTTTTGCATACATTTAGACATAAAAAAGCTCAATACAAAAACAAACAATTGAAGTGAAGGAGTAAGTAAGAACACAATAATCTTTTGGGTAAGCAGTGTGAGACAAACAACTTGTTGTTATGACAAATGTCATGTTAGCCAGAATAGATCTGACTGTATGTTGTCCTTGTCTAAGTTGAAAGCGTGGTTATCTTTGTGAATGTACATGCTCTCATACGCGTCTAGCTTTCTTTCGTCGTTCACGCATTTGATCAGCTGAACTTCACTTGTAGACACTGGCAGATGTTTCTCCAATACGTGTGCTGCGAACGCGGATTTTTTTGGCTCGTTGTTGATGACATACTGTTTGTGTTCTCCGTATCTCTTCTGAACTGAACGTCTAGTTTGGCCATAATATTTTCTGCTGCAAACTCCACAAGTGATTTGATAAATCTCTGCTTTATCCAGTGGGTCGGTTTTATCTACTAAACATTATATTCTAAAGGAACATTATATTCCTTTTGATTTTCTTATAAATCTTGATTGGAAGTGAAGTAAAATTTGTGTTTGGGCACGGCATGATGGAGCCCACTGAAGATCTATCTATCATGTCAGTGAAACTCCTGGGGTAAGGGACTACTATTAGTGCCATTTAAAACTTTAAATGACCCAAGTTATTTTTTGATTATTGCCTTTTAACGGGTGATTTTTTAAGAGTTTGAGAACTTTTTTTAAAAAAAAAAAAAAAAACACAAAAAATTCGAAAAAATTAATGAAATATTTATTTGAATCGATAGTTTGAACCTTGCAATTTAATGTTTAAAGATAATTTCATGCAAATGTTGACCGCGGCTGCGTCTCAGGTAGCCCATCCGCTGAGTCCAATTTTGGCATACTCTTTCACACATATCGGCCGGTATCTCAAGAATGAATGCATGGATGTTGGCTTCCAGTGCGTCAATCGAAGCGGGCTTGTCCCTATAGACATTAGCCTTGACATACCCCCACAAAAAATAATCTAATGGTGTCAAATCGCACGATCTAGGCGGTCATAATCAAATTTGGTAACAATCTTCCGAATAGACTGCTCAGAAGGTCGAGAATGCCGACCATAAAATGGAAGCAGCGCGCGATGAACATTTCGAACCGAGCACGAATTTTGATTGTAAAATTCAATAATTTGCAAGCGTTGTTCATTTGTAAGACGATCCATGGTTAAATTGCAAACCAAACTGAAGCTGTTTGACAGTGACACAAGGTACTAAACACACGTCAGCTGTCAAAACCAGTGTTGCCAAAACCAAACCAGCTAAAAAATCACCCTTTACTAGCAATTCGCTAGTTGGCTTTTATTAAAATTCATTTTTAAAACTAAATACCACACCATTGTCACATTTATTACCATCTTTTAATTCTTTTCGAATTTTCAACTTGTTGTCTTCAACCGAAGACTCGTTGAATAATATACTTCACATTATATTCCTTCTGATTTTCTTATAAATCTTGAGTGAAAGTGAAGTAAAATTTGTGTTTGAGCAAGGCATGATAGAGCCCACTGAAGATCTATCTATCATGTCAGTGAAACATCTGGGTTAAAAATTACCATCAGTACCATTTAAAACTTTAAATGACCCCATTTAAATATTAATTATTGCGTTTTATTAGCAATCCCCTGCAAGGTCGGGGTTAGAATAGCCTTGAGGTAAGGTATCGTAAGAGATGCCTAAAATCCACCGGAAGAAGTATTCTTTGATATTTCAACGGATGCTGTCGATGCTGCTCCATTTGGGGCAACTTTTGGCAGTAAGGTTTTAACTTATAGATGAATCTGAAGGTTAAATTAAAATCCAGAAGCGTCTGTCACACATTGTGCGGCTCACTGGTTGGCATCTGTCTCCAAAGGGGCGGCTGTATTTAAGAATGAAAATAGAAGTGACTTATCTATTTCTCATAAAGTCGACAAGTTAAAAAAAAATGGCAATGAACAAAACGAAAGATTTGATTACCTCAGGTGGCAGCCCAGCTATGCTGGAAAATCACCGGTAAACCAGGACTCAGTGAAAATTAAGAGCTTAGAAAAGAAGAATAATGAATTTAGAGCTAAGCTTACTGAAATTGAGCGACCCTTCCACGATCTAAAAATGGAAGTTGACTCTCTGCGAAACGAAAACGAGGATATTAAAAAAACTCGTTTAAACGAAAGACTGTTTAACGAACCGACCAGCAGTCGAATACTTAACGGACGAGGACGAACTTGCACTCGAGAACGATGCAGTTTTAAGGAAAAGGTCTAGCAAGAATCATACGGCGAATTCCTCTCCCGAAGTAATACAAAAAGAAGATAAGCCCTCTGGCTCAAACAAGGCTAAACCAGAAGCGAAAATTCGTTCACCTCCCACAATAAACACCGTCGGGATAGCAGACTTCGGGAGATTGCGCAACCTTCTTGCGAACACGGTGAGAACAGAAAACTTTAAGCTTATTTCGCACCGAAATAACGTGTGGAAAGTAAATGTTGACAACGCCGATTCCTATCGCGCGCTGTCTCTTAGACTGAATGCAGAAAGAATCGAGTGGTATACTTATCAACATCAGTACGAAAAACCACTGCGAGTCATTGTAAGGGGGCTCCACCCATCGTGCACAAAAGAAGACGTTGTAAGAGACGTAAAAACCAAAGGCTTTAAAATTATTGATGCCATCAATATCATTAAAAAGGAAAAGCGACGCATAAACTTATAAACGTCGACGTTAATCGAAAAATGTGTGTCTGGGTGGAATAATGTTGGCTCCCCCACTGATGAGCAATCATTAGCCAATATTATTTTTGCGAAACACACTGGTCGAAAATCTGGGGCTTAAGACCTTATGATCTTGATGATTAATTATCATACACCCATGACCACGCATATGCTAACGCTAGAAATAGCTGCTGCAAATGCATTTTTTAATGTCTTTTTATTTAAAAATGATACTTAACGTCAGGGTTAAGATCGAACTTATGCGAAAGGTCAATAGACTGATACCACAGTGTAAGCGATGCCAATAATTCAGGCACACAAGTGCCTTCTGCCAAAAAGAACCACGTTGCGTGAAAACACCATTGTGCCGGAAAACACCTCTCAACAGAGTGCAAACATAAACATAAAGACATAAAGGCTCCAGCAGTGTGCGCCAATTGCCACGGAAGCCACACCGCAAAATATCGGGGATGCGAAGTAGCCATAGAGTTGCAAAAGGGACGAGAACCTCTTAAGGTAAATATTCGAGGTCACAAAGGAAAGCCTTGGACGTCCAAAAACTGCTGAAACTCCTAAGCCAAAAACTCCAAAGACGCCAAAGCCGATCAAAAGTGCGAGATTGGCAAAGGAGGCGGCGACAAAAGGCGTAAAAGCTCTACAAAAGAGCGGCGCCAGTTCAAGTGCAGCGGAGAAACCGCCACTGGTCGGACCGAAATCATACGCACAGGTTGCGGCAAACGAAAACAAGGCAAGATCACCCACAACAGATGTAATCTTGGAAAAACTTGAGGATCAGACTAAGATCAACAAACTTATATTTGACAAACTGAGCAAGCTCGAGTTTAAGCCTCGCAAAAATTACAAGAGAACATGAATATTACACAGTTATTTAAAATACTAACATGGAATGCAAACGGCCTTCTGAATAAAATAGACGAATTGAAGTATTTCTACGGAAAAATAATATTGATATTTGCATGATTACGGAAACTCACCTTAAAAACGGTTCAAGAGCCAAACTTAAAGGTTACAATGACTATCACGCACATCACCCTTTGCAAAATTCGAGGGGAGGATCCCCCTCTACATTAAGAACTGCATAAAGCACTTCAAGAATCGAAGAGTGTTATGATCTTTGCTCAGATCACTCAGGAGTAATCTTGAAGATGGGTGGAATACTGGCGAAACTAGAAAGAGCTCCTAGATTAGCTAGCAAAAACATGAACTGGGACGGCTTCAGAAAGGACTGTAAGGAGGGTGCTGGCTTGAATGTGCCATTGAAAACTCCCTCGAGTTGGAAACCGCAGTTTACAAATTCATTGAAGCAATTCAGAACGCTGCTTGGAACACCACTTCGTCCCAAAAGAACGCAGTTAGCACCGACGGGCATGTACGTACAACATATCCGCTCGAAATCGAAGAATTGATTCGTGAAAGGAGAAGAGCGCGTAGAAGATGGCAAGGCATGAGGACTCCCCCAGACAAAACCCTCTTCAACCACCTCTCTAACAAACTGAAAGGAATGTTGCAAGACCTTGAAGGCTTGTCGGTGGATAGGAGCTCAAACTACTCGCGGTGGAAAGCAGTTAAGTCTATCAAGAAACCTTTAATCCACTCGGCACCAATAAAAAAGCTAACGGCGAATGGGCAAGAGAAGATAAAGGGAAAGCGAATTTGTTTGCTGAACATTTAGAAGAAACATTCAAGCCTTTCGACCGTCCGCCGTTAGCTGACGTTCAAAACAACAACGCGGAACCTGATAGCTTTAGAATGGAAAAAGTTTCGTTAGTTGAACTCCGACAGACAATAAGCAAACTTAACCAGTGAGAAAGTGCTACAGTGTGTACGCAGAACTTACAGTCCGTAAAACGGACCGATGAATACCCCATCCTATCCAACATATTTTTGACATTTTATAAGTAATGCAAACTTCGAAAAGGGGCGTGGTCCAACCGCCCGTTATTACAAACTATTAAATATGAGTTATTCCAAGTTACTCTTAAATGTACGTAAAAATGCAATTTTTTGGTTCAAATTCAATATTTTTGAAAAATCGACGACAAACGGAATCTGGACCGAAGTCTCGTTTACCTAACCTGCTACCTTTTTTGTAATTAAAAACCTACTAAATTTTAGGTTTTTCTTCAATTCTGCCTCCAAATGTGGGCGGGCCCAAAGTCTTGTATTAACAAAATGTGAAACTAAGCGTTTTCTACATAAAATATTAAGCAAATTTTTTCCATTTCGAGCAAAAATATTGAGTAAACTGCATTTGAAAATGTACCCTTAAAATAGATGCCACGCCCACTAGAGGAGGTTTACCAATTAAATTTGTCATTTTTGTGTGTAACATTCACCTGGAGATGCTAAAGGTCAAATTTCAGCCTTTTAGAACGTCTTATAGTTTTGAAAACTCTGGAGGTAGTTGCACATTTAGACAGATTGTGGGCGTGTCTTTAGGCGGATTTCAAAAATTTTTACACGTGTACTGATTCGCATGACGTGGACCTTACGTACTCATTTCAGCACCCTGGCTCAAAATTTAAGGCCTAAAAACATGTGACATACAGACGGACGGACGGACGGACGGACGGACGGACGGACATGGCTCATTCGATTCAGAAATCGGTCTCGATCATATGCCCTTAAGGCTTAAGGTCTTGGGGTCTACCATTATTGTTTCACCGTGTTACAAACTATGTGACAAACTTAATATACCTCCTATCCTATGGGATGGGGTATAAAAATAATAAGGCCCCGGGTTACGACCTGATCACTGGCGAAATATTGAAAGAACTACCAAAAAAGGCACTAATCAAGCTACTTTATATGATTAACACTTTTCTTAGACTTCTATACGTTCTAAGGTAATATGGTTCCAAAACCGGAGAAATGTGCAAATGATAAAAAATCTTATATGCCCATATCGCTTCTGCCGATAATATCGAAAGTATTCGAGAAACTTCTTCTGAAGCGATTACAACCAATAATTGCAGAAAGACCCTTGATCCCGGATCATCAATTCGGTTTCAGACCTAAGCATTCCACAATAGATCAAGTCTACAGAATAACGCATGAAATTGAAAAAGCCTTAGAAGGGGAAAAAATATGTTCAAGTGCTTTCCTCGACGTATCGCAAGCCATCGACAAAAACTATCTTGAAGGAAGTCTCTTTCGTGTAAGGTGTAGTAGTGAATACTCGAGTTTCAAGCAAATTCAGGCTGGCATACCCCAGGGAAGTGTCCTGGAAGAGGAAGAGATATACCTGTAGATGACAAGATAGTCGTGGCCACGTTGCGAACGCTACGGCCATTCTGGCAACAGGCTAATCTGTCGAGTCATCAACGAGAAACCTTCAACCAGCATTGGACAGAATTTGTGTCTGGACGAAGACTTGGCGAATCGCTCTTAACGAGAACAAGTCTAAGCATGTGAATTTCACTTACAACAGGGTTAACAATTTACCTCTGTCCATAAATTCTGCACGAATACCTTATGCAAATGAAGCGAAATATCTAGGGATGACACTGGGCGCTAAACTAAGGTGGAAACCACATGTAAAGAAGAAGCGTGACGAGCTTGAGATTAGGCTCAGGAAAATGTATTGGCTTATCGGAAGATTTTCGAAACTAAGCATATATAACAAACTGCTCTTTTACAGGCAGGTGTTAAAGCCGTCCTGGACATTCGGTATACAACTTTGCGGTTGTACCAAGCCGAGCAAGACTGTCCATGTTGGAGACTTTCCAAAACAAGACACTAAGAGCAATCGTAAATGCTCCATGGTATATTAAGAAAAGTGATATTCACAGAGATTTAGGAATAGCTACCGAGAGCGAAGAAGTAACAAACTTTGCTTTAAACCTAAATGCTCGCCTTCATGTTCATTGCAACAATGAAATGATCCGTACTCTCAACGAGACTCTTAACGATGTGAAGGTAGGGTGAAGCCGCACGAATGAACGGCTTTAGTAGGTGCATTCACTGGATAGCAAAAGAAGATAAGCCCTCTGGCTCAAACAAGGCTAAACCAGAAGCGAAAATTCGTCCACCTCCCACAATAAACACCGTCGGGATAGCAGACTTCGGGAGATTGCGCAACCGTCTTGCGAACACGGTGAGAACAGAAAACTTTAAGCTTATTTCGCACCGAAATAAAGTGTGGAAAGTAAATGTTGACAACGCCGATTCCTATCGCGCGCTGTCTCTTAGACTGAATGCAGAAAGAATCGAGTGGTAAACTTATCAACATCAGTACGAAAAACCACTACGAGTCATTGTAAGGCTCCACCCATCGTGCACAAAAGAAGACGTTGTAAAAGACGTAAAAACCAAAGGCCTTAAAATTATTGATGCCATCAATATCATTAAAAAGGAAAAGCAACGCATAAACTTATAAACGTCGACGTTAATCGAAAAATGTGTGTCTGGGTGGAATAATGTTGGCTCCCTCACTGATGAGCAATCATTAGCCAATATTATTTTTGCGAAACACACTGGTCGAAAATCTGGGGCTTAAGACCTTATGATCTTGATGATTAATTATCATACACCCCATGACCACGCATATGCTAACGCTAGAAATAGCTGCTGCAAACGCATTTTTTAATATCTTTTTATTTAAAAATGATACTTAACGTCAGGGTTAAGATCGAACCCATGCGAAAGGTCAATAGACTGATACCACAGTGTAAGCGATGCCGAGAGTTCAGGCACACAAGTGCCTTCTGCCAAAACGAACCACGTTGCGTGAAAACACCGTTGTGCCGGAAAACACCTCTCAACAGAGTGCAAACATAAACATAAAGACATAAGACATAAAGGCTCCAGCAGTTTGCACCAACTGCCATGGAAACCACACCGCAAACTATCGGGGATGCGAAGTAGCCATAGAGTTGCAAAAGGGACGAGAGCCTCTTAAGGTAAATATTCGAGGTCACAAAGGAAAGCCTTGGACGTCCAAAAACTGCTGAAACTCCTAAGCCAAAAACTCCAAAGACGTCAAAGCCGATCAAAAGTGCGAGATTGGCAAAGGAGACGGCGACAAAAGGCGTAAAAGCTCTACAAAAGAGCGGCGCCAGTTCAAGTGCAGCGAAGAAACCGCCACTGGTCGGACCGAAATCATACGCACAGGTTGCGGCAAACGAAAACAAGGCAAGATCGCCCACAACAGATGTAATCTTGGAAAAACTTGAGGATCAGACTAAGATCAACAAACTTATATTTGACAAACTGAGCAAGCTCGAGTTTAAGCCTCGCAAAAATTACAAGAGAACATGAATATTACACAGTTATTTAAAATACTAACATGGAATGCAAACGGCCTTCTGAATAAAATAGACGAATTGAAGTATTTCTACGGAAAAATAGTATTGATATTTGCATGATTACGGAAACTCACTTTAAAAACGGTTCAAGAGCCAAACTTAAAGGTTACAATGACTATCACGCACATCACCCTTTGCAAAATTCGAGGGGAGGATCCCCCTCTACATTAAGAACTGCATAAAGCACTTCAAGAATCGAAGAGTGTTATGATCTTTGCTCAGATCACTCAGGAGTAATCTTGAAGATGGGTGGAAGACTGGCGAAACTAGAAAGAGCTCCTAGATAAGCTAGCAAAAACATGAACTGGGACGGCTTCAGAAAGGACTGTAAGGAGGGTGCTGGCTTGAATGTGCCATTGAAAACTCCCTCGAGTTGGAAACCGCAGTTTAAAAATTCATTGAAGCAATTCAGAACGCTGCTTGGAACAGCACTTCGTCCCAAAAGAACGCAGTTAGCACCGACGGGCATATGTACGTACAACATATCCGCTCGAATTCGAAGAATTGATTCGTGAAAGGAGAAGAGCGCCTAGAAGATGGCAAGGCACGAGGACTCCCCCAGACAAAACCCTCTTCAACCACCTCTCTAACAAACTGAAAGGAATGTTGCAGGACCTTGAAGGCTTGTCGGCGGATAGGAGCTCAAACTATTCGCGGTGGAAAGCAGTTAAGTCTATCAAGAAACCTTTAATCCACTCGGCACCAATAAAAAAGCTAACGGCGAATGGGCAAGAGAAGATAAAGGGAAAGCGAATTTGTTTGCTGAACATTTAGAAGAAACATTCAAGCCTTTCGACCGTCCGCCGTTGGCTGACGTTCAAAACAACAACGCGGAACCTAATAGCTTTAGAATGAAAAAAGTTTCGTTAGTTGAACTCCGACAGACAATAAGCAAACTTAACCAGTGAGAAAGTGCTACAGTGTGTACGCAGAACTTACAGTCCGTAAAACGGGCCGATGAATACCCCATCCTATCCAACATATTTTTGACATTTTATAAGTAATGCAAACTTCGAAAAGGGGCGTGGTCCAACCGCCCGTTATTACAAACTATTAAATATGAGTTATTCCAAGTTACGTATGCGTAATGTACGTAAAAATGCAATTTTTTGGTTCAAATTCAATATTTTTGAAAAATCGACGACAAACGGAATCTGGACTGAAGTCTCGTTTACCTAACCTGCTACCTTTTTTGCTTCTAAAAACCTACTAAATTTTAGGTTTTTCTTCAATTCTGCCTCCAAATGTGGGCGGGCCCAAAGTCTTGTATTAACAAAATGTGAAACTAAGCGTTTTCTACATAAAATATTAAGCAAATTTTTTTCCATTTCGAGCAAAAATATTGAGTAAACTGCATTTGAAAATGTACCCTTAAAATAGATGCCACGCCCACTAGAGGAGGTTTACCAATTAAATTTGTCTTTTTTGTGTCTTACATTCACCTGGAGATGCTAAATGTCAAATTTCAGCCTTTTAGAACGTCTTACAGTTTTGAAAACTCTGGAGGTAGTTGAACACTTAGACCGATTGTGGGCGTGTCTTTAGGCGGATTTCAAAAATTTTTACACGTGTACTGATTCGCATGACGTGGACCTTACGTACTCATTTCAGCACCCTGGCTCAAAATTTAAGGCTTAAAAACATGTGACATACAGACGGACGGACGGACAGACTGACATGGCTCATTCGATTCAGAAATCGGTCTCGATCATGTGCCCTTAAGGCTTAAGATCTTGGGGTCTACCATTATTATTCCACCGTGTTACAAACTATGTGACAAACTTAATATACCTCCTATCCTATGGGATGGGGTATAAAAATAATAAGGCCCCGGGTTACGACCTGATCACTGGCGAAATATTGAAAGAACTACCAAAAAAGGCACTAATCAAGCTACTTTATATGATAAACACTTTTCTTAGACTTCTATACGTTCTAAGGTAATATGGTTCCAAAACCGGGGAAATGTGCAAATGATAAAAAATCTTATATGCCCATATCGCTTCTGCCGATAATATCGAAAGTATTCGAGAAACTTCTTCTGAAGCGATTACAACCAATAATTGCAGAAAGACCCTTGATCCCGGATCATCAATTCGGTTTCAGACCTAACCATTCCACAATAGATCAAGTCTACAGAATAACGCATGAAATTGAAAAAGCCTTAGATGGGGAAAAAATATGTTCAAGTGCTTTCCTCGACGTATCGCAAGCCATCGACAAAAACTATCTTGAAGGAAGTCTCTTTCGTGTAAGGTGTAGTAGTGAATACTCGAGTTTCAAGCAAATTCAGGCTGGCATACCCCTGGGAAGTGTCCTCGGTCCCACCCTGTTCCTCCTCTACACAAGAGATATACCTGTAGATGACAAGAAAGTCGTGGCCACGTTGCGAACGCTACGGCCATTCTGGCAACAGGCTAATCTGTCGAGTCATCAACGAGAAACCTTCAACCAGCATTGGACAGAATTTGTGTCTGGACGAAGACTAGGCGAATCGCTCTTAACGAGAACAAGTCTAAGCATGTGAATTTCACTTACAGCAGGGTTAACAATTTACCTCTGTCCATAAATTCTGCACGAATACCTTATGCAAATGAAGCGAAATATCTAGGGATGACACTGGGCGCTAAACTAAGGTGGAAACCACATGTAAAGAAGAAGCGTGACGAGCTCGAGATTAGGCTCAGGGAAATGTATTAGCTTATCGGAAGATTTTCGAAACTAAGCATATATAACAAACTGCTCTTGTACAGGCAGGTGTTAAAGCCGTCCTGGACATTCGGTATACAACTTTGGGGTTGTACCAAGCCGAGCAAGACTGTCCATGTTGGAGACTTTCCAAAACAAGACACTAAGAGCAATTGTAAATGCTCCATGGTATATTAAGAAAAGTGATATTCACAGAGATTTAGAAATAGCTACCGAGAGCGAAGAAGTAACAAACTTTGCTTTAAACCTAAATGCTCGCCTTCATGTTCATTGCAACAATGAAATGATCCGTACTCTCAACGAGACTCTTAACGATGTGAAGGTAGGGTGAAGCCGCACGAATGAACGGCTTTAGTAGGTGCATTCAATGGATAGCAAAAGAAGATAAGCCCTCAGGCTCAAACAAGGCTAAACCAGAAGCGAAAATTCGTCCACCTCCCACAATAAACACCGTCGGGATAGCAGACTTGGGGAGATTGCGCAACCTTCTTGCGAACACGGTGAGAACAGAAAACTTTAAGCTTATTTCGCACCGAAATAACGTGTGGAAAGTAAATGTTGACAACGCCGATTCCTATCGCGCGCTGTCTCTTAGACTGAATGCAGAAAGAATCGAGTGGTATACTTATCAACATCAGTACGAAAAACCACTGCGAGTCATTGTAAGGCTCCACCCATCGTACACAAAAGAAGACGTTGTAAAAGACGTAAAAACCAAAGGCCTTAAAATTATTGATGCCATCAATATCATTAAAAAGGAAAAGCAACGCATAAACTTATAAACGTCGACGTTAATCGAAAAATGTGTGTCTGGGTGGAATAATGTTGGTTCCCCCACTGATGAGCAATCATTAGCCAATATTATTTTTGCGAAACACACTGGTCGAAAATCTGGGGCTTAAGACCTTATGATCTTGATGATTAATTATCATACACCCCATGACCACGCATATGCTAACGCTAGAAATAGCTGCTGCAAATGCATTTTTTAATATCTTTTTATTTAAAAATGATACTTAACGTCAGGGTTAAGATCGAACCCATGCGAAAGGTCAATAGACTGATACCACAGTGTAAGCGATGCCGAGAATTCAGGCACACAAGTGCCTTCTGCCAAAAAGAACCACGTTGCGTGAAAACACCGTTGTGCCGGAAAACACCTCTCAACAGAGTGCAAACATAAACATAAAGACATAAGACATAAAGGCTCCAGCAGTTTGCACCAATTGCCACGGAAACCACACCGCAAACTATCGGGGATGCGAAGTAGCCATAGAGTTGCAAAAGGGACGAGAACCTCTTAAGGTAAATATTCGAGGTCACAAAGGAAAGCCTTGGACGTCCAAAAACTGCTGAAACTCCTAAGCCAAAAACTCCAAAGACGCCAAAGCCGATCAAAAGTGCGAGATTGGCAAAGGAGGCGGCGACAAAAGGCGTAAAAGCTCTACAAAAGAGCGGCGCCAGTTCAAGTGCAGCGGAGAAACCGCCACTGGTCGGACCGAAATCATACGCACAGGTTGCGGCAACAACAGATGTAATCTTGGAAAAACTTGAGGATCAGACTAAGATCAACAAACTTATATTTGACAAACTGAGCAAGCTCGAGTTTAAGCCTCGCAAAAATTACAAGAGAACATGAATATTACACAGTTATTTAAAATACTAACATGGAATGCAAACGGCCTTCTGAATAAAATAGACGAATTGAAGTATTTCTACGGAAAAATAATATTGATATTTGCATGATTACGGAAACTCACCTTAAAAACGGTTCAAGAGCCAAACTTAATCAAGAATCGAAGAGTGTTATGATCTTTGCTCAGACCACTCAGGAGTAATCTTGAAGATGGGTGGAAGACTGGCGAAACTAGAAAGAGCTCCTAGATTAGCTAGCAAAAACATGAACAGGGTCGGCTTCAGAAAGGACTGTAAGGAGGGTGCTGGCTTGAATGTGCCATTGAAAACTCCCTCGAGTTGGAAACCGCAGTTTACAAATTCATTGAAGCAATTCAGAACGCTGCTTGGAACAACACTTCGTCCCAAAAGAACGCAGTTAGCACCGACGGGCATATGTACGTACATATCCGCTCGAAATCGAAGAATTGATTCGTGAAAGGAGAAGAGCGCCTAGAAGATGGCAAGGCACGACGACTCCCCCAGACAAAACCCTCTTCAACCACCTCTCTAACAAACTGAAAGGAATGTTGCAAGACCTTGAAGGCTTGTCGGCGGATAGGAGCTCAAACTACTCGCGGTGGAAAGCAGTTAAGTCTATCAAGAAACCTTTAATCCATTCGGCACCAATAAAAAAGCTAACGGCGAATGGGCAAGAGAAGATAAAGGGAAAGCGAATTTGTTTGCTGAACATTTAGAAGAAACATTCAAGCCTTTCGACCGTCCGCCGTTGGCTGACGTTCAAAACAACAACGCGGAACCTGATAGCTTTAGAATGAAAAAAGTTTCGTTAGTTGAACTCCGACAGACAATAAGCAAACTTAACCAGTGAGAAAGTGCTACAGTGTGTACGCAGAACTTACAGTCCGTAAAACGGACCGATGAATACCCCATCCTATCCAACATATTTTTGACATTTTATAAGTAATGCAAACTTCGAAAAGGGGCGTGGTCCAACCGCCCGTTATTACAAACTATTAAATATGAGTTATTCCAAGTTACTCTTAAATGTACGTAAAAATGCAATTTTTTGGTTCAAATTCAATATTTTTGAAAAATCGACGACAAACGGAATCTGGACCGAAGTCTCGTTTACCTAACCTGCTACCTTTTTTGCTACTAAAAACCTACTAAATTTTAGGTTTTTCTTCAATTCTGCCTCCAAATGTGGGCGGGCCCAAAGTCTTGTATTAACAAAATGTGAAACTAAGCGTTTTCTACATAAAATATTAAGCAAATTTTTTTCCATTTCGAGCAAAAATATTGAGTAAACTGCATTTGAAAATGTACCCTTAAAATAGATGCCACGCCCACTAGAGGAGGTTTACCAATTAAATTTGTCTTTTTTGTGTCTTACATTCACCTGGAGATGCTAAATGTCAAATTTCAGCCTTTTAGAACGTCTTACAGTTTTGAAAACTCTGGAGGTAGTTGCACATTTAGACCGATTGTGGGCGTGTCTTTAGGCGGATTTCAAAAATTTTTACACGTGTACTGATTCGCATGACGTGGACCTTACGTACTCATTTCAGCACCCTGGCTCAAAATTTAAGGCCTAAAAACATGTGACATACAGACGGACGGACGGACATGGCTCATTCGATTCAGAAATCGGTCTCGATCATATGCCCTTAAGGCTTAAGGTCTTGGGGTCTACCATTATTATTTCACCGTGTTACAAACTATGTGACAAACTTAATATACCTCCTATCCTATGGGATGGGGTATAAAAATAATAAGGCCCCGGGTTACGACCTGATCACTGGCGAAATATTGAAAGAACTACCAAAAAAGGCACTAGTCAAGCTACTTTATTTGATAAACGCTTTTCTTAGACTTCTATACGTTCTAAGGTAATGGAAAGTTGCTGAAGTCATTATGGTTCCAAAACCGGGGAAATGTGCAAATGATAAAAAATCTTATAGGCCCATATCGCTTCTGCCGATAATATCGAAAGTATTCGAGAAACTTCTTCTGAAGCGATTACAACCAATAATTGCAGAAAGACCCTTGATCCCGGATCATCAATTCCGTTTCAGACCTAACCATTCCACAATAGATCAAGTCTACAGAATAACGCATGAAATTGAAAAAGCCTTAGAAGGGGAAAAAATATGTTCAAGTACTTTCCTCGACGTATCGCAAGCCATCGACAAAAACTATCTTGAAGGTAGACTCTTTCGTATAAGGTGTAGTAGTGAATACTCGAGTTTCAAGCAAATTCAGGCTGGCATACCCCAGGGAAGTGTCCTCGGTCCCACCCTGTTCCTCCTCTACACAAGAGATATACCTGTAGACGACAAGATAGTCGTGGCCACGTTGCGGACGCTACGGCCATTCTGGCAACAGGCTAATCTGTCGAGTCATCAACGAGAAACCTTTAACCAGCATTGGACAGAATTTGTTTCTGGACGAAGACTTGGCGAATCGCTCTTAACGAGAACAAGTCTAAGCATGTGAATTTCACTTACAGCAGGGTTAACAATTTACCTCTGCCCATAAATTCTGCACGAATACCTTATGCAAATGAAGCGAAATATCTAGGGATGACACTGAGCGCTAAACTAAGGTGGAAACCACATGTAAAGAAGAAGCGTGACGAGCTCGAGATTAGGCTCAGGGAAATGTATTGGCTTATCGGAAGATTTTCGAAACTAAGCATATATAACAAACTGCTCTTGTACAGGCAGGTGTTAAAGCCATCCTGGACATTCGGTATACAACTTTGGGGTTGTACCAAGCCGAGCAAGACTGTCCATGTTGGAGACTTTCCAAAACAAGACACTAAGAGCAATTGTAAATGCTCCATGGTATATTAAGAAAAGTGATATTCACAGAGATTTAGGAATAGCTACCGAGACCGAAGAAGTAACAAACTTTGCTTTAAACCTAAATGCTCGCCTTCATGTTCATTGCAATAATGAAATGATCCGTACTCTCAACGAGACTCTTAACGTTGTGAAGGTAGGGTGAAGCCGCACGAATGAACGGCTTTAGTAGGTGCATTCACTGGATAGCAACCTACTAAATGCGATAAACACTACGGAAGCGTAAACTACTTGTTAAGTTAACTTAGTTGTAGTCAAGAAGTGTTATGAGAGAGAGAAAATTTACTACTATGAAGTGCGTTTTGGCAGTTTCATAGTGTCTCTCATAAATGGGTGGTTTTTTAGCACGTGGAAATCGGGCATAAAAAATATCGGCTACTTCGGAATTATATACCTGCTACAGTGGGCGTATTGATATCTTTAAAAGATTTTGGAGTTTTAGCCTTTTTTATATACAAGATCCATTCTTGTATATAAAAAAAAAAATCTTAACCACAAATACTTGTAATCTTTAGTCTTTTTTGCTTCTTTCGCCTGCATGAATAGCGCTTTCGTCTATTCATGCAGGCGAAAGAAGCACTGCACTTCGGAATTATATACCTGCTACAGTGGGCGTATTGATATCTTTAAAAGATTTTGGAGTTTTAGCCTTTTTTATATACAAGATCCATTCTTGTATATAAAAAAAAAAATCTTAACCACAAATACTTGTAATCTTTAGTCTTTTTTGCTTCTTTCGCCTGCATGAATAGCGCTTTCGTGTACTTGTACTTGGAAATCGGGCATAACCAATATCGGCTACTTCGGTATTATATTGTTACGGATGTCGACGGCAGTTCACAAAACAACAACGGAATGGGTCAAATGACCAGACGCTAACTCAGCAGAGACAGCAGAAAACTCAGCAGAGGCAGCAGAACAACATACAAAAAGGAAACCGCAGTGTCAGCAGTCTCACGTTATTTAGACAGGTAGTCGGTACGAAATCTTTGTAATTAGTTCCGAGTCATTAACCAAGACGGTTGTAGAAATAAAACTCATAGCATTATAAAACTTGTGTTGACTTTCAATTTCGATCTGTTGTGCGATTCATTTTTTCACTAAAGTTGTGCGGTTGTTGACATCGGTAATGCTGAAAATAAGAACTTGTGCAGTGAATCTTGAGAACATCAGAAGTTGTGCTTACTCTTGAGAATTCCGCTTCGCATACCCAAAGGAAAAGCCAGCATCTTTGGACCCCGATAAAAAACCTGGCCTAAGGGTGAATCTCGATCTTTTTTTTTATTGTGTATAGCCGAACCCAGGCATAACACAAATTTTTGGTGGCAGCGGTGGGATGCGCGAAAAGAAGAGGAAAGTGTTAATTCTCCGATTAGCAGCGAGAGAGGGAAGCGAAAACATCCAGATCCAGATGAAGCAGCGGTCGATAACTATTATCTTTCTGTGAGTACATTTATTGTAAAGCTTTTGTTTCATACGGTGCATAAAAAAAGAAGAAGAAATTATAGTAAGAATTCCTAAGAACTAAGTATTCATGTTTTCAAAATTTCGTGCTTCAATAAGCTGTCTAAATACTAACGCGGAAAACGAAAGCGAAGATAGTTCAAAATACAGTGATAGTCCAGAAGATAATATTGAGTACGAGGATATCTTAGATAATAGTGAAAGCAATACCAATAGTGAAATTAGAGTTGTAACTATGAGTGAAAACACGATTAACGTTTTAATTTCCTTCATCCCCACATTCAATGGTACAAGTGACGAAGTTTTTACTTTCATTGATTCGTGTAACGATGCTATCCAATTAGCATCCGCTACACAAGAAGATGTTCTCTTCAAGTATATCAAAACAAAGATTCGTGGTAATGCCGCAACAATTCTTATGAATAAGGACATTAAAGACTGGGATTCTCTAAAAAAGGAATTAACAGCAGTATTCAGAGAGCCTCACAGTGCTCTACAGCTTCATAGGGAACTAATTTCCATCAGGCAAAATAGGGATGAGTCTGTTGTTCATTACCTACAAAGGGTAGAAACGTTGCAAAGACGTTTGTTACAAAGTAAGCTCGCAGACGTAAAGAGTGAACATAAAGAAGGACAATTGGAATATATTCATAATGAAACCTTAACGGTTTTCATTAATGGCTTACGAGAAAGATTGTCGCCGTACACGATAACACAACGTCCAAAAACGCTAGCCGAAGCGGCTCAATTTGCGTCCGAAGAGGAACAACGTATGAACATATTTCGATCAAATATCCAAAAAGATTATACAAATAAGAATCTAGCTAAGATAAATTACCAAGAAAAACGGTGTTTTGATTGTGGTAAACCAGGACATATTGCGAGGTTTTGCAGGTTACCGAAGAAAGATAGGAATGAGCTAGGTAATCGGGAAAATGAGCCAAGTAATAGCAGTAGTAACGATAGCAAGAACTTTAAACAGAAAAATTTTTCGGTAAGCTGTATGGTCAATGAGGCACCCATGCAGCTTAGGACCTTGGATAATTCTGAAAGTCCTCATGTACTAGCAGAAATTAATGGCGAGTTGAAAAGGCTTATAATCGATACGGGAGCTGAGGTGTCCCTTATCAAAGCCAACCGCGTTTATGAAGAAGATGTAGAAGCAAGGAGATGTATAAAATTTAGTGGAATAGGTGGTGGGACACGTAGCACCCTAGGTGAAACAGAAGTCCATATTAGATTTGTTGCCTTAGCCGGAAAATCTAAAGCTATCAAGTTCCAAGTAATAGAAAATGACTTGTTAGGAGAATACGATGGATTGATCGGAAATCATTTCCTACGGTGGTTTCTCGATCAATTACAAGGAAACATCATCAGCGGGAAATACGAAAAAATACCTTTACGGTTTTTAGGAGAGGAACTCATCGTTAAGGAAAGATCTGAGGTTTTTAGGACAGTTGAGATCGATAGTGGCTTAAATAGTGAAATTGTAATACCCAGACAGGAAATTACCGGAGGTATCATAATTCCAAATTGCGTCACGCTGAATAATAATGGGAAATGTCTAGTTTCAATAGCTAATACTACTGACAAACCATTTAATTTAAAAAATGTTAGGATCATAGGAAGAAATTTGAGTGAATTCGAAGTTTCTAAGGGCAGATCTCAAATAGTGTCAGGCAACGTTCGAACTGACCATTTAAACAAGGAAGAAAAAGAAAGTCTCATCGAAATTGTTAGGAAATATAGTGATATTTTTAGTATCGAAAATGAAAGGCTGTCAAAAACTTCCGTAATAAAACATAAAATACGGAAAAAAGCGATTGTGAACCTGTGTTCACTAAAACGTATAGATAACCTAAGGTACACGAAGAGGAAGTTCGTAAGCAGATAGAAAAATTAAAAGAGGATGGAATAATCCAAAATAGCAGTTCTGCCTGGAGCTCTCCGCTATGGATAGTTCCCAAAAAGTCCGACGCAAGTGGCACAAAAAAGTGGCGAATGGTAATTGATTACCGTAAACTAAACGACTTGACTGTTGCGGACAATTACCCCCTGCCAAACATAAATGAAATCCTCGACCAGTTGGGTAAGGCAAAGTATTTTTCGACATAAGACTTAACGTCTGGCTTCCATCAAATTCCAATGGCTGAGGAGGACATCGAAAAAAAAGCTTTTAGCACTCCATATGGCCATTTTGAGTACACAAGAATGCCATTTGGTTTGAAAAATGCTCCGGCCTGTTTTCAAAGGCTGATGAACACAGTCCTAGCAGGTTTACAGGGAATCAGATGTTTCGTTTACTTGGACGACATTGTCGTATACGGGAAAAACCTAGAGGAACATAATCAAAAGTTAGTTGAAGTTTTCGAGCAACTGCGAAAGGCAAACCTCAAATTGCAGCCTGATAAGTGTGAGTTCCTTAGAAAGGAAGTCTCCTACTTAGGACATGTTATAACTGACGAGGGAGTCAAACCCGATCCAGGAAAGATAGCATGTATATAACAAATGGAAGCTCCAAAGAACCCTAGAGGAATTAAGTCCTTCCTTGGGATGATAGAGTACTACAGAAAGTTCATTAAGAACTTTAGTAAAGTTGCCGAGCCATTAAATAGATTATTAAAAAAGGATGCTGAGTTTATCTGGACTCAAGATCAGGAAGAAGCATTTAATAAGCTAAAAGAATTAATAATATCATATCCCATACTACAGTACCCAGATTAAAGCAAGCCATTCATTATAACAACTGATGCGTCTAATAGAGGCATCGGTGCAGTGCTTAGCCAGGAAAGCAATGGTAAGGACCTACCAGTACATTTCGTCAGCCGAACATTAAATAAGGCAGAGATTAACTACAGCACTACGGAAAAGGAGTGTCTAGCTATCGTATGGGCTACGAAACAGTTTCGACCATACATTTATGGTACTAAATTTATAATACAAACAGACCATAGACCGTTAACCTGGTTATTTCACGTTAATCACGGATCCAGGCAGTCGATTGGTAAGATGGCGACTCAATTTTGAGGAGTTTGGTTATGTCATAACTTATAAAAAAGGAAAAGAAAACGTTGTAGCCGATGAATTAAGCAGGAACGTCAGAATCACAGAAAAGGAACGAGAGCAAACTTGGCGTGATCTTATGAGTTTACTTGAGGAGGAAGGTATCGAGATAAATACCGAAAATAGGGATGATATAGCAAGCACGAGCGAGGGAAGAAATCCAAGTGAAGGAATTCCAAGCAAAAATAAAAGTGACTTAGATAGTGAAGTAATAGAAAACTTGGAGAGTGAAGTCATAGAGGATGAAGTAATAGAAAATTCAGTAGACGAATCTAGCGAAGAACAAGTCTCAGATAAAAAGGAAGAAGTTCAAGATCAAGAAAAAAGATTAGCTATAATGAAGGAATATCACGTGGGTTTAATAGGCGGTCATACAGGTCAGAAAGCTTCGTACGCAAAAGTAAGAAGGAAATTCAAATGGAAAGGTATGCAAAAACACATTGGGGACTTTGTGAGAAACTGCCCTCAATGCCAGACAGAAAAAGTTAACAGAGCTCCTACTAGAAACCCAATGAAAATCGTAGCATCTGCCGACAACGACTCTAGAAAAGATAGTGATAGACATAATTGGATCATTTGAAGAAACCGAGGAAGCCTATAAGTTCGGATTGACCATCCAGGATGACTTATCAAAATTCATCAAGTTCGTACCGCTAAAATCTAAAGATATGCACACTGTAGCGAATGCCGTAATGGAGTATTGGATTATGAATTTTGGAATGCCCAAGATCATTCTATCCGACAACGGTTCTGAATTTTGTAATAAACTGTTCTAGGAATTTTGTAAAATTTTGGAAATCAAACACATAACAACTAGTATGGCTTATCAGGCTAATGGTAGTGTTGGCGATTCAATAGTATTGTTATATAAAGCAATAATTTTTATTCTAAAATGTAAATAATGAATTGTACGTAACTATTGTGAACTAGCTAAAACCAAGTTGAACGAAAATTTATAGAATGTCAAATTCGACCTTAAATAATTGTTAAGGTCAAAACCAACATCGTAATTGTAAAAATGAGCTTTTTCTTTGTCAAGTATATATAACCGTAGCTTATAAATCGCTTCTAATGACTCGCAAAGAAATCGTTTAATTGTAACGTTGTAAACGAAACTCTTTTCATTTTTTCTACACGGAACATTTTTGGACACAAACACAGTGATTCAACATTTGGTCCATTCGAGCCAAATAAGTAAAAAAAGGTGTGTGCAGTGCAGTGCTAGCAACATTTATTTTGAGTTATCATTAACTCTTAAACACTAAAATACAGTCCACTTAAGCTAAAGACACTTAAAAAGAAATTTTAAGTTAATATTTAAAGAAATATTTTTTGTGCAAAATAATTATTGTGCTAAACGCGAAATCACGCGGCGTGCAAAATATAAAAAAAAATCAATTTACACAAAGGGACGAAGGTCATAGCCGACGGCAGCAAGGAAGTACATATAGACAAACAAAGAAGACGACACAATTGCAGCAAACTAACAAAAAACTACACGTGAGTCATAGACTTAAGTTTAATTACAAGATATCTACATTTAACCAATATAATCAATTGAATACAAACATAAAAAGGATTAAGGTTTAATTTAAAGATAATTAAACGTAATTAAAACCCAATCAAAAGTAAATTAAAATCAAACTTAAACTTAATTAAGAACTTAGTTTAAACTTAATTTACTATGGCTACATATGGAGAACTGCAGATAGGGCTTCTTACGAAGATTTTGCGTGACGCTGAAGCATTTAGGGTGGCAGATATTTCCAAGCGGACGGTGTTATATGCCAAAAGCCGATCGTCGGTTCTGGAGACGGATATGTCGCTGGCTAGAGGATACCACGAGGAGATTTTCAGCAAGAATAAACTGGAAAAGACGATGTTAAAGGATGAAATAGTTGAGGTGTACCATAAAATCAATGACGCTTACCTGGACTACAACGCAGATTTGCTGAGTGTTCTGGAGGCAGCTGAAGACTCCAAGAAGTTAGATAGGCGTTCCATTGGTGATGTGTCTACTAGAGCAGTTGGATCCAAGCGAAGTCTTCCCCTGCCAGTTCTGAAACACCCGCCATTTTCTGGATCATATTGCAAATGGCGGTCATTTCATAACTTCTTTGTAACAGCCATCCATTCTGATGATGAGATTAGTGATCTGCATAAACTTCATCACTTAAAGTCGTGTTTGTCCGGTGAAGCAGAACGCCTTTTGCAACACCTGTCACTTGAGGCAGGTAATTACACGAAAGCGTGGGAGTTGCTAAAGGGTAGATACGACAACAAGCGTGTCTTAATTCATTACGAATTTAAACTTTTGTTCAACCAAAGCGCTCTCGGTAAGGAATCTGTCAACGGCTTACGGTCACTTTTAGACACTTCCACCGAGGCCGTCCATTCTTTGGAAAATTTGGGGTTGCCGGTAAAACATCGGGATGCAATTTTGATTTATGTCCTTTTCCAGAAATTGCCGACTATGACTCAACAACTTTGGGAGGAAAAGCTGAGCAGCAGCAAAGATCTGCCAACCTTCCAACAGTTTTTGGATTTTTTAGAAGCCCGTTTAAGACATTAGAAGCAGTTACTATTGCAGGTAACCAAAGTAGTACGCGTCCATCTGTCAAAGCTGATCAACCAAAGGTTTTTCATGCCAAGGCAAACCTAAAAGCGCAATTTCAATGCAAGGTATGTAGTCAGGGTCAACATTCGTTGCGGAAATGTAGGAAGTTCCTGGCCATGGAGGCAGCACAACGGCAGCAAGCTGCACGTATGGCTAAGGTGTGTGAGAACTGCCTTGCTCATAGCCATGCTTCTAGGGAATGTCCGAGCATGAAGACATGCTACTTTTGCCAGCAACGACATCATACTCTGTTGCATATTGGTCAAAAACAACACATACACATACACATGCACAATCACACACACACAACACCAACACAGAAAGGCCACACTTTAGTGGACACACCAACACAAATCAACTGTCGGTCAACCCAGAGGCTGATATTTTTGTCCCAAGGTCTGAGGAATCAGGTAACGAAGAACGTCGTACTTTTTTCGCGTCGAACCATCGAGCTCAGCAAGTACTGCTAGCTACAGCTGTGGTTTAGGCGTTGTCGGCTGATGGAAGCGTTATTTACCTGAGAGCTCTGATCGATCCGGGGTCAGAAGCGAGTTTTATCACGGAGTTAGCAGTTCAACGACTCCGATTACCAAAACATCGCACATCTATCGAAGTGTCTGGGTTGGGGAAGGTCAGCAGCGGCGCCTGCAAGCATTTCGTTGATTTATCGTTTATGTCTTGCCATTCGACGTTTGGAAGCGCCGTCAAAGCCTTCATTTTTAAGTCGCTGACTGGGCTTCTTCCAGCCCAACGGACGACACTCGATAATCTGACGCATATAAAGGGTTTGCAACTTACGGATCCTCGATTTTTTGTTCCTGCGTCGATAGATCTGCTGCTGGGAAGCGATGTCTATGCCGAGATCGTTCTTCCGGACATCGTGAGGGATCCAAGCTCAAGCTCCTTGATTGCTCAGAAAACTGAGCTTGGATGGATCGTTTTAGGCAAAATTCCGGATGAGACTATGGAGCCTCGCCGACTCAGAGCATTCACCCAAACGATAGATCTTGATACTGAGATGAGGAAATTCTGGGAGATTGAGGAAATCCCTTTCAAAATCAAGGAATCTGAAGAAGATACGGCGTGTGAGAAGCAGTTCCAAACAACTACACGGAGACTGTCGGACGGACGGTATGAGGTTACACTCCCGTTTAAGAAAGGAAGACATCCCGAGCTAGGAGCTAGTATGGATATTGCGCTAAGGAGATTCGCCCAACTCGAACGACGTTTCCAGAGAGACCCGGTACTGCATTCCAGATACAGACAATGTATAATGGAGTACTTAACTCTACAACATATGGAAGAAGTAGACTTGTCCAACGACTTGACAATCACTTCTCCATATCATTTTTTCTTACCCCACCATGCGGTGTTCAAGGAAACTAGTTCCACGACCAAGCTCAGGGTTGTGTTTGATGCAGCAGCCAAAACCGCAGATGGGACTTCGCTCAACGATCACCTGATGATTGGTCCGAAGTTGCAAAAGGACATTGTTGAGCTCATTCTCCGATGGCGGCGTCATCGTTTCACCTTCACCGGGGACATTGAGAAGATGTACCGCCAGATTTCGGTAAGGCCGGAGGACAGGTATTACCAGATAGTTCTTTCGAGAAAGAATGCGACTCAACCAGTTAAGGCGTACAAGCTGAGCACAGTGACCTTCGGAACTGCACCTGCCCCCTACTTGGCGATTCGAGTTCTCAACAAAGCTGCCGACGACGGAGCTCTAGAATATCCCATAAGAGCAAAGGTGGTTCAAGAGGATATGTACGTTGATGACTTAATCAGCGGAGCCGACACTGTAGATGAAGCACTTCAAAAACGAGATGAGGCCCGCCAGCTGTTAGCATCTGCAGGGTTTAATCTCCGGAAGTGGACCTGTAATGACAAAGAGTTGGTTAAAGA